>JAGXOD010000034.1:602500-1162500 GCA_020368025.1 Brachyhypopomus occidentalis
TTGGGGCTTCGCTAAGCTCAGGTGTGAGATTTGTTGTGTATTGGTATGAATTTGTCTGGTTTTGGGCACGTAGCTGTGTCGCTAATGCTAGCTGGATCTCAGGTCCAGGCGACTTAATATGCAGAATAATAGAATAATATTGTGAATGTTGAGTACACGTTGGGCATTTGTTGAATTCGGTGTTATTTACAGAATCCTGCCTGCAGGGACAACATTATATTTTTATTTATTCCATCACTGATTTAAAAAACCTTCCACTAATGTAACTGGACTAACCTTTTCTTCGTAAATTTCTTCACAGCCAAGACAAAGTGTGCGACGGAGCTGATCGACACTCATGTGCTCATTCTGTTTGCTGCGTTGCTTAGCGGGGTGAAGATCGCTGTGACCTGGGGGAGACATGGACGTGCGTTCTTCTCGCAGACACTGGGGCTGTGCAGCTGCTCTTGGGAAGTGGCTGTCCCCTTTCTGCCGTGTGTGTGTGTGTGTGTGCCATCTCTCCACACCGTCTCTGTGCAGTTCTCTGTGCTGATTATGGGTGCACACACACCTGAATGCCGAATATGATCATCATTTCAGTGTTCTACTTATGTGTTGTCCTCTTTTCAAGAAATCAGTTGTTGCGGTTGTAAATTTGCATATTCCCTCTGTTTTCTCACCTTCACACACACACACACACACACTCCTGACGCCCACCCATCCACACTCCCTCACTCTTGTTCTCTCTGGTCTCTAATCTCTGGACCACATTGAGCAAGTCTTGTTGTCATGCTTGAAGGAGTTCCTTCCAGCACAGTTTATTTTACTGAATGCTACCCTGCCAAGCAGGTTCAGCATAGCGTGTGTGTCCACACGAGTTTGTAGAGTGGGTGTGTGTGTTTTTGTGTGTGTGTGGGTGTGTGTGTGTGTGTGTGTGTATCTATATATGCGTGTGTGCGTGTGTGCGTGTGTGCATGTGTGCGTGCATGTATGTATATGTTTGTGGGTGTGGGTGCACAAGCATTGTGCATAAGTAGTTGTAAAAGTGTGTGTGCCGAATTTTATGTTCAATAACAGCAGCCTGGATGGATGGGAGGGGGGGTAAGCATGAGATAGCGTGTCTGATAATCTCAGTTAATCATTGTTTGTGTACCTGTGAACCCAGAGTGAACGAACGAGGCAATGCAGGAACAACGGAGGCTTGTTTACAAACTCACCTGTTGGAGCCACTGCAGCTCCATCTGAGCAGCACTCTCTGCTCCACCCGCCCCCAGCTGAAGGCTTGCATGACAGCAGGCAGTTCACTACAGCTAGCTTATCACCTTGTGAATGTGTGTGTGTGTGTGTGTGTGTGTGTGTGTGTGTGCGTGCTCGCTTGGCTGGTCTCAGATGCCAGCCTCTCCCACACATCGTGATATATTGCCTTCCTTTGTGCTGGGACGATAAAAGACCAGGGCGGAGATACCGAGAGAAGTGAGATAAGACATCTCTCCTAAGCACGACATCCATCCCTCTCTTGGCTTCTGTCTCTCTATGCCTGTCTCTCTCTCTCTCTGGGAGGCTCTCTGTCTTGCTATCTCTCCATCTCTGTTTCCTTACATACCTCCCTGCCTGTCTGGATCCTCCTGCATCTACCCCTCTTTCTGCTGCTGCTCCTGTGATGTCTGGGTCTCTTACACCTCTAGCAGTCGGAGGGGCTGCGGTCCGGATGCACTGGGTCCCCCTCACCTCGTCCTGCTCTTGTCTTCTCGGGTGGAGACCAGCACCCCACCCGTCCTCCGCCCACGCAGGTGCAGTCGGCACCAGGGTGACAAGGCCCTGCTGGCCGCTTCTGGGGTGGCACCCTGAGCCTGAGATCACCACATTACCAAATGCAGATTCAAAATGCATTCCTCACATATCAGGTTAAACATACCAGCGTGGTGCAGGAATGAAACCATAAATGCAATTTAAGTTCAGCAAGTGGTTTTTGATTTGAATTTGTTTTCGACTTGTTTGAGTTGTGACACTGGTAGAACTCCAATTAAAAACAAACATAAAATAGCGAAACCGTGTGCAGCTGCAATGACCTGGTTTCACAGGCATCTGGATTCACCAGCATCGTAAGCCTGGGTTTGATAATTACTCGATTACATAATAAAACTGTAATTTAGATTAAAGCTATTTAAATTGCAGATCAGCAATTAAAATTGATCGTTATTAACAGCAAGGTTGTTAACAAAGATTCAAATTCACAATGTTCTTCCAAATGTTTTAAATGCTTGTCTTGTGACAGTTGTGGAATTTAAATTAAACACAGTGGCAACTGAATAATTTCAGACATTTTTTCAGTGATTCTCCTTGGTCATAAGCCTCACTCATTTTCCATGTGCATGACTTACTTTTAAAATGGAGCCGTCTGACACAAAGTGTGACAAAGTGCTGACCGCCTGGTGGGAGACAGGTTAGGTGGGAGACAGGTGAAGTAGGAGATGGGACGTGAGAGACAGGTGAGGTGGGAGACAGGTGAGGTGGGAGGCATGTGAGGTGGGAGACGTGCGGTGGGAGACAGGCAAGGAGAAACACAGGTGAGGTGGGAGACAGGAGGTGAAAGACAGGTGAGATTGGAGGCAGGTGAGGTGGGAAATAGGTGAGGGACAGGTGAGGTGGGAGATGAGAGGTGAGAGACATGTAAGGTGGTGGACAGGTGAGGTGGGAGGTGGGAGACAGGTGAGGTGTGAGACTGGTGAGGTGAGAGACAGGTGCTGTATCCCCTTAGATCAGAGTCCATGGGCAGGAATTGTGCCCCTGTGGTTCAACCTACAGAAACAGTTTTATCATCTTGGACCTGAAAAGAACATACTGCTCTAAGTTTGCTTATGAATGTGACATGTATGCAAAGCATGTCTGGAAGTGTGTGTGCGTGTTTGTGTGTGTATGCACACCATCTATCTTTCGATCGTATCTGGCCTTCCCCTTCCCTGTGAGATACAAATCTTCTCACTGTTACTTATCCTGATTAGGAAAGCAGTAACCTGACGTGATTCAGGTTGCCCAACTTTAAATTCTGACCTGCATTGTAACCGAGCCATTTTAAGAGTCATATTTTTGTTTTTCTTACAGACATTCCATCACCCCAGCAGTCCGGGAGACCAAGAATAGATCAGTGTTCATGACGTTACAGATGTGTTCAAATAAAACAATCATTTTGCCCTTGGCACCCTTAATGATTTGCCCTTAATAATAACAATATTCTCAAATGTTGGCCCAGAAACTAAGGTCTGTGTAGGGTGGCCGTGTCCATCAACCACTCAGCCACATGGTGGAACAATTCCTGTTCCTGTCCAACATGGCTCAGACATAGCAGTCCATCATTAAGGAGCTCTCACTCAGGTTTAAATTCAGGTTTAAGTTCATGTTTAAGTTCAAGTTTAAATTCGGGTTCATTTTCAGGTTTTGAATCAGGATTTGAATTCCAAACCCAAACAAAGCTCATGCATTTTGCACCTGTTCAGCACTCCCACATCTAAACTGAATTATTGGTTCAATGATCCTGTCTCTTTACTGATTCAGCAGTACACTCTCGCCCCCTGCTGGCTCCTATGTGCATAATCCTGAGTGGGCCCACTGCAGCAGAGCCCCTGGGCCTGGGAATATCAGGGGCCGCTGTGGCTGGGGCCGGCCCTGCCTCACACACCGCTGACCGTCTGACAAGGGGGCGTGTTCTTATGCCTTATTGGTCCCAGCAGAAATTCTCCTCATTAAGTCTGAACAAGGTGGACAGGGCGGTAAAAAGTGGGATTGGTGCCTGCAAAAGGGAATTCCCATAATTGACCCATAATTATTTCCTCGACCATTGTATGGTGCTGTTCAGTTCAATTTAATGCAAACTCACTGTCTCATAATCATTTGGTCCAGATGGAATGCCTATATACCAGTCATATATTGATAAACATGTACAGTATGACAAAATGTTTCTTTTTGCATTCCCCAACCCTTCCTTGTGGTCTGGAGTCAGCTGAGCTGAGAGAGTTAAGACCTTGCTGAAGGGCCACCAGTCACACACACACACACACACACAGTTGTTGTTAGTATTGTTGTTTTTTCACTTTAGCGATTATAAGGTCACATTTTTTCTTGTTTCTGCTTATCCCAGTTAATCGGTTGTTTTTCCAAATGTGTTTTAAAGGTAACGTGGACATGGATTTGTTGCACTTTTTTATTCATTGTGTTTGGTCTTATATTCTGGCAGTAGTACTATAATAAAACCCATAAACCTCAAATGTTTATATTGTGTGAATCCTAATTGTAACTATTGTTTTATTTCTCTTCCGTGCTTCCATGCTGTCATTTCTTTATTGTGGGAGAAAATAACGTTGCTTAGATGTATATTACTTGTATAAGAAACAGTAACAGTATTATCAGAAAGTATGAAAGTAGCATGTTATAATGAAACGTGCTCTATACAGTGACTAGGTCAATAACTCAGCCAGCCACGGGTTCGGATATTCGTCATATTAGATCAGAGTGTTAAGAAGGCGCCACTAGCCTTTACAATGTGTTGAATAAAGCAGAGAAAATACATGTATTTAAATATAATGTATTTTTTCCCACGAAATCGGATTAAGGGTGGCGCATAGCGGCGTTGAGCGGCACAAGGCTCAAACGCGCATTGCGTGGTTTCGGCCTGGCGGGGGCGGTCCACGCTGAATCTTCACTTTGGGAAAGATTTCTTTGCCAACCAACAGGTGGCGCAAGAAATCAGTGCTGAACAATATACGGGGGGAGTCGTTGTTTCTAAATATAACAAGGATAAAGTTAAGGGATTTTTGGCATTGGGATGCTGTACTGTTTATTAAAATATTAATAACTGAATAAATGACAAAGTCTTCTGAAAATATCACCATTCTGACCGTGAATGGCACGTCGACCTTACGCGCATGCGCACTGGGTGCCTGGACGGGAGCGGAGTCCATTTCCTCTTCCCCAGGCCTGGGCGAGTGATCAGCGGTGTCGCGTCGGGTGGTTTTACCCCCCTCAGGCTCTTCGGTTTCATCGATGTAACACTGGATGTTAACAAAATCGAGAACTTGTGCGCAGAGGCTTAAATACGCCGAGTCTTCAGGACGAGGGTGAGTCCGGCACTGCCGCCGCAGGTCTGCCGCGCGCGCTGCGTCTGCAGAAGTGCTCCAGATTAAATTAAAAAGCATGGCGTGCGCATAACTTTGTCACGGCGTTTCTTTCGCGGCACGTTTTCGCTGTGAGGCATAAAACGACACGGTTTGAGGTTTAGAAGAATCCAGACCGTGCTCTCTGCTTAATTAGCTTCCTGGCTAATCAGTTGCCTCCGCGTTTCTGTGAAACTGACATATTGTATTCTGAATCGCTTCGTTGTAAATGGGTTTGGCGCTTTTTGCTGAGGAGAGTAGTAGAACGAGGGGAACGGCGACGTTAGTTAGATCAGCCAAATATACGTGTATGTGAAGTTCAGATGCAGCGTCGGCGAGACGTGCAGTCCTGAGTATTGGAGGCGGGGTGGAGATCCCTGATGCTCTTAATATGTACATGGCGGGTTTCCTGGGTCTCCTGAGAACTAAATAGTGCACTCAAGCATCCGTAACATTTCATTACATGCGCCTTAGTGCGCAGTAAAAATGTGCGCCTGGTCAGTAGAAATTGTGCTGAACTCTAGCTGGACAAGCGAGGTGTGGCTGGGCTGGAAGTGACCTCCGTCTGCCGAGGAGGCGTGTTGCCGTGCGAGTGAACCGGCTCCGTACGACGAGCGTTGTGTCTTGAACACCTGTTTGCCCTTGAGCCGTCGTGTTAATGAGGCACTCAGTGCATTTGTCACAACGCTGTTATTGTCGCCTATCATTGTAATGTGTTTAAAAGGAGGTCACTTTATTAACTCAAGCCATTGGGTTGTATTTAAACAAGTCTTCGACAAGTCAGTGACTAATGGGGGGCTGTTGTTGTTACCTACCACATCATTTGCGTTTTGAAGGTAACTAACTAGGTTTGCTGTGCTAGAACGCTTCTAGATAGCATAGGACGACATTGCAGAAAATGGAGTGAGACTGATCTTTCTCCTGGCCAGAATCCGGACAATCTTTAAATAATCACAGGAGACGATTGAGCTTCCCTTCGCCTTCCTACACCACAAAACTCCCAAGCGGAAGTGCTTGCTCAGCCAAAAAAAAATTGTTCGAGATCTATCAGGCTTTTTCCTCGGAAGCTTTTGGCTGATGAAGTTATTGTGAATTGAAGCGAGCGGAGAGGTGTTGGGTTTTTGGCAGTGTGCGGACAGAGATGTGATCTGCTTTTCGTGACGTGCGCCGTGTTCCCCGAGGAATCCGAGGGGCCAGACGGCAACACGTGAAGGATCCGTATGTTGCGTCTGAGTGGGAGAGTCCTCGTGCCAAGGCTCCACCTGGTGCTTGTAGGCTAGTTTCTGTAATGTGTCAAATTGGTTGTTGTTCCTAATTTATCCGTTCTCATTGAGGAACGATTTTTTTTGGGTGATGAGTTAAGCGTTTCACAGTGCCAGATCCGGATACACCTCCGATATGTAGGCTAGCTCATGCAAATTCTTAAGCGTTGCAAGGTAAAAATGATTTCACCTTTGTGACTGCTTTGGCCTCGTGAATGAAAAAGAATCGGTCTGTTGGCGGTCTTCGCCGGAAACCCGGGCTGTTGCATCTTAAGTTTGCTTTAACTGCCCGTCACAAGACCCGTTAGAAGTCGTTGTCTGACCGCACTCTAAAGGCGGCTTTCGCTCTTTGGAATGATTTCACGCCAAGCTTACGAGCTTGAGTGCAGCTGACTGCTTCCTGCTGCCATGTTGTGCCCTTGACCAGGACGCTTGACCCCGGTTTGTCTCCTGGGGACCAGTGCTATAGCTTAAACCCATTTTTGCGCTTGAAGGGAAAATTATTCCAACATAACAACGCAGATGTTGTACACGTGTTATACTCTATTCTTTTCTGTTTATAACCGGTCTGTTACATTTTGCTGTTTTGGGCTGACTCTCCCTTAAAGTGTAGTCGTGATGTTAGATAATGATGTAATGGTGTCTGAGAACTCCAGGCCGCCGGGATGTTCGTGCAAATTCGGTGCGCCCTGCGCCTCCCGTCGATATGGAGACAGCTTGAGTGATGCGTGGTGGAGGCAGGCCCCGCCTCGTTTGGGGTGGAGGCAGGCCACGCCTCGTTTGGGGTTGTGTGGAACCTTGTGCTTTAGGGAGGCCTGTGCTGTTGACTTGTAGTCCGTTTGACAGGGAGGGAAATGCTTGGGTGGCCTGTCCAGCAGCAGGCTGAGCTCACTGGGTGAAGATGGACCGTGCGGCCTAGCGCGTTCGTCCAGTGGCCACGTCTGCTTCGCCTGTTCTTTCCATTTGATTCGGTGCATTGGAATTAGATTGCACGCTCACAATTTGCCCTCCGCGTGACCTTTCGAGTGCATGAGGTCACCATCGTTTAAGGCTGGCAGCGTCGATTGGGCTCCATCTCTGCTCATGATGGCCATTTTGCGTTAGATGTAGTGTTGGGTGACCTCTTCAAAGCACACCGCGGTGTTCTGGGATGTTGCTCCAGTCTCTTGAGGCTCAGCGTTTTCGCCCACGTCTTGCCCACTCTTTGCCCTGGCGGGCCCTGGTAAGCCGAGCCAGGGAAACCCCACCCCGTCTTCCGGCGGTGGTCTTTGGGCCGGATTTATCTTCGATGTTAAAAATGTCCTAGTGCAGTTAATGATGTATGAATAGGTAGAAGCAGCTCGGTGCATCTCATCCAGTACATGAGATGAAGCGGATGGTGTTTAATATCAGATCAGCGTTGCTGTGTGACATCCCTGTTTTTCACATGTCCATTCACCTCAGTTGAGCTGTTGGCTTGCTGAGTGCCGTGCGGTCAGGTCTCTACCCACATACACAGTCTCCACCTGCAGCTACAGTCTCCCACATCCACTCATGCCCTTTATAACTGTATATTATTATTGCACTGACAACAACATTCTGTGTCCCTGGAGAGTATAACAGGCAGACAGACATAAGCACTCGTCCTGCTCTTTCTCTCTGCAGCTGCGTGTGCACGCATGTGTGTGTACGCGCGCGCGCGTGTGTGTGTGTGCTTGCATGACCGTGCGTGAGTGTCTCCAGTAGAATAAGGCTATTGTGAGATGCCATTGCGGACAAGACATGGACGGATTGTCTCCATCTGGCCAGCCTTTGAGTGTTGAGTCTTTTGGCCTGCCACGTTGCCGTGTGAGTGAATTGTTCTAATGGGACGCTATCTAGTGGGACGCGTGCCATAAACACACGCAGATCTGATCAGTGTGAAGATCAGAAGCTGACTGCACAGACCGATGCACCCTGTAACAACCAAAGACGCATGACAAAATATACGTTTGGCGGACGTATAAATGTACGTTTAGAAATCGGGCATTCTTGTGTGCTCCACACTCTGGAGGAGAGATCCACCCCCCAGGGTGGAGCCTGCCCTGCCACCTTTACCTCCACCACCTTTATTCTCAGGTGTTTTAAGGTGAGCCACTGAGTGTCCCGTTCATGAGCAAGAGTGATATTCAAATCTTTGTCCTCATGTTCAAAGTGTCTAATTTGAATAATGAGTTTTAGATCGCTCTCCGGCAAACCTGTGTTGTGGGCGTTTGCTTCTCCCGGGTCATGTTGGACTTCGAGACTCCGGGGCGACATGTCGTCACCTCCACACACCCACGATCTTGGTGCCTTTGTTCTGGTTTTCAGTCAGCTATGCGGCTTTACCTGAGCGACTCGAAGAGACAGTGAACCAACTAGCTTGCAGATTGGTATCAGTTCCTGTAAGGCCTGTACTCTCCCACGGGGCTATCTGTGGCCGCATTCTCCAGCCATGCTATTTCTCTTGGTGGCTGTTGCTCATCTTGCTCGTTCTGTTGACAGCTAATATCGTGTCGATCAAAAGTCTATGGTAGCAGCACAACAGAGCATCTTCATGCTGGAGAAAGACAAGCACATTGGACAGATCACTCGCTAAGAGACCGGGGGAGAGGGGGGGGGGGGATATTTCAAGACGCACTAGACGTATCCGTCTCTGCACAAGAAGACATCCTTCAGGGGTTCAGCGGGACACGAGAGATCAGTGACAGTTTGTTTGGGTCCTTTTGTTTTTTCCTCCGACATCCACAGCCTCGGAGAAGGAGGGGTTAAACGGAGCACACAGCAGAATGGAAATAGGAATGCAAAGTGAAACGCCTCTCTGTCCACATCATTGTGTGGGATTGCCGCTGGCCTGAAAACCTCAAAACAATTAAAACTCGTTGGGGGAAAAACTCCCACCGGCCTGACACGCACGATTCCCCCTCAGCTACTCCTCATCCACGGTGAGTCGTGTTTCCCAGAGGAATCCTCACCTCTCCCAAACCGACCAGTGCTGGTCAGGACACGAACGTCTAGATTCAGCCCTCACTCTTCTTTGCACAGTGTATAACCCTATATGTGTAGAGGGTGTCTAGGGGCCTGTGGAGTGTTGTCCTCTCACTGTGCTGGACTTCCTCGCTCGCCTGACGCTTTTTGTCTTTCCCTGGTTTGTTTGTTTTTTTTAGGTATTGTAATTTTTTTTTAGGTATTGTAATCGTATCGTGTCTGTCGTAACCGCGTATATTGTAATCGTATCGTGTCTGTCGTAACCGCGTATATTGTAATCGCTTCATTTCTGTGCAGAACCGCAGCTGCTGATACTGCAGAGCTGCAAATAGCTTTTGCACTAGTGTTGCCAAGAAGCGCCTTTGTGCGAATAAGAAACTGACGGTTTTTGTCTCTCTCTCTCTCTCTCTCTCCCTCTGATGACCTTAAATCATGAGGCTGACAGCGTTAGCCAGAGTTAGCTTTCTAAGTTTGAAATAAACTGGTATGACGGGGGCAGAAGAGCTTACACGGGCATCAAATCAGATTTGAGCTCCTTGACAACGTCAGCAAGAATCCATAGTGATCATAATGAAGTAATTTTCAGAAGAAATTGAGAAAAATACTCGGAATCGGAGTGGAGGATGATTCTGTGGGTTTGGTTTTATATTCTACATGTAGTCTTGAGATTTGCTGTGTTGCATTCCACAGTTGTGGTTATATTTTTTAGCAGGACACCACAGCAAAGAGCTTCAGATCAAATCGATATCTTGCCACTCCTCACACTTTATTTTTACTTTGTCTTTATTATAAAGACATTTGCAGTTAACACTACAGCTTGTCGTTGTAAAAGACATTCCTGTTTCTTGTTGGGGGGATGGAATTCCTTCTGACCTGTTTTGAAAGCCGATTTCTGCTTCGTGCTGCACTAAACCAGAGTTTCCTGATCCTTCACCTGGAAACTCATGACACTGCACAATTTAGACTCCGTCCCCCAGCACAATTCCTTCGACCTATCAGATAAAGACAAGCCGTTAAGGCCCAGGGAAGCCTACGGTACTTACAGGTCAGGTGAAGACCACCAGAAGGTCTATTACACGGATAATGGCTCACAGTTACAAAAGGTTTCCATCTGTTCATTAGCTTCGTCCTTCACTCTCCTTTAGGTTGGTGTTAAATGACTCTGCAGGATCCAGTGGATGTGGTTAGACGTAGGTCTACATGATATGAACAAAACATGAATGATAAATGAACAAATGTTTAAGTGTGCTTACTAACTGTACAGTTTCTGCTTCAACGGATACACTGCCAACATACTGAATAAACTGAACAAAGAAATAAATTCTTTCAAAAGCTATTATTGACCAAATTGCACAGCAGTACCCAACTAATTAAAGGAATATTGATATTGAACTGAACTGAAGTGCACTAACGAACCAGAGACAGCCAGCGTAACATTCAGTGACCAATCACGGCTTAGAAAGAGCAGAACAATATGGGGGTGGCTGTCAGATTGCTGGTGCTTGATATGATTGGCCAAATGCTGTGAATGTGTCATCTGATACAGTAATTGAAATAAGAAAAATAATTTTACTTACACTCCCCAGGCACGTGAATTTTTCTTATTCACTATGTTTCTTGTGATGTGTTTATTGTGCATGTTCAAGTCGTGATGCCGATTAAAAGACAATTTATTGGTCGGGACAAATTAACTATGCGTTGCGTTCCGTGTTAGCTAGCTGCACTGTGTTGGTCATTGGTACGTCTCTGGTTTGAGCTCTGACGACACAGTTGAGCGTCTTCTTTGAAAAAGCCAGCGTTCTGTTGATTTTCTTCTCTGCTCTAAAATTATGGGACCTGAAATATATTAGAGAGAGAGAGAGATCCAGAATTGTAATGAAGCACACAAGGTTTCCAGAGAAATGGGACGGTTCACACAGAAGTCCTTCTGTGTGCATCTGTTTTGTTTTTGACATTTTCTTGCACAGCTGATGAGCGACTTCTGTGCAAAACATCCTGTTCCTCTAGAAACCTTGTTTACTTCACTACAGTTTTGTATATCGTGTAACGCAGACAGACTAATGCAAACTTTTTCCTCTTGGGGAAACCTGGAAGCAGGTGGTGGGTAGGCCCTGCAGAATTCTGGGACATTTGCCCACTCTCTTCTGGGTATGAGCACCGTCTCTGTTGTCTGATACCTGTGTGTAGTTGCAGCGCTGGTGTAAGCGTGCCTTAAAGCTGCACGTCCTGCATCTCATTCTGGGGGTCACCCAGGCCAGGTGGGGGCGCTGGCCGTCACCCAGGCCAGGTGGGGGCGCCGCCCGCTTACTGGTAGCACTAGGCCCACTGCTGCACACACCATGTGAGTTGGGTCTCTCAGGACAGTCAGGGTTAAACCCTCTGAAACACTTTCAGTTACTCCTTTCACTTTTTCCTCTGCATTTTCTTTGTCTGCCTTAGCAGCTAATGTGCTCTCTCTCTCTCTGTCTTTCGCACTCTCACATCTCTCTTCATTTCCTGAGATCCTTTCTCACGGCTCAGTGCCTCTTCCTTTGGCCTATATATTGCGTGAGCTACATCACACTCTCCTAAACCGCTCCGCCCCTCCGCCCCTGCTCCACCCACACCTTCCAGACTGTCCTCCCACTTCTCCCTGTCGTCTCTCCCTATCTCCCCCTCTATCTCCACCTTCAAAGCCTACCTGCACATAGGCACACCAAGCCCCAGTAATGTATGCCAGCCAGAAAATGAATTCTGTCTCTTTGCAGGAGTTCATGCGCGTGCACACACACAGACACACACACTCGTTCCCTGGACCTCAGCATCTTGAGGATTATAAATAGGTGGAGGAAAGCAGACCTGCTCCTCCCAGCTGTGTGTGGAGCCGCTCTTCGCTGAGCGTGAGGGTGTGAGGCTAGGTGGGTGGGTGGTGCTCTGCTCGGTGTTGGGGCCGTGTTGGGGTTGGCGGTCAGTGCAGCAGACAGCCGCTCACTGGAGACAGAACCATCCAGCTCAGCTGGGTCCTGGGGTATCTCAGGCTATACTGCTAACTGGATTATCAGAATGAGAAGACCAGGGTGGAAGACGCTCCGAACGTCCTCATGATGTACATTTTCAGTGGTTCACTAATGAGAACCTGATGACATGCAGCAAGAAAACAGGAATGTGTATTCTAGAAAAGTTTTAACTATTTCATCAGAATTTTTCACAGGATGTCGGGTTCCGTCCATGAACCGCACTTTGGGGAATCCAGCGGTCCTCTCATCTCTCCTCGCTGGTGAACTAAGCCCACAGCACCGTAACCACAGCATGTTGATGCTGTGTCCACTTCTGTATGAGCATTACCTCATATATAAGTGGACGGGGTGGGGTGGGGGGTGGTTTGTTTACTGTAGTTGTGATGTCTGATTTACCTGAAGGATATGTAAAATTAATGAATACAATTTTTTTAGAATATAACGCATTACACTGAATACACATCATATATAGATTATGGTTTGGAGTTTTAAGATGCATAAAGGTAAAATGATCAGTTATCAATATCGAGATCTGCCACAACGGTGCTAAGTAACAGCGCACGAGTTACAATTCTTTATTGATCCATATCATGTTTTCACAGTGATGGCGTTGCAGCTAAAATGAAAAGTATGATGGAAGCTTTAAACATAATCCCATTAAAGCCCATATTTCTCTAACTGTATGTAAAGTTAAAGCTTGTATAAAATGTGTTTAGCCAGTAAATGTCTTTATTAAGAAGACAATGTATGTAATACAAACCCTTATGTATTATCATAGTGTGTAGTTACATCTGCTGTCTTCTGTACTGTTACACCGTAACTGTTTGGCCTGTGGCCTGTGTTTGTCCAATGCAGGCATCAATTGACCAATCACATTTCCTGTGATGAAGTCCTTGAAGTTCTTGATACAATTGTCATAGTCATCACGCTGCTCTGTGCACAAACCTGGGTATAAATAACAACATGAGGGTCAGAACTTTGGTCGATGCAGAACGTGGTTAACTGCCGTCGTGAGGAGCCGTGCGGTTAGCAGGAGCGTGAGGAGCGTTTGCCGCAGCTGTGCTTTCTTACTAAGGTTTTGTAGAACTGAAGCTTGGTCAGGAACCCCCTTGGTCAGGAACCCCCTTCTCTTTTTGGGGAGATGGACTCTGGGTTCCTCTGGGAGGAACATGAACGCTGTTATGGGAGGAGCAGGAATGTTGGACACCACCCGGGGGTCCTCGGCGTCTGCAGCACCTGTCCAGAGGTCCACGCGAGAGAGACGGATCTGCACTTTGAGAGGTCGTGTCGGGAAGAGAGGCTCTAAACAACAACATGGCATTTGAGACACATGGGGACATTGTCTTCTGTTTTCCTCCTCAAGATGTCCAGCTGTGAACGGGATAAAGCCGTGTTTGTCTGGAGCTGAGTGGGAGAGAGAGAGGACGCATGAGGATGAGTAGGGTTGGGAGAGAGAGAGAGAGACAGAGGGGGAGAGAGAGGGAGTTGGAGAGCCTCATTAGCTTGCTGTAGCACGCTGACTGTCTGTCTCACTCTCTCTCGCCATCTGTCTTTCCCCCTCTCTCTCCCTCTCCCTCTCCCTGCTGTGAGCACGTTGGTCTTGTAAAGATGATCGAGTTGGACAGGATGGTGCATGTGTGGCCATCACTGCTGCTCTCCGCTGTCAGGAGCTTCCACGCTAGCTGCCCTCTTCTTCTAGTTCTTCGTCTAGTGTGCAGTGCATGTGTAGAACTGCTGAGGTTCTCACACTTTCTCCACAAAACTGTGGATGTCATTCAGAGCGACCCAGTGATTTCCCTGGTTACCTGTCTCTGCTTGCTTTGTTTTGGCTTGGTTTCGGCCAGATCTGGGAGGACTCCTGGAGGTTTCAGCCTTCAATTGGAGAACGACGTAACCCTTTGCTCAGGGGTGCGTTCAGTGTGTGTTTAGAGTATTGTGTGCAAAAGACTTCAATGCATTTTAAAATGAGTTTGAAAGGGCCTGAAGATGTTTGCACGTGCCCCGCAAACCAAACGGAGACAGAGGAAGGAGCCTTAATGGAGACAGAGTACAGGTGTGTGTGCAGGCGGCAGACCGCCATCACTGTCAGGGTGGCGTGGTGTACACCACCATGTGCTGATGAAATAGAGTGAATTGGCCAGACAGTTTCTGTTCAAGAATAAGGCTTTCTTCCATGCAGATGACACAACACTGTAGTTCTGTAAATGTAATTGTGGCAGGTTACAGCATGAATGGCTCTGGCTCTGCCACATACAGCTACACTGCGACTTGGGCTATTGTTTATATTGCTGAAACTTGAAACATTTGTTGTGGTTGGACTTGAATAAATCAGGCAGTTTGACTACTAGCGTTTTGACTGTTGTGTGTTGGTTGTGGGGGGTGTTTAAGACGCTTCAAACTGAGAGGTGCGTGAATGGGTTTTGGAGGGTGCTTGCTGGGGGCTTGAGTGCAGTGTACACAGTGCTGGATTTTTAATGCTGTATTCTCTAGATACGAACCCTAAGACCACATTGCTGTCGTACAGACAGACTGAGGTTCCCGTCTTCATCTTTCCAGTCCTGAGAATTCAGCTCCTGTGTCTCATTGTGTGTCCCTGGGCCTGCGTGTGTTTCCATGTGTGTGTGTGTGTCTGTGCATGGCAGGTGTCCTGCTGTCTGCGGCACACGACTGCCCTGCTGTAGAGATGCTGTATGCAAATAAGCCCAGTCCACTGTACTGTAGCCTGCCACAGTCCCATATTAACTGGCCTTTTGTTATCCTGTTTTGTAAACATGTTAATTTACATGTTCATTTGCATATTAATTTGAGATATCGATGCACCATTACTACTGCTTGCTATAATTAAAACAAGAGCACAGCATGATGTGCCCTTCCAATACTGCTCAGACCTCTCAGGATATGTGGCAGGCCCAAACCTAGCCCCGCCCAGGCCCCAACCTGGCCCCGCCCAGCCACTGCAAAGCATAGCTTCAGCGTCGCCATCCAAGCAAGACATCTGAAATGCGAGTATGCGGTGGCTGTAATGACCGTGGAATGGTAGCCGTGGAGATGAGCGCATATGTGACGATTGTTGTTGCCATGGCAACAGTGGGGTGGGGGGTGGTCGGACACGTGGTGCTGATGCTGCACTGAGGATGATTGCGGGCGATGGCTATAACTAAACGGGACGGGAGTGGCATGAAGAGGAGGTGGTGGTGGTGATAGCAGGTTGGATTTCTAGACAAAGCTTCATCTTGGACAGTAGCCAGAAAACATTTAAATGAAAAAATCTTCAATGAAAAGCAGGGAGGGGGTGATTAGCTCTGTGTGTAGCACTCTGGAGGGGGGGTGATTAGCTGTGTGTGTAGCACTCTGGAGGGGGGGTTATTAGCTGTGTGTGTAGCACTCTGGAGGGGGGGTGATTAGCTGTGTGTGTAGCACTCTGGAGGGGGGGTGATTAGCTGTGTGTGTAGCACTCTGAAGGGGGAGTGATTCGCTGTGTGTGTAGCACTCTGGAGGGGAGTGATGAGCTGTGTGTATAGCACTCTGGAGGGGGGGTGGTGACATGCTCACTCTACTCACCTCTCTGTAGAATGTGCAAGTTCTGCTCTTGGTTTTGGGCATTGCTTGTGCTGTAACTGCCACACCGAGGGTACTTAACCATGACACACACACACACACAGTTCTATATTTGTCTTCTGTCTTTTGCAGTAATATGCAATTATAGCACTTCCTGTTTTTGCACCAGAAACACCAGCAGGAGGGACTATCCCTGTGTGTGTGTGTGTGTGTGTGTGTGTGTGTGTGTGTGTGTGTCCACTAATGCTTTTCCTTTTGATTGATCGTCTCAACAGCACTCCTGTCACTGCTCACAGCCTGTTCAGTTTTCCTTGTCGTCTTTATTTTTTTGTCTTAGGAACTTATTAGAGTGTCAGTGTTACAACTACACCACCGTACTCATCCCATGGTGTGTGGAGGCTGTGTGTGTGTGTGTGTGTGTGTGTGGAGGCAGTGTGTGTGCTGTAATGGTTGCTCCAGGGCCCTCGTATGTGTGGTTTTATTCTCACTGAGCCCACACCACCGTCCCTGTCCTGCTGGACGCCGGCGTCTTCCGTAGAGGTTATGATTCCTGCACTCTTTAGGCAAGGAGCCATTACATAAGAGTTTCGAGGCTTAAACCTGCACATCGTTGCATACATTTCAACAAGCATTACACAGTCAATTATCAAAAATGTATAAAATGTTTTTTGTGTCTCTGTGTGGACTGTGTCTCTGTTGACTGTGGGGGTTGGGGGAGGAGGTCTACTGGGGCATGTGTGCCGGGTGGGTGGGAGGGGGGTGTCTACTGGGGCATGTGTGCTAGGTGGGGGGGGGGGGTCTACTGTGGCATGTGTGCTGGGGTGGAGCCCATCTGGCTGACCGGTTCTCCTGATTCTTTTTCACCTCTGATCGTCTCTGCCTTAACTAATTGAAATGTTCTTGCTCTTTAATCTCCCTGTGTCGCTCCTGAACACCTCCGTCTCAGCTGCTGTGGAGGTGACTTATTCACTCCGTGCTGTCTCTGTGTTTCTGTATATAAACTCTCATGAACAAGGCTGGGCTGTGTTTTGGGAAAATGGTGTAGGTAGCATCATTGTCCCAGGTTTTAGTGTGTGTGTGTGTGTGTGTGTGTGTGTGTGGACACTTTCTCCTCAGCTCTGATGTTACCCATTACTCTGTGACGCCCGCCTAAGAAAGCGCCACCCGCCCCACCCCCACCATGTCTGGTGTCCAGGTAGGTGCAGTGCACACACACCTGCTCTGTGCTTCCTCAGGAAGGCCTGTTCACGCTTCACTGCGGAACCATGACCCCCAGGCCCTGTTCACATCCGTTATTAGTGCGTGCATGTGTGTGTGTGTGTGTGTGAGAGCGTGTGTGTGTGTGTGAGTGAGCGAGCGTGCGCGTGTGTGTGTGTGTGTGTGTGTGTGTGTGTGTGTGTCTGCCTCATGCGTGGCTCATCACTTTGCACGTCCTCACAAGCTCTACACGGCACATTTTCACATTTTGCAGAAAATGCTGCATTTACAGGCACCGCAGAATCCTGCTGCTCAGTCCTGTTCTGCTCACCTTGTTGACTGCGTCTTGTTTACAGCTCAGTTCCACTCATCCTTCACTTCAGTATTTGTAGGAGTGTAGGAAGCATGAACAAAGCCCACCAATCGCGTTCAGTCTTGTGGGGAGAGAGGCGGGAGCAGATTAGCGAGGCTGATGATGTCACTGTGCCCTCTTCCCCTGGATGTAGACCGCATGGCCTGCAGGAACGGAGTGTGTGGCAAAGTACAACTTCGCAGGAGCCACAGAGCAGGACCTGCCCTTCTGCAAAGGAGATGTGCTCACCATCATCGGCGTCACCAAGGTAACAGCTGAGGGTGGGGTCAGCAGGGACATAACAGTACACACAGTCATAAGCACAGGCATAAACACACACACTCTCATTCCACACACGTGCGCATACACACCCTCTCTTACTCCACACACTCGTACACACACACACACACCTACGCTAAGGATATTTAAACTCCATTTTTACAACTCCACAGATTCCACATTGCCATATGCTGTT
The DNA here is from genome assembly GCA_020368025.1 of Brachyhypopomus occidentalis. NCBI lineage: Eukaryota > Metazoa > Chordata > Actinopteri > Gymnotiformes > Hypopomidae > Brachyhypopomus > Brachyhypopomus occidentalis. Next base: position 620,452 of record JAGXOD010000034.1, read on the forward strand.
ATGTTAATTAGGTTGTGTACTATGACGGTTTTAAAATAAAATTATTTATAGTCAGATTTTTCCTCTGCCTCCTGCCAGAACTGATGCATGAGGGTCATGGGCCTCTTTTCAACTGTTAGGCCACACCTTTCCCACACAGTGGGAATGGGTTCTTGGCTTTAAGATGGCCCCAGTCCTTCCCCTTTAAGCCGCTGGGCGTCGTCTTCGTGGCCATGCTCAGAGCCACGCCCCTGTCCTGCTGGAAGACCCCGCGGCCGCCACATCTTCACCTTCTGACTGGTGTCTCCAGCTGTTCCTTCACTGCGCCCCTCCTCCCTCCGCTACGATTCGACGAGCATCGCTGCCCTTTTCCAGCATGGCACTGAAACCATGACAACGAAGACGGGCTGCAACCTCCCACAAGCCTCATTTCACTTTCAACACCACCACAAAACGGCAGAATAGCAAACAGCATACGTTAAACAAACCCAACACCGCATGCTTTAAACACCTGCTATCTCTTCAGTGGTCTGAGAGCTGTGTGTCCTTCCTCCCTGCTCAGTTTGTGCTGTTTCCACACTGAGAAGATTTGCGAGTGTCTCCTGAACGTGCTCCACTGCTCTAGCTCCTTGGTCGTGAAGGCTCATGGGTTCTTCTATGTTCCTTACACACTCTGCAGACACATGGACAAGGCCCTCTATCAGAAATGCCATAGAGGTGCTCGGATAAGAGTCTGTGTAGCACCCGATGGGATATAACGGGCTGGTCCTCATCCAACAGGTTATCAGCTGACCTGCAGGGTGCACTTCTGTGGCATATGTGTGTGTCAGATAAAGTCCCCACTTGTGTGCACGAGAGGGTCGTTTGCAATGACGTGACGGGTGGATGTAACGCGGAAGCTCCTCCCCTGGTTCCAGCAGCCATTTGATTGGCTAGCTGGTTTGAGGCGATGTGTTTGATTGGTTGTGCGTGGATCCCTGATCACCTTTGCTCTCCCTCAGGACCCAAACTGGTACAAAGCCAAGAACACGGTGGGCCAGGAGGGCACGATCCCCGCCAACTACGTCCAGAAACGACAGGGAGTCAAGTCCGGGAGCAAGCTCAGCCTGATGCCGTAAGTGGAACGACCACACACGCACACACACACACACACACACACACATATATACACACACACACACACACTCTCTCTCTCTCTGCTCTTTATGGCTCAGTTCAATGCTACAATGCTTTATTGGCATGAATATTATATGCTTCATTATAATTAGCAAAGCAAATTAACCAGGGAAGAAGACAAAGGTGAAAATACACTAAAATACACCTACGCAACAATCTCTCTCTCTCTGTCTCTCTTCTCTCAAATAAGGGGTGGGGCAAAGAAGGTATAGGGGAATGAGAGGAGAGAGTCTGGCCAAGGCTTGTGTGTGTGTGTGCGCATGTGTATTATTCTTTACTGCTGAGATCTGCAGGAGCATTATGGGCTGCAGTCATACTGATCTAGGGAGGGTAAAGCTGGAGTAAAGCTGCATGTAAAGCTGCATGTAAAGCTGGAGTAAAGCTGCATGTAAAGCTGCATGTAAAGCTGGAGTAAAGCTGCATGTAAAGCTGCATGTAAAGCTGGAGTAAAGCTGCATGTAAAGCTGCATGTAAAGCTGGAGGGTAAAGCTGCATGTCCGAGCAGCAGTGCTGTGGTGCAGTGACGGGACAGTCGGCTTGGGCATGTCCCAGCATGCTTTGCTGCTCTCCTCCCGGCCACCTTTAGGCCTTTGTGAGCTCAGCGTGGACATCAGGAAGTAATGCCGGGACACCACGCGAAGGGAGAGAGAAAAATAGAAACAGATCATATCTCTTCCCTCTAATCACATCCCCGCGCTCTAAGAGTGGTACCTTAATAGCGCAGTGTATGGGGCTACATGTGCTTCGATTTCTTATCTCCTTATCTCTGTCCCTGTGTGTGTGTGTGTGCGCATGCGTGAGCGTGTGTCCCTGCGTGCATGCGTGTGCGTGGATGAGTGTGTGTGCATGCATGCGTGTGCCTGCTTGAGTGTGTGCGCATATGTATTATAGTTCACTGCTGTTTCTGAGAGTAGCAGAGGCCTTACGAGCTGCCATACTGATCTAATCAACTCGAGCCCACAGTAAGCAGCTTTCCACAGAGCATCCAGTGTCTGAGCAGGACGTGTGTGTGTGTATATAAACATGCACACACATGCTGAGAGGGACCCTCAGGCCTTAATGACCCAACATTGAGCAGCATTGTAACTGGATTAAGGCTCATTCTGGCAGTTGTGTCCTAATCCAAAGCTTCTGTTGATTCCGTGGCATCCGAACATTCCGACAGCTCTTCTGTGGCACGGCCTTCCTTCCCAACATGCCTTGCTGCTCTTCGCAGTCTCCTCATCGTGAGAAGAGTTTGAGTTTTCCCTCCCTTCCCTCTCATAGAGACGTTTCTGCCGTGTCTTTTGACATCCTGTGCTTTCTTATTGCACAATACTAACACTGATAAAAACAGTAAGGAAACATTTTTGACGTGCGTGCGTGCTTGTTTGTGTGTGTGTGTGTGTGTGTGAAACTGAGAGAGAGAACTCTTGACAGGGTGTGCTTTGCCTGTATTTGGCTGTGGTGGTGGCTGAAGCCCGCTATGGTGTTGATATTTGCCAAGACGTCGTCCATCTTCCCTCACCATGTCTGTACATCCTCCTCTTCTCTTCCCTCCATCTCGCCGGCCACCCCCACCTTTCTAGATGGTTTCATGGGAAGATCACGCGGGAGCAGGCGGAGCGGCTGCTCTACCCGCCCGAGACGGGGCTGTTCCTGGTGCGTGAGAGCACCAACTTTCCTGGCGACTACACGCTGTGCGTGAGCTGCGACAGCAAGGTGGAGCACTACCGCATCATCTACCACAACGGCAAGGTCACCATCGACGAGGAGGAGTACTTCGAGAACCTCATGCAGCTCGTGGAGGTGAAGAGGGGGCGGGGCGGGTGGGGCTTGCAGAATTCCACACAGTCTTTGTTTAGTTTCTTCTCCTCATCTCACGGCCACCACTGCTGAGGTCTAGGACACCAGCTCATGGGCCTCTCACACTGTTCTAATTACTGCCTGTGTGTGTGTGTGTGTGCATGTGTGTTTTTAATGTTTTGCTGCCTTGACAGAAAAATTGCTTTTGATTTTCTAGGGGTATTCACTCAAATTTTTTTTTGGTTTAAAAAAAACAAAAAAAAACTCTCGCATGTCTTTGGTTTCTTCTCAAGCACCGTCCCTCAGCACACAGTACTCCCATAACTCTACATGTAACACTGCATAAGGATAGCTCGACTGGAATGTTGTATGTCCGTGTGTGTGAAGCGTGTGTAAGCTTGCATGTGAGCATCATTCAGAGCACTAGTACTCTGCTGCCCCCTGCTGTCAGAGAGTCGAGTGGCAGCACTGGGAAGGAAGGGGATCTGTGGTGCGTTTGGGGTTTCAGTTCTCCACACAGTGTAAGGCAACTAGGGAAAGTGGATCCAAAACAGGTTTTTTTTTTTGTTTTTTTTTTTAAATGGGGTGTGGAGGAACTTCGTGATTCCTGCTCACTGTACCTGAGCTAGTGGTTTGAGCGGCTGAAATAAAGCCTAATGTATGCCAAATACTGAAAATGCTCAGTAGAAATATAAAATTTATATTGTGTGTGTGTGTGTGTGTGTGTCAGCATTACACCAAAGACGCTGATGGTCTGTGTACTTGCCTGATCAAGCCCAAGCTGATGGAGGGGACGGTGGCAGCGCAGGACGAGTTCTCTCGCAGTGAGTGACCTCTTACACCAATCACACGGCAGCATACTGACATGCCCCCCCACACACACACACACCAGTACCTGAGGCTCTCCCTAAACCCTCTGGGTGACCCTGCAGGTGGCTGGGCTCTGAACAGGAAGGAACTGAATCTGATTCAGACCATCGGTAAAGGAGAGTTTGGAGGTATGTTTGATTCAGACGTGTGTGTGTTTGAGTGATCAACCTCTGTTTCTCCTCTTGTAAGATCTAAATATAATGCCTGCATGTGTGTGTATGTGTGTGTGTGTGTGTGTGTGTGTGTGTGCGTGTGCTCTTTCTCTCAGATGTAATGGTGGGAGATTACAGAGGGACTAAGGTGGCAGTGAAATGCATCAAAAACGATGCCACAGCACAGGCCTTCATCGCCGAGGCTTCCGTCATGACGTGAGAGCCTGACCCCTGACCCTTGACCTTAACCTTAATCCTGACGCTGCCCACTGTTTGACCCCTGACCTTAACCTCAGCCTTTTACCACATCCCAGAACTTCTGCCCCAGAACCCTTTCCTGTCTTCCTACTCTCCTTATCTGCCCCATGTACCCCCAGGGGTGTGATGTGTGCGGTGTGGGCTTCTGTGCAGGCAGCTCAGACACAATAACCTGGTGCAGCTGTTGGGGGTGATCGTGGAGGAGCACGGCAGCCTCTTCATCGTCACCGAGTATATGGCCAAGGTGAGAGCCACACACACCACACACACGCCCTCCACACACCACACACACGCCCTCCACACACCACATACCACACACACGCCCACCACACACACGCCCTCCACACACCACACTCCCACCACACACACGCCCTCCACACACCACACACACGCCCTCCACACACCACACCCATGCCCTACACACACCACACACACGCCCTCCACACGGCTGGTACCTCCCATGTCAGACGTTTGAACCCAAACATGTCTACTGCCATCCGCCGCTTTACTGCCAGCACCTGCATGATAAGTCAGCTGTGTGTGTGTGTGTGTGTGTAACAGGGCAGTCTGGTGGATTACCTGCGATCGCGCGGCCGCACCGTGCTGGGAGGGGGAGTGTCTGCTCAAGTTCTCTCTGTAAGTCCCACCGTCCCACTGTCAGTTTGTCCTCACACCCACCTGTCAGGTTACAAGGCCACGCTCAGCCATCTCCCCCTCTCTCTCTCCCCTCCTCCCCCCACCTCTCTCCCTTCCCCTCCCTCTCTCCCCTCCTCCCTCCCTCACACCTCAGTGACGTGTGCGAGGCAATGGAGTACCTCGAGGCCAACAACTTTGTGCACCGCGACCTGGCAGCGCGCAACGTGCTGGTCTCCGAGGACAACATCGCCAAGGTCAGCGACTTCGGCCTCACCAAGGAGGCCTCGTCCACGCAGGACACAGCCATGCTGCCCGTGAAGTGGACGTCTCCTGAAGCCCTTCGAGAGAAGGTGACCTGCCGTGACAGGCCGCTGCTGTGTGGGGAGTTTCTGGGGGGTCGGCGTTTAATGTTGACGTTCATCCTGCTGCATTTAAACTCCTCCTTACTCTCGACGCCCATGTACAAAACGCACTTCAACACCGCCAATAACACCGTCTGCTCTGTGTCTTGTTTCTTCACACAGAAGTTTTCCACCAAGTCGGATGTTTGGAGTTACGGCGTCCTGCTTTGGGAGATATACTCCTTCGGCCGCATCCCTTACCCCAGAATCGTAAGACACCTTCTCTTTTAGCTAGCGTGCTAGCATAAGAGTTTGGTTCACTAAAATGGCCAATAACTCACATTTTTTGTGGGGCTATTTGTTGGTTTGTCCACTAGAGGGCAGTCAATGAATTATGATTCCAAGTGTTTTGCCTTTCATGGAACGTCTCATAATAACATTACGGATTTAGGGTCAGTGTTTGTGAGTTTTAATATGTGCTGGTGAAATCATAAGTTATAGACAAAGAGAATATAAGATCAACACTATTTAACATTTAACAGATTTTTTAAAGGATTTAACAACATTCAGGTGCTTTCTTTTTTTTTAATTAGCGTTACAGACCATCAAGTTTTCGTTTTTTTAAATGTAACACTGCACGTGTTTAGTGCATTGGCTGGTGAGACCGGATAGTCATGGGCAGTGTTGGGGTTTGAGTGGCGTGGGCAGTGTTGGGGTTGAGTGGGGTGGGCAGTGTTGGGGTTCCTTGTTTATCTTTGTGTCGGTGCTGTCAGGCAGCTCTCAGTAAAGTGGTATAATAGAAGCTGCTCATACTACTGCAGCTGTGATGGTAATACATCAGTGATGATGATTGTGGTGTGTGATGAAGAGTGCGCCCGCGCTGTTGTGTTCGTCTGTTTCCCCGTGAAACGGCACCACAGATCATTGCTCCACACGTCCAGCATTAAGACAGCTAAACACTAACCTCATTTTCCACATGCATTCTGGGAAAAACGTTGAGTATTTGTTCAGTAAAACGCGTGTCTGTCTGCAGCCACTCAAGGAGGTGATGCCGCGGGTGGAGAGGGGCTACAAGATGGATGCGCCGGACGGCTGCCCCACCGTGGTGTACGACCTGATGAAGCAGTGCTGGAGACTGGAGCCCGGCCTGCGGCCCTCCTTCCGCATGCTGCGGGAGAAATTGCAGCACATCCGGGCCAAGGAACTCTACCTGTAAGCTCCGCCTGCCGGGGCGGGGCCAACACCCGAGGGGCTAGGTCTAGGAGAAGAGGAGGAGGAGCAGCAGACCGGGCTTGAACCAGGAGCTGTGGAGCTCCCCCTCCGGCTCTCTCGTTGGACTTTTTGGGACTTCTAATCTGGACGCACGCTCATGGAGAGACGAGGACCTTGTTAAACGTTTCATTGTCTCTTGTCTTTTTTGTTCTTTCTCCATGCCAATATGGCTAAGACGTCCTGTCTTCATTCCCCAGTGTTTGTCTCTCTGTTTTTCCCCTTTCTCCCCCTCTCTCTCTCTCTCTACCTTCCTCTCTCTCTCACTCACTCTCTTTCCCTCTCTCTCTCCCTCCCTCTCTCTCTACCTTCCTCTCTCTCTCTCACTCTCTCCCTCTCTCCTGTCACTCTGTCTCTTTCAGCATGACATTAATGAGAGGAAGGCTGGCCTTCTCTACAGTGTTTTGTCAGGTGCTCTCTCTCCCTCACTCTCTGTTTCTCTCTCAAGAATTCTCTCCTCCCGTGGTGACACAGGTTCTCCTGTCAGCAGTGTGTGTGCGCATGTGTGCGCTTGTGCATGTCAAGTGTGCTTGGGTATGTGTTGTGAGAGTGTGAGTGAGATTGAAAGATAGACAGAGGGAGGGAGAGAGGGAGGCATTTGCTCTATGCCAAAGTGCCTCCAGATGGCAGAGCTGATGTGTCTCTATTCTCCTGCCACACAGACTTTTTTCACTTTTGTTTGATTCTTTTGTTTGTTTCTGGGTGTTTTCATGTTTGTTTGTTTTTTAGTTCCTTTTTTAATGCCTTTTTTAAACAGTCGTTGTTTCTGTCAATTTGTCTTGTTTGTGGTACCATCTCCTTCCAGAGTAGGTCTGTCAACATCAGGATGAGAGCAAAGAGCTGGAACACTGCGCACGCACACACACACACACACACACACACACACTCACCCCAACACAAACAAACACACACACACACACACACACACACACACATGCACATACACGTGCACTTCCCAGCTGAGCTCAACCGCGCCAGCCAAAACAGGACACACAATTCTCCCATAATCCCTTGAGGTGCGGGACAGGTCAGGACGTGGATGAGCTTGTTTTATATTAAAATATATTTAAAGGACTAAGAAAAAAACTGAAACTTACAGCGGCAAGAAAACAAAGATGACTCTCATTAGAGACTGGAGTGTGTGTCCGATGTCTCACGTGTATGCGATGTCTCACGTGTGGGGGGCCCTGAGAGAGAGAAGCCTTGGATTAATGTGTCGGTTCTTTCAGTGTTCATTGTTTTATTATGCTACCATGATTACAAATAAACCATTCCATGTGATCTACAGTGTGTGTGTGTGTGTGTGTGTGTGTGTGTGTGTGTGTGTGAGAGACCCTTTGCCACATGCTCTTAAATTGACTTGGTGAATAATTGGGATGTGTGTTCATTTCAGTGTATATGTGGCAAAGCTTGCAATTGAATAACCCTAACCACAGTCGGGCGCACTAACCACAGACAGACTGGCACAGCTGCACTGCCGTCCATCATTCCTGGCCATTAGCTGCGATGAGAAGCTGTGTAGACGCATACGAGCCAACATGACAGATTTTACAGTTAATCACAGTGTTTTTCAACAATAATCACAGACAGCTGTGTGAGAGTCTGAGAGACACAGTATGAGGGTGTGTGAGAGACAGTCTGAGGGTGCGTGTGTGAGGTGAACAGGAAACAGAAGAGCCTCACAGTACAACAGGTTTTAAACAAATGCTGTTCTGTTTTCTGCGTATGTGTGCCCTGCTGAGCCTGCATCTACCCATGCATCTCCACATCCATTTCCGTTCTGTCATCTACGTCCAGTCACGTTTATGGCGGAGGGGTCTCACAGGCTGCTCGTCATTTCCTGCGACCCAAAATCACAAAAAACTGGGGCACACGGCTTTCGATCAGAATGGCTTTCCTAATATTAGAATTTATCACAGCCAATCAGGTTCCCGCCACTCGGCACCGGAGGGAGTTGCTTCTGTGGGGATGAGCTTCGAGCAGATCCGGGCAGGTGGCGGCGGTAACCCCCTCTCCACGCCCACGGGCTGTCGAAGCGCGAGGATACGCGTGCGCTCCAGACGAGGCACGCCTGTGTGAGGACTATTTCGGGGGACAAGGCGTCGAGCTGGTCGCAGAACGCGAGGTGCGATCGAGACGCCTCGCAAAGGTGCCAGCAATGACGGAGGTGGCGACAGCACCTGGGAGCCACGCCGACCAATGGAGCACCCAGCAGAACGGACCGTTACGTGAGCTGGCGTGCGTGTGTAGGGGGGGTTAAACACCTGAGCCAGACGAGCGGGACCAGCACCGCGGCCGGCCCAAACAAACAGAGGTGTCCCCTTCACAAACACCGCTCGACACGCCCGGCTGTCCAGATACGGTCCCAAGAGCTTCCATCGGTGCGGTACGCATCTGTTCGCCCAGACGGGACTGTCTCGACAGAATGGGGACATGTCCACCTCCGGAGAAGTCCCCTGTGGGCCCACGCAGGCCAAAAGACCCAGTTTGACACACTCGGCTAGAGCTAGATGACTTTAATTACAGTCAAACATGCACTGGGTTATCAGACATTAACAGTCAGGCATGCATTAGGTTATCAGACGCCAACAGACATTAGTCTGAGTAGTCGTTGTCGTACCATCCCCTCCCCCTCTTTGAACCTCCTCTTCTGATTGGCAGAGAAGGATGATTCTCACAGGATCTGCGCTGGTCTCTGGGTGGACATCACCTCCTGATCCGGAAAGCTAATTTGCCCTAATCGTTGCTTCTTTTGTCGCTTTCGTCATGGAATTTGCCTCCCTGCCTTCATCCCCTCCCCAACTCGCCTTGTTCTGGGGGTGGGGGGGGGGCATCTGTCACGGTGGAAGTGTAGTCCGAGGACAGGACGAGTCCGTAGGGAGTATGGGAAGTAAGCGCGGTGTGGCGTTTCGGCTGCGTGGCGGCAACCTCGCGCTTTGAACCGTGTTTCTGGAAGTCGCTGGTGCTCTGCCGTAGATGGATACTCGCAAGCTGCCATTTTCTCCAGTTCTTCACAGGTTTATTTATTTATTTGTCGATTTAATCTAAATTGGATTTACGTAGAACTGCTGAAAGACAGAAACAATCCCCACAGCATGCCAGATCTTCATGAGCTTAAGCAGCTGCTTCTAATCAGCTTCGACCTACTCAAGCCTGTATGTCAGTCAGGACTCAGAGCAGGAAGACTGATTCACGATCAGCTCCGTTTGCCCATATTAATATGGGAAGGGAAATGCCTGATCCCAGCATCATCCGTTCGAGTTATTTTTGAGTTAGATTGCTTTTGTGAGAAAGACCCATGTCTCTGTAATCCAGGTTGGATTGGTGCACAAATTCTCGATTTTAAATTAGGTATGTAAAAATGGATCACTTATAAAAAAAAAAACAGTATGTCCTGAGTATTGGTTTTTTTCTAGACCCTTGTGGTTACCATATACAGACCGACAGAGCCCACAGCTCTGCAGAACTGAGCAAACATGGAGTCTGTGTGTTCAGAGCATGGAGACGGGTCGTGCCAGAGAACCATGCTGTCGTCATCATGTGTGGGATCCCCAGGTGGACCACGCGTCTCTCACAAATCATTATGCCCATGACACACACACACACATACATGCACACGCTCTTGCATTCTCTCGCCTCTTCTCTCACACACACACACCCCTCACTGTTCTCACTTGTTTCTCAGACACACGTTTAAACCCCCCCCCCCCTCCCCCACACACACACCCTGGCCTCACACTTCACTAAGTGGCCCTAAAAATAATCCTCTGTTTCAGCTGAAGCCTGAGCTGTTCTGTGCCCATCACTATGGCCGCGCAGATGAGATAAATCTGTGTTTTCCGACACGCGTTGCAGCTTCAAACGACCCACCGAAACGCTTCCTGTGCTGTGCTTTTCTACATTTATTTCTATGTATCATTTATTTGCTGAAAAAAAGTTCAGTGAATCAGGTTTGTGTTTACACTATATACTGAATTAGAATCCGTATCAATGGGAGAGCTGGTGTTGTGGTCATGCATTGTTGTGGCTGTGGGCTTTGGTCTGGTGTCCTAAATGTCCTGCTCCTGCAAGCCACTCTAGCGTCAGGACGTCTCTTGGAGCTCAGTCATGCCCTTCAGTCCAAACCAAGAGTGCATACACTCCTCCCTCTCTCCCCTCCTCCCTCTGCTCCTCTCTCTCTCCTTCTCTCAATCTCTCTCTCCTTTGCCGGTTCTCTCTCCCTCTGTCTCTCCCCAGCCGTGAGGGCATGGCATCCTCGTGCTGTGCTGCGCTCTCACGTGCTCTTGTCCTCGGATGTCTCACGTGCTCCCCTCTCTCTCGTCCATGCAGGAACAAGCCCAGTGCCCGACCTTCTCAGCACACGGTGGCGCTCCGCGTACAAGCTCTGCCCCCGTACGCACGGGAGGAGCTGCCCGCCTCCACCCACACCCCCACAGGGTCACAGGCGTGTGCACAGCCCCTCGGCCCCTCCCCTGACTAGCGCCGTCACCCCATCCTTAACCCTACGTCAGGTGCAGATGAACACACGGCAAGCGCACTGCGTGTAGGTGTCTAGCTGTAGATGTGTCTGTTCTATAAAGGGAAGGAAAAGCCCTCCTCCCAGAACCACTCTGACCACTCACATAATAGTCACATAATTGCTAGTGAATGTACTGTACAGGCAGTTCATAATTGCCTATTATGTCTCCAGTTCTGGCCCATGTGTAATATGACCCATGTGACCTGTAGCTGTAGGGCAGCTGTGTGCTTCAGTTTCACAGCCTTCCCTCCAATGTTTTTTTCTTTGTTTTAAGCAAGCATGCCAACTAGAAAGAGGGGGATTGTGGGTAAGAAAACGGAACGTGTTGCCCTGTGACATTGCTTCCACTTTGTGGTTTGTGTGTGTGTGTGTGTGTGTGTCCACATACACACCGCACGGCTCCTGCCACTGTTCCGCTGTGTAACTGCAGATGGTCGATGGTCTGTTCACAGCAGTAGGTGTTCAGAGGTGTGTGAAGATGGTGGTATAGCTTCCTCCCAAGACCGTCAGTAGCAGTAACGGCGAAATTCTCTGCATCTTGTGTGTTTGTGTGTGTCCAAGATTTATTCACCCCAGACCTCTTTAAATAATCTAATCCGACTTCCTCTGGGACTTGGCTGCCACATTCCGTTTGACTTTGTGCAAGAGGATCCTGGAGTCGGAGGGAACATGGTTTCTGCACTGCTTGTCAGGGCCAATTTGCAGTCTCTATGATGTTTTTGTCATATACGTCACACCCCTTATCTAATACTAGGCCCCACCCCCTTCTTCCCATTAGGCCCCACCCCCTTCCCCTATATTATGCCCTGCTCCACCCTTCTCCCCCACTCAGTGCTGTCATTGGGTTCCATCTAGTTACTCCACCTCCTGAGGGTCTCCTGGACCCCACCCCCCCAGATCCTCTCCGGCTCTGAATAAAACCTGCTGATTAGAGCTGTAATGGAGATCAGTGTCCAACTTACCCCCTTTAATCTGTGAGACTGCCCACAACATTCAGCAGTGGTAGATGATTGGCCCATCTGAAAAACCAGCACAGGTGGTCACAATAGTGGTGTCAGACTCAAATGGCAGAGGAACGTTAAATCAGACACCAGCCATTAGAAGATCTCCCCAGGCACCTGCACCTGACCACCTGGGAGCTGCTCACCTATCTGACGTGTCTGCAGGAGCCGACGTGACGAAGAAGGGCTGATGTCTTCATGGTTTGCAGCAGCTGGTTGGGGACTTGGGGGTTTGGCGATGAACGCTCTCATGCTCTTCCTGATGGGACTCCCCCGTATTTGGCTTTCTGTACTTTAACCCAGATCCATGAAAAACTAATCAGAATCATAGATTTACATAAGCATTTGCGTTCTGGAATATTGCCTGCAGAATCTTCGACAAACAGAAATAGAAGAGAACTACATTTAAATAGTATATTAATAAATAAATAGTATATAAACAAATGGATATAATATCTTTTGAATATTAATTTGAATAACCTGGACGGATGGTAGCTGCCAATGTGAATTCACTGGCGGGTAGATTCAAAATGACTCGAGGATCCCGGACTGTTTATGCAGGCGGATCAAACTCGACGCGCGTTCATGGGTAAATTCACCGTAGTTCCTCACTAATCGGTTTTAGAGGCGCGTGATGAATCCGAGTGAAGTGAGGCGGAGTGCAGAGCGAACGACACGCGCTTCATCCTCACGCGCGCGTTCACAGTAATTAGAACGAGGTATCATGGCAACTCGACGTCTCCTGCGCACGTATCCTCGAAAAACACGCGCTGTTTGAAGGCGAACGTGCTCTGTGTGGACAGAAGTGCGTTTGCGCTGCGTTAAAATGAAACGTGATGAAAACGCATTATTATTTCCAGTTGCTTGAGCAAATCGTTTGAACAGGAAGTTCTGTCGTGCTTGAGTTTTTTGCATTTAAGGCAAGAAGCGTTTGGTTTTAACACTCGGTCCGCTTAGTTCCGCAACCGTTTGGATCAGTGCAGCCAATCACACACCCCGCCTGTCGCCAGCTAGCAGTGGCCTTTCTCATTAACGCCGCATCTCGGCTGCGTGCGATGCGACTGCCTTTCTGGAGTTCAGTAATTATGACCTGAGATGGTATTTACACTCACCAGCCACGTTATTAGAAAGTGTAAGGTAGGTGTTGGTTGTGCGAGATGGGGTAATGTGTACTAAGCGTGTGCTCAGACAGACAGGCTGCCTAGTCTCTGGTGTGTGGGCAGTGCATGTGTGAGGGACAGCAGACTCCCTCTGTGTGTGGGAGGGGTGGGGCTGCTCTGGCTGAACAGGCTGTGGGTCAGATGCTGATAACCTCGTTGTGACTGACCCTTCTGGACATTTTAGTCACGCAGCCGCTGGGGCTGAGAGGCGCACAACTGGAAAGACCATTGATTTTCCCTCTCTTGTCTCTTCTTTCTTTTGTGTGTGTGTGTGTGTTTGTACGCGTGCATGCGTGTAAACTGTGAGTGATGGTAGTGCGGGGCACATCTCTGCTTGCTGGCTGCTACAGCAACCGCTCTGGTGATTGGGACAGCTCATCCGCTGCTCATCGATCGTGTGGTAGGACGGCGGTGGGGAAGCGTTCGCAAGACGTGACGAGATCGCTCCTCCATGCCGCTGCCACTCCCCCCACACTCCACGGGGTTGGAACAGAACACCAGGCAGGCTGCACACACACTGACAGCCAATCACCGAGAGCTACTGCCACACCCCCCACCCCTCCCCTCCATGCACACAGACACACCCATCGCTGAATGTTTTCCCCTGGCTGAACACAAATCTGTTCATTACACTTCCCATTTTACCCTCCCATCTTTATGGATACCCTTCAGTGGATAAGAACGGCTGTGGGCGACATGCTCTTTAATGTTGTCGTACGCACACAGCCAGAGCACAAAAACCCCTTACGCTTCACGCGGATCAGTCAGGAGCACAAACAAACGTGTGAACATGTAAGTGAACATGTGGCCGGTTCTGGTCGGAGAACCCACTTCTGGGTCAACATCTAGGGTGATGATGTCAAACGCAGGCTCCTGTCTTCCCTTAATTGTGCCTGCAGGAAGGTCACTTAGTCATGGGCACCTCGCTGACCCTGCCTCAAAAAGCCAGCGTCTTGCTGAGTGCACCCAAGGCATCCAGTCTCATTGGTGAAAATGCGCCTGAGATTCTGCTGACCTGCATGCAGCAGCTTCTGTCTCCTCTAGGTGAGGGACACGGGCTCTTGTGGTGGGGACGTCCACGCCTGATCATCCTCCTGGACTGTATGTCTCCTGTCTGTGTCTGCAGTCGTCCACCACTGGCCTGCTCACTGCAGGAAATCGGAAATTGATTAATACTTTGAACAAATGCCAGTGAAATCTATGAGAATAACCCAAAGGGTTGAGAGCAGGGATTCCAAAGTGGAGTCTAAGACAATGTGTCACCTGGTGGTTTTATACATGAATATACGTGAGGTGTTTTTTTGTTTTTTAAGATTAATAATTATTGTACACCTTAGAACAGCTTTAACAATGTTACAAAGATTATCTCAACTCATTTGATAAGGTCTCAGATTTCGTCTGGCGTTTCTAAAGCCACTTAAGGCACTAGCCACAGTGGGCACAGATGCCCCATCTCCGAGGAACGCAGGGGTCACAGGCAGCTCCATTACTCTCTGGACACGGGAGGCGATTAGGCCGTTTAGCTCACAGCATGTGCTGAAGCTGCTGGCTGGGACCTAAGCGCTCTGACGAGGACATTTCATTATGCTTAGTTAGTTGTCCAGTGTTGACTTCCATAGATGTGGAACCAAACCTGTTCCTACGTCCCCTTGTTTAGTCACAAATAAAAACACTTCTGCCCCTACTTCTCTCACTCCACCTCTGTTGACTGATTGCAGGAAGTCGCCGGAAATAGAATGTTCTGGTTTTCACATCCCATTTAGGCATGGCCAGCACTAACCAGTGCGTTCTCTTTGTCCCAGGCCACAGACAGACAGACATGCCAGACCTGAGACAGACAGACAGGTCAGACCTGAGACAGACAGACAGACAGACAGACAGGTCAGACCTGAGACAGGCAAACAGACAGGGCAAAGCTGAGATGGGGAGAGAGAGAGAAGGGGAGATGAAAGGACAGAGAAAGAGGATTGAAGTGAGACAGAGCAGTGAAGAAAACATCACCACTGTGAGAGCGAGAGAAGGCGGGTTCAGCGGCGGCCAGAACAGACCAGTCCTGCCTCTGTTGCGTAATCCCCCTTATGCCGCTTTCATGGAGTGGAATGCGCTCGCAGGTAATTAATGTGCATCGCCATGGAGACGAGCGTGTCCTCCGGCAGTCGTGGGGAAGGTGCGTGCGACTCCAGCTCAGCGCTCTTTCTCTCTCTCGTAGTTTAGGACGCGCAATGAAAACTGCGCCGGGCGCATTTCAAAGATGCTCGACTTGCTGCCCAAGACTTGCTGCGCGCTGACCCAGTGACGCGCCAGGGCGCGCTCACAGAGACGCCAGGCAAAATACACACTGTAGGTTTTAAAACTATATAATTTGAATGGCAGCGTTATTGCAACTACGGCGATCAAATAATATAATAAGCCTGCTATATTGCGACCATTCCTGGTTGGGGCATAATTAAAGGAAGTGCTGCAAATATTCTCTTTCAAACCCTATGTGAAGTCTGCTGTTTTGTAGGCGTGGGATGAGTGCTATCCTAGTTCGTCACAGGCGTGATCTCTGCTGTGAAGTCTCCTCACCAGCCTGCCCGGGCAGACACCGTGCGATGCTCGGACTCTATGAAATGACAGACACTTGAAGGCATGTTTGAAGTCATCGGTAAGCAGCTCTCAGGCATTCTAGAAGCAGCTATGCGTCTTTAACAACATTATTAAAGAACCTCAAGCTATGGGCTTTATGGGGAGCATGTCATTGCCCCTCTACCAGCACCCCGCAAAACGCCTTCGTTGGATCTCACCTCTGACTTAGTCTTGCAAGGGATTGTATTTGATTGATCCACTCCGACTGAGTGCTCTGAGAACGCACTAACGGGTCTGTGTGTCTGGTCACGTTTTCATGTCCCTGACTCTAAGAGGTAGTTCCACTGTGAGGACGTCAGTACTTCCATTTAGTGGCACTGGCCCTGTCATGACTTTCCTTTTAAGAAACGTTACGATTAAAAAAAACACTCCTGCGCACAGCAGATCTAGCTAAGTCCACGAGTTAATTTAAACACTGGTCGTTTTGACTTTGTCGCGGATCACCACAGCGATTCGGCATGAAACGGCAGAGCGGGGAGGCGATTACTGCCAATTAGGTCCCCACTGCTAGACACAGTCTCTAAGTTCAGGAGGCGGAGACGTTTTTTTTTTTGCTTTCCGGCGCCTTGTGACAAATCCGTTCCATCACGACGTCTCTTGTCATCGCTTAAATCGCTGTCTGTTCTGCTTAGCGCACGGCGCTCGCGCTCTGTCTCGCTGTCATTCTCGCCCGTTCCAAAATGCCCGATGATCGACCGACTTCGTTCGTCCCCTATTCTGATTTAAATCTGTGTGTGGGCTGGTGATGACGGCGCGTTGAAACCGACAGAGGCGACTGTAGAATTGCACTTCGTTTTGAAGACGGTAATTATTCGTTGTTTATAGCTGTTTTGATTTGGTTCTCTTCAGGTAAGGTAATGGTGTGTGACACCGACACTAAACGTCTGTTTGACTGTCTGTCTGCACCCTGCTAACCTCATTTATCCAGAAAAAGACATATGGATAAACAACAGGAAACTCTCTCTCTCTCTCTCTCTCTCTCTCTCTCTCTGTGTCTCACACACACACACACACACACAAGGGCAATATTAAAAAACATCTGTGGCCACAGTCAGGTGCCTTACCCACCCCCCCCCCCTCCCGCAAAAAAAACTTCCGGTATGTGTGATGGGGAGAGAGAGAGAGAGAGAGAGGGAGGGAGGGAGAGTCTGGGTCCTGTGCTCTACGTGAACTCTGTGTGGGTCGTCAGCTGATGATGACCTCATACTGGTTAACCCAAGAGAAAGTAAGGAGAGCATGTCCCCGTGTTTGCTTATATAAGACACTGTAGGAACGGATTCCGCATCCATTTTCCAGCCGTATGTAGGGATCGTGCGTTGCATATATTCTAGCATGTTACTCATGATGAATGTAGCTACAAATCAAGGTCAAAGGTCATATATACAACGCATGGTAACCACACCTGGTGACTGTAGTCAGTGTCTTCCAATGGTGTGGTCCGTAAATCATAACACATTTATTAACCCTTTGCTGTGGTTGCCATAGGGACTGGCACTTGTGTTGGAAAATTAAAGCTGTAATGCAATGACCACTTCTCGCATTTCACAGTGCAACCCTGCGAGACCGAGTGTGCGGCAAACTAGCGTTGATTCTGTATTAAAGGACCGCGGCAAACAGACGAGGGTTAACTGTCATGTTCACCTCTTTCGTTAAAACATCCAGGGTCACGGCCTAGGGTTCGTATACTGCGTAGCAAAGATGGAATTAAAGCTCCTTATATGTAGGGTGAAGGCCGATAGAGGCTTCTAACGATTTGCACGTGCTTGCTTTTCTGTGACGTATGAGGACTGCTATTTTCTCTTAAAAACAAACAAAAAAAATCTCTGTCTCGCTCACTTAGCCGTACGCTGCAGACAGCTTGCAATTTCTCCGTATTGACACGTTGGTGTAGTACATTCTCGCAATCTCCCCATTTTACGCCTTCAACACTGCGTAGGCTAGTTGTAATTTAACCGTCAGCCCGACATCGGAGGCACTCCCGCACTAAAAACAGCTGCGAGACACTTTCTGACACGTCACGTGCACCCGTCAGAGCCGAGTCTGTTTTGGACGCGAGAAGCGCTGCTCTGAATCAGTGCACGAGCTCTTAAAGGACGACGAATCACTGAACAGCATGTTTGCTCATTGCTTCATACATGTGGCCGCGTAATCCAGCCATACATGGGATTGGATGAAGGGAGCACGCTGAGAAAGAACCGGATTGGGTGAAATGAAGACTCAAACTTGTTGACTCAGATGCTCCGCTTTCTGCTAATCTTCCCGCAGGAGAGGAGCTGTCCACTAGTATAGGTGCTGAATTGATCTCCGAGTCTCCTTAGTTGCGCTGTATAACGACATTGTCGGAAAATACTATTAGCCGCCGCTGTACTTTCAACGAGCTTTTTTCCCCCAAGAGTTTACCGTAGAGCCATTGCTTTTCTGTGGACCACTTCGCGGCGAGTAAGTGCTTGACGGAACAGCCTTTCTGTGCGTAAAGACAAATTTACACTTGACGCGATGGCTTTCATGGTGAAACACATGATCGGTGGTCAGCTGAAGGACCTCACGGGAGGCTTGACGGACGAAAAATCTGATGGTGAGAAAGGCGAGGCAGCAGCGAAAGGGATGACACAGGAGGAGTTCGAACAGTACCAACAGCAGCTTGAAGAGGAGAAGTGAGTAAAACACTTTTCTTCTCGATGAGAAGGGCTAACCACCACGTTTGGTGCAATTCAGTTCATCACAACAATGTTTGATCAAAGATTTAATATCTTTTGCTTTGAAAGTTGAACGGTTGAACGGATAATTTTGGTGTTTGAAGTTAATGCTTGTCTGAAGTGAGAGTTCAGACGTAACTAAGAGCGAAGCAACGTGCGCTTTTGCGCAAAACTGGAACAGAGTCGTGTTTGGACAGCTGTCGTTCTCGCTTATCCTTACGGATATCTCGCGCTTGTTCATATGAAAGTCGCTCTCCAAATGTCTGGAATCCTCTGAATAATTTGTGTAAATTGCATTCGCCACGGTTCTCACTATGATTTGGCACGATTCAGTACCAGGTGGCACCTTATAAAAACTCTTTAACGTGTTTAAATGTGGCGTTAATCAGTGACCTCATGTCAAAGTTATTCACTTCACTTTCAGATGAATACCTAGAGTAAGTACAGTAGAAATGTGCCGTGTTGAAACTGTGAGCTTATGGAGCGTTTGCTCGACTCACCATGACACAGAAGGAAGGAAGCGCGGATCGCACCTCGAGATAAGTGGGCTATCGCTCCAGGCTACCTCACAAGAGTCTGTCCTAACGGTGTGCTCCGCAAATCCAGCGAGAGTTTTACTCGAGAGATTTTACGCGCATCACGACTTTCCATCAAAATCCCAGCGGGAGACACTGATTCGGCAGCTGGAAATAGACTCCAAGTGTCGGTTTTCTCACCTTATTTCTGAATCCTTTGTCAATGGAGAAGCATTTCCACAGAGGCTGGCTACGGAGAGACCGAGACATATAAAGTAGATTTCATCCAAATGCAAATCTCAAAACTATACATCAATGGTCTTGAACTAGATTGATGTCTGTCATAAATATACAGTTAATTATCTGTTCGGTCAGTCATGGTCATCCTAGCAGAAGTATTCTCATAGGCAGGACCTGTTCAGCTCAGACGCCGCCCATTGTCTGCAGAGATGCTTCATGAAGGCCGATCATAGATCAGGGCGAACAGGTGATAGGATCTTCGCTCAACACATTCGTCTTACAAGTATAACCCCGCCCCCCTTCTCTCCCTCCACCACATCTCCCGCCCATGGAACATCCGTGGATAACAGATTTATAACCCCAAACACAGCAGGTGACATTCAGTGACCAGACACGTAAACTTTGTTCATCGTTACATGCCAGATATAGCATTCCAACAATTTGGTCCGGACCCGCCACTGCCAGAATGTATTTCACAAACGTGAATATCATATAGGCACCAAAACGTGGTTTAGAACTCTTATACACCGGAAAGTGGACACAGAGAGATCTCTGCAAAATCAGATAGGGGGCGGGGCGGGGCGAGGGGGCGGGGCGGGGCGGAAGCTCTTCACCTTTAATACTTCATCTTCAGAAGTCAGGCCCACGTTACAGCAGTCGCTGTTTTTGTTGAAACATTTCTGCTCTTTCCTCCGCTCCTAATCATCTGCTCGTTGATGATAAATAAAAGGTTTTAAGCACAGTCATCTAATTCCTTTGTCTAGAACGCCTTATTTGTTCTGCTCGTGTGTTCTTTGTTTTTATTACTTGTATTACCTAATTAGAGAAATTGTGCGATGGCCTGCTCAATACAGACACGTACAATGGGCAGAGTAGTCTGTTTTCTCTCATTGGCTCTACTCTGCCCTCTTGTGGTGCCATGGGAGCTTGTCATCACCAGCCATAGTCTGGAGACGCACCAATGATGTAGACAGCAAATGCATGTATAACCCATTTGAGTCTTAGTGGGGTCTTTTGACCATGTTGTCATCGTTGTGCTAGGTAATCACAGCTATTACACTCTCAGAAGCCGTCTGATTGGCTGCAGGTGACCATTCCTTTAAGATCTTACTGGTATGTGGACGGCGAGCTGAATACTTACACAAGCCACACGATGTCTGCATGCTCTCTGCTCAGAGCCTGGCAATGCTGTGGTGTGCTTCCTTCGATGTAGTGCGGTTCACCGTGGAAATGTGATCCTGCTCTGCCCGTGGCAGAGGTCAGAGTTCAGAGGAGCACAGCCATTCTGCCAGCAGTGAGCTGCTGGGTTTGGTCAGTTTGGGTCGTTTTGGTCGTGTGGGTCGTGTTGGTTCGTGTCTGCAGGCTGTTTCTGCTCAGTTGAGCAGTTGAGGTTTGGACTATGGTATAATATCCAAGATAGTAGATTTGATGATTATTAAAATCACAATTTCTTAATTTCTTTTGGTTTATTCAGAAGTGCAGTAATTTTACAATGCAGGAAAGAATCCTGCATATGAATGAGATGTAATTAGATTTAGGTTCAAATTAGGTTCTGTCTGCTCCTCTAGAAACCGGTTTGGGACCAGTGTAAACAGCTATGGTAAAAGCTTCAGTGTATTTTTCGGCAGTGTGTACAAGGCAGATCTTTAATGTTCTGTGACGTGTGAATATTAAAATAGGCTTTTACACCTGCAGTGGCTGCACACCCAATGGGGAGAGTAGCAGCAGGAACTGAGGCAGGATTTAAGATGGCAGCTGGCAGAGAGGGTGAACATCAAGCATTTTCTCCCTCTGTGTGTCTGCCTCTCTCTCTCTCTCCCTCTGTGTGTCTGCCTCTCTCTCTCTCTGTCTGTGTTTCTGCTGCTCTCTCTCTCTGTCTGTGTCTTTCTGTGTCCCTGTCTCTCTTTGTTTGTGTCTCTCTGTCTGTGTCTCTCTGTCCCTGTCTCTCTTTGTTTGTTTCTCTCTGTCCCTCTCTCTGTCCGTGTCTCTCTTTGTTTGTTTCTCTCTGTCCCTCTCTCTGGGTCTCTGTCTCTCTGTGTTTGTGTCTCTTTGTCTGTCTCTCTGTCCCTTTTACCTTCTCTGTCTGTCTCCCTGTGTCTCTGTCTCTCACTCTCTGTCTGTGTTTGTCTCTCTGTTCCTGTCTGTTTCTATGTGTCCATGTCTCTCTGTCTGTCTCTCTATCTCTCTGTGTCACTGTTTCTCTCTGTCTGTGTCCCTGTCTCCCTGTCTGTCTCTCTGTCTCTCTCTCTAGTTTGTCCTCTCTTCCCTCCCAGGATCACACACTGACCTTTGTGTGTGCGTGTGCTTTTCTGTCTTCATTATACAACATCAACTGCAGGATTGGTGTGGTGTTTCTTTCCTAACGGCGTCGGTAAATCAGGATGACTGTTTTCATCACGTAGCTCTGCCACTGGCTCGGGTTTTTCTGCAAAAATAACTCAGTATTGAATCCTGCTAATTGCATGGTGTGAAAACTCTCGATGCAGGTGGCAAAATGATGCAAAGAAGCTTGTCCTCTGAAGATTACTAAATCAGTCTCAGACCAGGGATTAAGATTATATTCTGTGTGAGTATGTGTGTGTGTGTGTGTGTGAGATAGAGAGAGGGTCAGAGACACAGAACACATTAGAGAAGGCACAAGGGATCAGCTGCACAGAGTGCATGGGGGATCAGCTACATTTCTGAACTGCGTGTGTATGCAGGATTGTGTGTGTACGTGCATGTGTGCGCATGTGTGTATTTTTAACTTAAACCTATCACTCTTCCTTTGCAGGCGTGAGCGAGATGCCAGCTTTGCTCAGAGGAAGGCAGAGAGGGCCACAGTCAGATCTCACTTCAGAGAAAAGTACCGTCTGCCTAAGGTGCTACCGCATCTCCCCACCTCACCTCGCTGAAATGAGCCTTGAAACGAGAACACAGATCGTATCTCGCCAAACAGCACAACACACATCTACAATCACTGCTTTACCTCTCAGCGGAACAAATCCCTTATTACCTGGTTTTACCACGCATCTCTTTATGCCATGTACTAATGCATAAGTGTGTGTGTGTGTGTGTATGTGTGTGTGTGTATGTGCGTGCGTGCATGCATGTATGTATCTGTAGCTATTTATGTCCCGTGTTTGCAGGTTGAAAATGAAAACTACACAATCAAGAGTCTGAAGATCATTCGGTTACTGATGTTAAGTTTACGTTTGAGTGGAAGCACTACAGAAGCAATACAAGTTCCCAAACTAACACGAATGTGTGTGTGCATGTGTGTTCGTGTGCATGGCATGTGAATGTCTGTGCATGTGTGTGTGTGTGTGTGTGTGTGTGTGTATGTATGCACGGTGCGTGTTGGGGGGACGTGTGTGTGTGTATGTGTGCACGTGTGTGTGGGGGGGGTTGCGTGTGTGTGTGTGTGTGTGTGTGTGTGTGTCAGAGTGAGCTGGACGACACACAGATCCAGGCAGCCTCACAGGATGTAGCGTTGCCGACAGAGCTGGCGAAGATGATCGCCGAGGACAACCAGGAGGAGCAGCAGAAGCAGTCTGTCCTGGGGCAGCTGTCCAGCCTGCAGCACGTGGACATGGACCAGCTGAAGGACAAGGCCCAGGCCACCCTGGAGGAGCTGAAGAACTCGGCCGAGAAGTGCGCACTCATGTGATCACCCAGCCCCCTCGGTCTCTCTCTCTCTCCTTCTGTCCTCTTTATCGCTCTCCTTCTGTTTCTGTCTTTCTTGCTGTCTCTCTCCATCTCTATCTCTATTGCACACCGTTTTGCTCTCTCTTTTCCTCTCTTCTTCCTCTCTTCCTCTTTTTCCTTCTTTCTTACACCGTCCTCCCCTGATTCTCTCCCACACAACGCAAACCTAAGTAAAACCCAGTCAGACACATTCATCCCCCTCATCTACATGCATCTCCATCGCAGTTAATGCAATAAGGCACAACCCTGCCCTGCGTGTGCACTGCCAGGGCCCGTGTGATGGCCAGGATTAATGCTCTCTCTGCACGTGGGCCTCCACTTGGTCTCCCGTGCCCTCTAGGAACCCACGTGTGCATTAAAGCTGACAGTCAAGCTACACGTTGCGGTTTTGTGGATCCGGACTTTCAGGCTTCGTCTGCTCCTCCTTAAGCTGTCCTTCCCCCTGCCAGTTAAAGCGTGCCCTGGGCTCTGTGGAACTTCAGAATTATCAAAGTTTGGACACTTGAGAAGGAGAAAAGGGTTTAGGTGGGAGATCCTTGTGCCATCACTGCAGAATGTGTATCGTCAGACGCCTTGTGAATAACTCTGAGTCAACTGTGACTGACCGACACACTAATTTAAACATCTTTAAGCATTAGTAGCGATAATCTGTTATCATTCTGACATGGTCCAGAGCTGGTACGATAAAGCAATAATGGTTTCCTGTCCCAACAAGAGAGACGCGCGTGGAGATCATGAGTTAGCAGAATTCCTCCCAGGGTCAGAGAAAAGGCTCATGGGAAAGGCCATGGCTGGTAGGAGCCCAAATCCTCAGACCATTCAGATTCCCACCTTTTGCCTTCTGCCCTGACCCCAGGCATTTAACCCTCTCCTAACCCTTGACCCTTGACCCACATTACCTTTCACCTCCCTTGCAGTGGTGCGGTTTTGTGCAGGTTGTTGTGTGTTCTCCGTCAGCCGTAATGTGTGCACATTATCTGACTGTTCTCATCTTAATATTGCTATACTCTATATACACAAACATTACTCTGTTGTATTAAACAGTTTGGGTCTTTGGACCAAGTTAATAATGTGTGGTTTTGAATAGAACAGATGAAAACATTTCCTTTAGTAAAACGGAACATAACTCAAAGTGCACAGTCAACGTTGTTGTTGTCGTGAGGTTTTTTGGGGTCATGTGTTGTGACGGTTGAAACGTGAGTTTACGTTGTTGCCGATTTTTGTTCTTTATTTTAACATGAATCACGAGGAAGGTACTTCGTGCCATATTTGCCAAGAGCAGACGTCGAACCACGAGTTTTTAGGCTTGGTAATAAAAAAAAAGACGCACATTAATTCTGTAATAAAAAGCAATATGAAGAGGAGTGTTGGATGTAAATATTTATTTGTTTATTTACACGATTGCCTATATACTTATTTACTACTACTACTACTACTAATAATAATAGTAATAATAATAATAACGGACCTTTCACTAAAACCCAAAATGAAATGTCTACCTTTTGACTTAGTGTCCCCTCTTATGCATCTATGTCCGTATTGTTCTGCGCTGTGTAATCTCTCATTCTATAACGTAATGACATTTGATAACATAATTGGAATAATTCTATGTTTTTGACGGTCGGAACTATAATAAACATATTTTTGTGAAGTTTGTGTTTCTAGACTTGTAATTGCACAAAGTTCAGAGGTTTTTCAATACGGCTGCAATACCACGTTTGACCAGCAGACAGCGGTAAACTGCCGGTATGTTATTACATGGTAGAGAACTTTGGCTTCAGGGAGCGACCCCATACACTAGGAAAACTGTCTAACGGCATAAACGTTTTTGGAGAGAATATTTACAATTACACCAGACTGTAATTATGTATACGCACAATTTTCAATTATGTTAGTATTATGTTATAAACTTATATATTATTTTATATATATTATTATTACTACATTTTAAATATATGTAGAATAATATATGTAGTATAAATATAATATAATATAATATATATATATATATATATATATATATATATATATATATATATATATATATATATATCAATAATAATATAAAAGTATGTATAATATTAAAGAATATAAACTATTGTAGTTGTAGTATATATATATATATATATAGGCCTATTATTCCAATGTAGTGCATTTGACATTTAATGCTCCACCATGTGGTAATTTCTACTATGGTGTTTTCCTAAATGTGTTTTTTTTTTCATGTGTATAAGGCCTTTTTTCACGTAACTAAACACAACTCAATCAGAATAGTTTCCATTACAATAGCAGAAAGGTTGGGGTCTGTCGCTGGTTTTCGAGTGCGTTATGAAAGGACCGCGCCATAAAATATATTAATGCTAAAACTTTCTCTATTGATAAGCTCCAGGGCGTGAACAATCTTCGGTCTAGAAAGATAGACGGTCACTGCATGGCCAATCTAACACAAAGGGCGTGAAACGGGGCAGAAAATGTTATTGTTCCTTTTCTTTCCCGTCAATACGAGATTAAAACACCCCAAAAAAGAAATCGGAGACTAGGGCGGCCATTATTAAGACCTTTTTGGTCACCATCCTGGTAGCGTTGGTTCTTGGATTGGCGTTAAAGAGGAACAGATTCGTAGTTCTGCGTTTTATCTAAGCGGTTTACAGGTATGAGCGTTCAGAAGAGGGATGTTTGAGGTCCGCTGCCGTGCTGCTGCTTGGCCGTTTTGTTATATGGAGGAAGCGCAGCCCACACAGCTCGCGAGTTTCATCAAATGCATAAACATTTTATTTATCCTGCATGTGAGGTGCAGCTTGCCAAAAAGCGTGTTACTATGGAAATGAATCCGACGGCTGACTCTGCGTTTACGACCAATCGTTTGGCAGAACCCGTAATGAAGAGGGGAGGGGGAGAAAACTTTCTTTTCTCTCCTCGGAGGAGGGAGGAGGGATGTGCGGAGAAATGCCTAGCGAACCGTGAAGCGTGGAGGCAGGCGGGACAAAGACGCGAAGCGGGAGGGAGAGGAGCGAGGAAGAGACTCATCACATCAACACGAAAACGGAGATGGACGTTTTCCTGCGATGGACTTGATGATTAAATCGTAAGCACTTGGATATGTACGCACGAAGGAATTCCACAGTTTGGGATACGACCAAACCGCACGGAAACATCTGAGCGTTTTTTCTACACCGGGTGTTCTGGGAAAGCTTTGCTGCCTTCTGCGAGGCCCTTCTGTGGTAGTCTCTGACCGATACAAACACTGGACTACAGGCATCCACCGCTGGCTAAGCAAACTGGCTTAAACCACCCCCACCCCCCACCCCGGAAAAAAAATTCAAAACAACGTTATTTATTTATGAACAGTGGCTGACCAAACATTTTACTTGGGGAATAAACTGTCGTCTCAGCGCAGCATGGGGAGTGTGCGTGGATTTATAACTCTAGCGCTATGGTTACGTAGACCAGAGCTGAGTTTGTGAAGTCTTGCACGCGCATCCACGGACGTCGAGAGGCCGAGTATGGAAGCCTGGCGCGGGCCCGTGCCGTTTCTCCTCTCGCTGCTTGTGGCTCTGAGCGTGCAGTCTGTGTGCTGGCAGGCCCTGCTGCGGTGTCATGAGGAGCAGGAGTGTGAGCTCGCCTACAGCCAGTACCTCGCCGCGTGTGGGAGCAACCTGCAGGGCGTCCGACGACACTGCCCGAGTCACTGCGTGGGGGCGCTGGTGCGGCTGAACCGCACGGCGGGCGGAGCCGAGCTGGAGTCCTGCGACTGCGGCCCGGACGCCGAGTGCCGGCAGGCTAAACGGGCCATCGAGCCGTGTCTGCCGCGCAGACGGCCAGCGGGAGACGGCTGCACGGAGGCCCGGGCGCGGTGCGGCGGAGCCGGCGTGCGCGGCTCTGGGCTCCTACCTGGCGCACTGCGGCCAGCTGTTCAACGGCAGGAAGTGCGCGAGCGGCTGCAGGGCCACCATCGCACAGATGCTGCTGCTCCCCGCCGGCGTGGCGCTGGAGCGCTGTGCGTGCGACGGCGTGGAGCGCCCCTTCTGCCAAGTGGTGAAGGAGAACATGGCGCGGCTGTGCACGGCCGACGCCGACGACCGCGAGGGACCCGACGACACGTACGAGGACGAGGACTATGAAATGAAGGCGGAGCGTGAGCTGGACGCGGACGCCGCCTTCCCCTCATCCGCTGCCTTGCGACTCCCGAGCCACGGCGCCCTCTACTGGGGGGCACTCGCGCTGGCTCTCCTCAGGGGTTGATGGCTGGCGCGAGCCCGTAACGCGGAGACGTTGGAGTAACGGACACGGATTAGCGCCGTCTGACCCGCAGGGCGGCGCTGCAGGTTGGGTACTGAGTTCTGAGTTCTCAACAACAGATACAATAACTTTGCTAATAATGAGTACAGCTAAGAGCTGAGACTCCTTGGTCAGTAAAACTACACGATTTGTGAAACAGCTGATGATTTAAGGGCCTTAAATTAAGACTTGTCTCTTTCTTTTTTGTCTGTCTCCCTGCGGTGTTTTATTTTATGCCTCTGCTGCCTAAAGTGTGCTGCCTTGTTTGAGTAAGACGTAAGACAAACAGTGAACAAGTGTTTGCAGATCACTTGTTGCTCACTCACTCATTGTTCCGGCTGTTACCCCTCAAATATTTGCGGTACCAGCCAGAGAAAAGAGCTTCAGGATGGAGGTGGTAATGAAGATCTCTTCCACAAGCTCCTGAACGTCCCCCACACTGCACTCTCTCTGTTGGCTACTGAATCATGCCTTGGTATGACCCTTCTCCTCTTTTCCTCCCTCCCAGTATGAGGAAATACTTGATTCTCTCTCTCTCTGTCTGTCTTTCCTTGTCTATCTCTCCCTCTCCCACTCTCTCTCTCTCCCACTCCCTTTTTTTGACAGCGTCATCCTGCCATTAGTCTGTTTCTTTAAATTTTCTATTTTCTCATTTACGTTCAAATCAGGAATCATTAATACATCAACAATTGAATACATCAACATTATAACATTGTGTAGTTGGAAAAACATTTGAATGTCTTAAGTCCTTTTTTTGAATTGTCACAAATGTATGTACAGAAAGCAATATATTTATGTTGAGTCATATGAAGCAATAAAACTGAATTCAGAACATGTGTGAGCTTAGTTGGCTTGAAAATGACAAAGCTGGAAATCAGAAAGTATAATTTAATTATTCTACAACTTCAAAAGTAGCACTACCTCTGCTCATAAGTCCCCAGTACAACTGTAACTATTGATAAGGCAATAACACATTCTGTCTGGACCACCTGTTGGTAACCTTCCACGGCTGGAGCTGTATACATGTTAAGTAGGTACAGTGCCACCCAGAAAGCCTCTCCTGTGAAAACAGCTTTGGCGGGAGGGTTGTAGATGGGAGGCTGTGACAAGCCCCCCTCCAGGCCCCTCCCCCTCCAAGCCCCTCCCCCTTTTCCAGATTCTGGGAACAAAACCAAAACAAACAAAGGCAGCATAGCCAGCCAGTCAGGCTGGGGGTGTACCAGAGAGCTGGAGCTGGTTCTGCGCTGTCTGATTTAACTGGGACAGACCCATATTTCAGTCCTCCTACCACACACACACACACACACACACACACAAGGTCTGGAGAAGAGGTTAGATGGCAGATTTTACCCCTTGCATTGTGTCCCATGGATACCACGTTCTATTCATGAATGCTGAATACTGTGTATATGTGTGGTGTTGGTGAGAGGTGCTGGGTTTACGGATTAACCCTCTCCACACACACACACACACACACACACACAAAAAGCCAGGACCAGAGGATGGGGAGAACAGGGCGTTAGAGACCTCACAGAAAAACCCTCCCCCATTTACAACCGCACTGTGTGAGAATGCGCATGAGAGAGACAGTGTGTGAATGAGAGTGTTTGTGGGAGTCAACGCAGCTGTTTTGCCTGACTGTTTCTGAAACTGCATTCATGCCAAACACCTCTGCCCGTTCTGCAGAGGCCCATACACAGCAGGACACCTCTCACCCAGCAGGACACCTCTCACCCAGCAGGACAGCAGGACACCTCTCACCCAGCAGGACAGCAGGACACCTCTCACCCAGAAGACACCTCTCACCCAGCAGGACACCTCTCACCCAGCAGGACAGCAGGACACCTCTCACCCAGCAGGACAGCAGGACACCTCTCACCCAGAAGACACCTCTCACCCAGCAGGACACCTCTCACCCAGAAGACACCTCTCACCCAGCAGGACAGCAGGACACCTCTCACCCAGCAGGACACCTTTCACCCAGCAGGACACCTCTCACCCAGCAGGACACCTCTCACACAGCAGTGCTTCCTCTCAACACACCTCATCCACCCACAACCCCCTTCTCACTCGGCCCATGAATTTCAGAACACAACCTTAAACTCAAATACAGAAATACAGTGAATAGGGTCTCTGGTTGGAAGACGCCACTTGTGAAATGCTAATGCTAATGCACACGCACACACACACAACACACCCAGCTGCAGAAAGATTTGATTCCTTTATTTCCTATGTAGACTTTGTAACATACAATAAATAAGAACAAAATATACAATTTATTAAAAAAGATTAACAACAGAAAATCTTTTTCTATGCAGTATTCTGGTGTCTATACTGCAAAGGTAACCCTAGCTCTTTAGAACCCAAGTCTGTACGGCGTAAGCAGTCGATGTACCATCAAAACAAGGTGCCCTGTCATTGCTCTGGATTTCTGTACTGGTCTCTGTACATGTGGAAAAAGCAGGAGTTCTACAGCATTGCAGCACCAGAACTGGGAACTGATGACACACAAGGCAGACAGAAACGACGTCCCTACGCTTGATGTGGGCGTGGCCTGAAATCAGGTCAGAACAGAGGGGAAGCCACATGGCCCAAGACCCGCCCCTCATTACCGCCACATGGCCTGAGACCCCGCCCCCATTACCGCCACACAGCCAGATACCCCTACCACCACCACACATTCTGCAGGCAAACCCACAGGTGAGCGGTGTTTATGTATTTATGTGTGCGTGTGTGTGTGTATGTGTATGTATGTGTGTGTGTGCGCAGCTAAAGCAGAGAGAAAGTGGGACAGGTAAATGCACACTGTAAGCAGACTGCTCCTACTATTGCAAGACGAGGAAGCACTGTGTAGTGTCTGACTCCTGTGGTCGTGAAAGCCGTCATGTGGAGACCAATCAGATTCCAGATTGTTTTTTTTTTTTTTCTTTCAAGGCCAAAGCACAGGGGTCGCCCTCCAGTCTGGTCACATGACCTTGCAGGATGAGTCGGTTGCCGTGGTGAGAGGCAGCCGCGGTTACTGTAGGCAACATGCTGCACGACAGGGAGAGAACAGCAGAGCGTTATAGGTCCTGGCGTTCTGTGCAGCATTTCCGTGATGTTTGCCTGAGCAAAACATTCTCAACCCCACCAGCAGAGAAGCATGGACGCCAGGCACGTTTACATCTCCTGTTGTCTCACAGACACACCAGGAACGTTTACGTCTCCTGTTGTCTCACAGACACACCAGGCCTCCCTAGGTCTGAAGACCTCCCTACCACTCCCTCCGACTCACTCCATCACACACACTGATGTCATGTCATTCCAAAGTTTTCTTCTCTTAAAAAATATGGTGTCCCACACTTACATGTCCACACAGATTCAGAGACAGGGTCTTTGTCCAAGGAGACATCTCTCTGGGCTTCCCGCATCTACACACACACACACACACACCCCAGTGGTTTAGATAAGGAGAAATGACTTCCATAACAGGTTACATAAGAAAAACAGAAAAAAGAAAGATTAAGATTAGCCTTAAAGATTAAAGACAAGCAGAGGCCTCATCTGGACAGGTGGACACTGTCCCAGTGTGGAGAACAGTGATTTTACCTTAATCTGTTCCTTTAGATATTCAGCTCTACTCATCAAGGTCTTAATCTGGAACGGCAAATTAGACATAGACATGCAGACATGCATGCATCATGGCCGATGAAATGAAACAATGGTTAATAGTAATAAATTGTGTTTATGTTGTATCTTTAAAGTTGAGGCATACTCATGTAAGTATGTCATGAGTCTGAGACTGTTACCACAACAACCCAAAACCGACTTCCTGCAGATATATATCACCTGGAAAAATCCACCTCCTCTCGAACCCTGACCTCTGACCTTAATAAAGCCTCAGGCCCAAACCCCTCGTCTCTCCCATGTCGACCCCCAGGGTTTAACACGCTGATTCTGATTAACACACCCAGTTTCATTAATGGGAAACATAATAAACGTGGAGGTTTGCCATCAGCTACAGATGGCGGAGGACATTCAAAGGTCTCGAGGGACATAACCAGGTAACCAGTGACTCAAAAACAGACGTAACAGGATAATATGGACACACGTAGGAACTCTTCATAAAGATGACATCTGTACAATTTAAAAAGATTTTTACTGTCCTAAATAACAATTTTGTTTCCTCTTTACCTGCTTTGTTTACTACATCTTCCTCCATAACGTCCTGTCTGCTTTAGCAACACTGAACCTTTCATACAACATTATTAAGTCACATACTCTTGCGGTTACACTATACCGGCAGGTTTATTTGAAACAGTATAAACCGTGTACCAGCAGGTACATGAGCATTTATATGTATACTTGTTTATATTTATTTTCATTTATATCTATTGGCTGCAAGCACCAATATGTTAACCTTCATATTTTTTCAGATGCATATATCCTGCATATATCCCATCAGTGTGAGGCTCGCTGGCCGTTTGGGCTGCAGTTTGGACTACGGAAGAACACGTTCTCAGTGGCTGACAAGAGACGGCTGTCTAAGTGGCTATGGAGAAGAGATAGACACCACAGACGTCAGTCTGGCTTTACACGGTCGTGGTTGTAGCACTAAGAGGAAAACCAAAGCTGGAAAGAACAATAATCACATGTGGTTCACACTCACAAACCAGGTCATGACAGCAGTGAGCGAACACACACACACACACACACACACACAGCTTATGGTTAACTCAGCCACATCTGAATTTATTTCAGGGCTCATAAAACTTCAAATGAGAATACTGTTAAAAGCACACTTTCATCTCCCCCCCCCCTCCTTTTCTCTCTCTGTCTCTCTCTTTCTCTACTTAAAACGCTTCTGGGTAGAACAGAATAATGTTTGTATGTAATTCCCAGTGTCTTGACCCAGGAACAAATCGACCAAAGAGAGTTTGAAGCTTGGAAGGATTCAGCCTCTTAACCTTAACAGTAGAGTTCACATCAACTGTGATATTTATTAAAAAAAACACTAAAACCCCGTTTTTGTATTGAGGCCAAATGGCCTCGCGGTTCCTGTCATCACAGAGTTCAGCACAGCTCAGGGTGTGCAGGAGTGTTCAGGAGTGCACAGCTATGGGTCAGAGGTGTACAGCACAGCAGACTGGCACTGAACACTGCTCATACTGCTGCATGAGCACTCGCACGTGAGACCAACAGCACACGCACCTCCCCACTCACCTCACTGTGGAGCAGCTCTCTCTTGCGGCCTTGTGACTCTGCTGCATGCAGGAGAAACAGGACAGGGAGAGAGAGGGAGAGAGGGAGAGAGAGAGAGAGAGAGAGAGAGAGAGAGAGAGAGAGGAGAGAGAGGGAGAGAGAGAGAAGGAGGAGAGAGAGAAAGAAAAGAGAGAGGGAGAGAGAGAGGAGAGAGAGAAATCAATCAGTTTTACTGGCTAAGTAAAACATACACAACACAACACATACAACACACCACGTAAACTCACACCCAATGTGTGGTATTAAAGACACAAATGCACAAAACACAGCCAAAAGCATCACAAAAAACTCCTCTACGTTGTTCAGAGTGTCCAGAGTTCATGCACGTTTTGACACTGTGATATTTCCTTTCATGAGTAGCTCTAGTTCCAGTTACACACAGGTTTTTATGAGGACAGAATCCTTTTCTGGGTTACAAAGGTAATGGGTAAAAAAGGCATTACTAATCTGGAGAGAACTTGTTAAAGATGTTGAAAAGATAGTGAAGAAAGGTTTGACCTCCTTCATTCTGGGCCAATCAGAATGGACTGTGAACAGAAGGTGTGACGTCCTTCATTCTGAGCCAATCAAAATGCCCTGTGAACTACAGGCGTGACCTTCATTCTGAACCAATCAGAACATGCCATGAACTGCAGGTGTGACTTCCTTCATTATGTACCAATCAGATAACACCGTGAACTGCAGGTATGACCTCCTTCATTATGAACCAATCTGAACACACCGTGAGCTGTGGGTGTGACCTCCTTCATTATGAACCAATCAGAATGCCCTGTGTACTGCAGCTGTTGTAGAAGTGACTGCTTACTGCTGTGTGAGCTCTACAGATGACTGGATGGAGGCCCGGCACTCTTTCACTGCTACACGGTCTTTGCTGTTCACATTTGGCCATTTTTCATGACCTCATTTGATACCGTTCATGACCTCGTTTGAACCGCACAAGAGGAGACAGTTATGTCACAGAGCCGTACTTGACAATACTGAGAAAAGCATCTCTATATTTTGTCTATTTGGCAGTGTTTATACAAAAAAATGTAAATAGCACTATATGTAAAAGAAAATCCTGTTAATTTCCTGTCCTTTCCTGTTCTGTTGTCATAACTAGAAATTGTCCTGGTCACATGACCTGCAGTGCAAACATAACTGCCTTCCTCCCAGCTGCTACCATGGTTAGCGATGGTACGTCGGAAGGTTCTAGGAAGTTCCCATCTTAACGTGGCAGTGCTAGCTAACCCCTGCTGACACTCATTCACTATGAGCAGTGCTCCTCCACTGTGAGCAGTGTTCCTCCATTCTGAGCAGTGTTTCTCCATTATGAGCAGTGTTCCTCCATTATGAGCAGTGTTCCTGAGTGTGGTTCTGCTTTGCTCATGCTGTAACAGTGTGGTGGTTGGTGCCCCCTCCCCCAGGCTCCTCCATCCCCAGGGCCGCTGGCCTGAGCGTAGCCCACTTCAGGAGATAACAGCTCTCAAATACTTAATAGCAGCGGGAGAGGAGGAGAGTATCTGAATGGGATCCAGATGGCGTAGGAAGTGAACCACACACACACTGTCCTAGCACCAACATCGTCTGCCCACCCCACCACTCTCAAGCACATCTGGCTTCCCTCTCTCTCTTTAACTCTCTCCCTCTCTCCTCACCTCTTTCTACATATCTCTCTCTTTAACTCTCTCCCTCTCCCCATCTTTCTCTCTCTCCTATGCCTTCTTCCTTTGACCTCAAAAAGCTCTTCTCCACCTGCTGGCCTCTTTCCTTTCTTTTGCCACCTTCATTCCCTTTTCTTCTCACTTCTCCCTTTTTAGCATGACAACATGAACCTGTCCTCAGACACTGCAGCAGCGCCTCCCAGAACGCCTCTTCCAACCCTAACTCTAACTCTAACCACCAACTCTAACTATAATACCTATCCATAACCCCAAAATCTAAACCCAACCCTACACCTAACCCCAACCACTAACTCCAACCCTAACCCTACACCTAACCCCAACCCTAACCCTACACCCAACCCTAACCACTAACTCCAACCCTAACCCTACACCTAACCCCAACCACTAACTCCAACCCTAACCCTACACCTAACCCCAACCCTAACCCTACACCCAACCCTAACCACTAACTCCAACCCTAACCCTACACCTAACCCCAACCACTAACTCCAACCCTAACCCTACACCTAACCCCAACCATTAACTCCAACCCTAACCCTACACCCAACCCTAACCACTAACTCCAACCCTAACCTTACACCTAACCCTAACCACCAACTCTAACCCAAATACCCAACTCTAACCCTTGCTCCCTGTCCAGTCCTGTCTGAGAGAGTCTAGACCCTCAAACCATTCTACATAGATGCTTCTCTGCAGGCTGATGGGAGTAAAGGAAAAAGCTCCTCTTACCAGCCAAGGCCAACAGCATCTCTCCGAGACTCTGCTGATACAGGTCCAGCGTGTCGTAGTCCTCCATCCCGCCTGCCTCCTGTGGGAAAGCAGCTATCAGAACTCCTGTGTCCATAACAGCCAATGAAGGGTAGGAACAAGGAAATTGGACCAACCAATATTAGCATTCACACCCGTTACCTTGGCTACAGCGGCTGCGGCTAAATCCAGAGCGGTGAGTAGACGAGGCTGGTCCCTGCACATTTCTACGAGAGGGAAACATGTAGGAACAGAGTCAGACTGGCTGGAGTCCTCAAGGTTGTGTAGTGGCCTTCAACAGTGTTGGAGGCACCAAGACACAGAAAGGGCACAAAATGTCAAGTGTGCAGTCATTACATATTCAGCTGCAGGAACACCACAGTGGTGGAAAACCTCTCTCTACTGAAACACCACATGTTGACTTTGATTCAGTTTTAAACGTCTCACTGATCCAGCATCCTCCAGCAAACTACTAAGAGCTTTGGGTTTGCCGGACGCTGGGTCTCAGTTCCTGTGGCGTTACAGCCCGTGAGAGATGGCATGCTAGGTCTTGAGAGATGCTGTATACCCCTTAATATATGCCTGGATGACTTGGCGTTCTCAAAGCTGATTCTGTTGTCTGAAGCCACCAGTGCTTTCAGTTCTTCAGCTCGAGACACATACTGGTTGACCTGGAAGAGGTTTCAAATATTCCGTTAGTGATTAGCTGACCTGTACACCCCACATTCCCAACCTCCAGTAACCAGAACCATAAATGTTATTATATTTCAAATAGGAACCCAGTTGACTTTCCTTTTCCCCACAGAAGTCTTAACTGACCAAGCCAATGATGGTACTTTTCCACTAACATGGTGCCAGTGCCAAAATTTCTAAACCACTCCATGTTTTTTCACTGAAAAGAAAATGAGTTCTCAACTGGCAAAATCAATGGTGATCAGGCTCCATAAACATACTGGTCTGGAACCAATCAACCCACAAGGCAAACAGCCAAAGGGCCTGTGTCTAATTTAATATTGCCAATAAACATACATTTAATAAATGTACACATTCAGAACACACAAGTAAATGCTTGTCTTGCATGTAATCACTGTCTTTGACAATCCTTGATGCCGAGATTAGCCTCTATCATTAGCCTCTATCATCCCAGCATGCTCTCAGAGGAAACTGAACTGAACTGAACATCAGGGCCCCGGAACACCAGAGCACTGATCTTAGTGAGGACCAGAGTGACCCTCGTACAGCTGGAACTGCAGCTCACTCACCTTTTGTCTCAGAGCCTCTTTTCTCTGCTTGTCTGCTTCATCTGAGGAGAAAATATTAATCTTCATCAATTAAAAAGAACACCCACATTAATCTCCATCAGTCAAAAAAGAACAGATTAATCTGCATCAGTTTAAAATGATCTTCTGGAGCCAGATCCTTGAACACCATTGAGGTGTTTTGCTGGAGCACATATTTCCATGCCATACTACTTTGTCAGTCTTGTAGGAAAAATATACTTGGCCAATTAGATAAGATCCCTTGTTAAAAGGAACTGGATGTTTTTTTGGAGTTGCAGGCAGGGAGCAGAGATCCGACCCCACTCACTGATGCCCACAGCTGTGCATGGACTAGTGTGCAGTGATTCGCTTTGGTCACACGTGCTTCCTGTGGTTCCCTGAACTGGTACACCTTGGTTAGGATAGAAGGGAGATGTTGTTATTTGCCCAGCAGGCCACAGCAGGTCAGTCGAGCGCTGCCCGGCGTGGTTTGCCGTACGGGCTGCCAGGCTCTTGCTGTGGTGCGCCATGCCCCACAGCCCTGGGGCTCCGTGCTGCCTTCCTTCCTTTTGTCCCAGTTTCACAAGACATTTTTCTACGCAACACCCAGCGGAACGTTTGAGCGACTTAAGCAGACCCAGAGACTCGGGAACAGGGGCATTATCCTTCCAAATGGTTTATATGGTCAGATCCATTAATGTGCCTGATTGCCACTGGCCTTTTCCTAATTAAAATGGAGGGGAGACTGAAAAAATAGACAAACGTGATAGGATGTCTTGGCTGTAAATAGAGGAGGGACTTCTGTGGAAGGTTAGAGTGGTGCTCCGTGGAAGCGAGGTGGCTGCTGTTGTCTGTGTGTGTGTGTGTTTATGGTGTATGATTGGGAGCACGTTACAGGCAGGTGGGTGTGTGTGTGTGTGTGTGCATGAGTGTGTGATTGGGAGCATGTTACAGGCAGGTGGGTTGAAAGGCTTACAGTGGATGGCAGGAACAAAGTGCTCCAGGGCGCTGCAGTACAGGGAGAGAGCAGGAGCCCTTTCACCCTTCTGGTCCTTCTGCACGGCCTGGAGCACCAGCTCCTTCTACAGAGGGAGAGAACAGAGGGACAGAGAGACAGAGAGAGAGAGAGGGAGAGATAGGGACAGAGAGAGGGGAGAGAGAGAGAGGGAGATGGGGAAAGGGAGAGGGGGGAGATAAGGTATATTTAACCTCTTTTACCACACAAATCCAACACGTCTTCAAATAGTAGTGTATGGGTATAATTACAGGACTTGTGTTGAGACTGAAATGTAAATGCATATGTGAACAAGACAAACAAAAATTTGAAAACACCATGATCCTCTCAGCCAGAGTCTCCTAGTGGGTCAACAGCTGTTTCACACAGCTGTTTTGCAACTTGTAACAAACAAGAACCATCAGGAGGAGATGATTTAAAAACACATACCCCCCCCCCACACACACACACACCCTTTCCTCAGTGATAGGGATGAGCACACACACCCCAACTCCCCTCAAACACACACACACACACACTGACTCACCGCCTTGCTTAGGCTCTCAGCACTGGGCATGTGCTCCAGATCCACGAAAGGATGCAGGAAGAACTCATCGAAGGAAATGCGAGAGTCCGGATCTCTGACCAGCAACCGCAGCAACAGGTCCCGGCAGTCTCGGGATACTCTGGCACCAGCAGGCAGCTAAAGAGCACACACACACACACACGTGCATACATATACGCAGGATCTATATTGGTCCAATATCATTTGACAAATTGTTTTTTAAACCTGGATTGACAAAATGTCATTAATGGGAGTGAACTTCCACAATTTTTTTATATCCATTTAAAAGTCAGTTTCAACCACAATTCAACATTTACCAAACCCCAAACTAATATCAATTCTGAAATAAAATGTTTGGCCCAAACAGTAATGAAGAGACTGTAGCCGCAGGGGCATGACACCACCTCCTCACCACCTTCTCCACCACCTCCATCAGTCGGGGCAGTGGCGTGGCGAGGGTAGGGCTCACCTCAATAGCTCTATCACTGCGAATCTTCTCCTCGAGCTTGGCATAGGAGCGCGAGGCAAATGGGGCACGGCCGAACATCGCCTCTGTGGGATGGGCAGGAAGCTCATTAGGTAACCTCTGACCTCAGCATAACCTCAGTCCTCAGCATAACCTCAGTCCTCAGCATAAACCCAGACCTTAGCATAACTTTCATAATGTATAACGACTATTCTCATGTGCTATGCTATGCAATTTGAGGTGTCGCTTATAAAACACACAGACCAAACAATTCTGGGCAAATGCCTGGCTGATTTGAGTTACTCTGATCTTCAGAAACATTTCATGGTGGTTCTGTTTGGTTTGTACTGTCGGCTTCAGCTACCGCAGCTTAGCCCAGGGTTCTCACCGTAGAGGATGACACCCACGGACCACAGGTCCACGCGGGCATCATACTGTCGTCTGCAGACCATCTCTGGGGCCATGTAGAGTGGGGATCCGCGGAGAGAGCTCTGCTCGTCCCATGGAGACATGTACTGAGCAAAGCCAAAATCTATGGGCGGGGTGGGGCGGGGGGAGGTTGTAGTGCATAGTGGACTAACTCAATGTATCAGTGGATCAATGTTATGTCATGTGTGTTCAAGGGTGGCAGCTCCCTGTGTACCTGCTAGTTTCAGCACCGTGCCGCTCAGCAGAATGTTGGAAGGCTTGAGGTCCAGGTGTGAGATGTTCTTCTCATGGAGAAACTTCAGAGCGCAGGCTGAACACACACAGTACATCACACATACTTAGGCAAGATGTCTGCCTTACACCTGAGTGACCACAACCGCTCACCCGAGGGTCTGGTCTGTCCTGCTACAAAGACACTCTAAAAGACTCAGTGGAAATAGTAAACGTATGTAAACGTATGTAAAGCTGGGTCGCCAGCAAGCACTCAAACAAGGCAGCCAGAAAATTAACTGATTTGCCATACAGTGGTCTATTGTTCCGCTTCAGACGGGATTTTGAGAGTACGTACACAACTCACTGGCTCAAACTGCAGCGCCATCTGCTGGCCAGCAGGCAGCTTTGAGCCACTATTTTCAGTTACATTCTTACATTCTGACATTACACATGCTGCAACACTGTGAAGTTTATTTCATTTCCTAATCCTGGCACGCCAGACACTGCTGCAGTGAAATGGGCTTTTTCATTCAAGCATTTGAGAAACCTTGAGTCACACGCAAACGCAGTGCCTGACAGAACTCGAGCGAGTCTGGATACTCGAAATGTCTTCACAGACCGTCATCTTTCCAGAAAGAAATACACGTACATAGTTTGTTGAGTTGTGTTTGTTTGTTTGGACTGTGTGCGCCTCACCGATCTGCTGCAGGAAGCGTCGTGCG
Source organism: Brachyhypopomus occidentalis (assembly GCA_020368025.1). Classification (NCBI taxonomy): domain Eukaryota; kingdom Metazoa; phylum Chordata; class Actinopteri; order Gymnotiformes; family Hypopomidae; genus Brachyhypopomus; species Brachyhypopomus occidentalis. Next base: position 659,942 of record JAGXOD010000034.1, read on the forward strand.
ACTCCCTCTGGGAGGGTCCGTCTGCTGCGGATGAAGTGGGACAGGTCTCCCCCAGAACACCACTCCAGAATGAGGTAGATATTCTCACTGTCCCACTGCAGCACAATCCCATACACAATCATGGACACGCTGTTGTCACAACTCTAGCCCCATTAGTTATTATTTAGATCTATGCTAATGATTTTGGCATACATTTGGTGTAACCGATTAACTTAAAATGTACATATAAATACCAAATGAACATCTATATTATATGCAGTAGTGCACAGATGGACCACCTGGGTATTGTACCATGTCTTTAATCATTAATATTAGAGTTCACTTGACAATAGACTTGCCTCCCACATTACCAGGACACAAGGAATAATATTGTCATGTGTCATATGTCATTGTACTGTAGCATTCATGTATAATTCCTGAGTCTACCTGGAAGTCCTTCAGCTGAACAATATGCGGATGGCGGATCGTTTTCAGGATCTCGATCTCGGTCAGCAGGTTTTCCATTGAAGTCTTATTGAGACTTCTTTTACTGACCACCTTCACAGCCACAGCTTCCCTGTTGTCCGCCTAAACAAACAAACAAACAAACACTTCTGGACGTATCAAAACCCAGAAGTATTGTGAGCAGACATTACGCCCTCGTTCCACTACCTTCCTGTAGGCTTTGTAAACCGTAGCATAAGTCCCACTTCCCAGCTTCTCGGTGAGAAGGAAGTCAGCGAGCTTCGGAGGGGCAAAGTGGGCCATGTTTCCCCGACAGGGGGCATCAAACACGTCCTATTACAAGCAGAACATATTCCCAGATGTTTATATTTTTAGATACAAATAGAGTTAATATCATTATATCATTATATGTTAATATAGCACTTAAGAAGCAAGTTATATTACGAGCTGATCTTGCTCAGCTGTATGAAGGCACGCTAAATTAAAGGTTAAATTTGTTTTGCTTTTTTTCATTGAGTCCTGTTTACCAACACGTAAGGCGCTATACCACAGTATATACTAAAACTTATATATACAGATACATTCAATTTTGGCTGCAAGATAAAGTATTTACGTAAAATATTTACGTTACCTTGATTACTAATATTGGAACGTTAACTATGAATTAGAGTCCAATGTTTTCTTTCCGTACATGCTTGCTGTCAGCTGATATTGACGTAGGCATCCTTGTGAGCTGCTCAAAAATACAATACTGCCCACTAGAGGCGAAATTCAATATTGTCACTAAAACGCAATGTTGCTCTATTGTTTAACAAAAACAAATATTTAAACAACAGATAAAACGCGTAATATTAACAATTAAGCAATCAAATGCATAATGTTAATGTTAATTAAAAAATCAGAACATTTCTGAAATGTGTAGACCGTGTCTAATTTGCCTTTTTTGAGGCGCAAACTTAAGTACTGCGAATGTACACCAGATGGCGCCACAGCACCTAATCCACATTGTCCTGAGCGACTCCCGTTGAGGAAAAGACACACGGCGGGATTTAAACATGGCGGACCACATAGCTGCACGTTTGGCCGCTCAAGAACAGCAGATCGAGGCGCTTAGCGGAGAGATCACCCGTCTCCGCGACGGGCTGACCAGGGGGCAGACTGGCGCTGCCCTAGCGAACAGCCCGGAGCTGGAGCGCCTAAGGGGCGAGAACGAGAAGCTGAAGTACCGGCTCGTGCACCTGCGGCGCGGTCTGCGCACAGAGCTGGAACGGGAGACGCGGGATCGCGCGCACGCGAGGAAAGGCCACGAGACGAATAACGACGTTTTAAGTGAGAGAAACAAGAATACTGAGAGAGAAACGACGAGGAAAGAAGCGAAAGAAAGCGCACACCAGAAGGTTTACCTCGTAATTCTACATAACCTAGCTGGGTTAGCTAACTGTCTGTGGATGTGCTCGATAGTTACGTTTCAATATTAACCGATGAGGAGCCGAAACGTAACGGGATTATTATTTTGCTGGGAGCAATATGGGCACAGAATTTGATCTGCATGAGTGTTTTAATGTTGTGAGTGTTGTCTGTTTTGACATGCTCCGCAGGCCAAAGCTCCAGACGGTCGAGATACGGCAGACAAGAACAAGAAAAGGGAAAAACCTAAAGAAGTTGGAGTGGGGGAGGTATTAAAAAAAATTAGAAGCTTTCTTCTGTGTTTGAGGGTTTTTTAAAAGACATGCCTAATACAACCCGTCAAAAGCCAGGTGGTCATCCACAGTATACATAGATTACATCGATATTGCATCAGTAACATCTGCCTCCCTTTGTAGACTAAATTTAGGGTGTCTTTATTTATACTGACCTAGCGGGCTGGATGGTGTTGACTGGCTACATATCCAGTAGGATCTGCTGACTTGCCCCACCCTGCTCCTAACATGCACCTCCTCTTCCATGGTGCAGCTGCAGCCGTGGCCCAGATACATCTCGGAGCGGCTGGAGCTCTACGAGCGGCTGAAGCAGGAGAGTGATGCCTTGCTGGCCCAGCAGGCGGCCCACAGCCAGCCCATCAGGGTGCGGCTGCCCGACGGACAGGCAATGGAAGCGCAGTCCTGGATCAGCACGCCGTACCAGCTGGCCTGCAACATCAGGTGAGCAGTTGAGACGCCATTCCCAACAGGTCCTAGAGAGGCACGTGCAGGGTCCCCGTGTAGAGGCCCTTTACCAGGCTTCATAGATGTGGGGAATTTAGTAGTAGTAGCACGAGTGGTGATGATGTGTAAACACAGCAGCAATCCTAAGTCAGCACTATTTAATTGACTATTTAAATATTGTTAAAGATGGATCTAATGAACCAATTAAATTAATTAGGTGATGTTACAGATGCAGGTCATTGCACTAACCCCAGCACCTACTGAGACAGTACTATATCAGTACAACATCTACTGAGACAGTACTATATCAGTACAACACCTACTGAGACAGTACTATATCATTACATTCTACTGTGCAGTATGTTTAGTCTGCTCCTTAATCAGAGCTGGTTATGAGGTTGGGTTGTGTACATTGCTGTTCGAGTGCATTTCTTCTTTGTGTGTTGTCATTGGCCTGTTGTTGCAGTCAGGGTCTGGCAGACAGCTGTGTGATCTCTCGTGTGGACGGAGAGTTGTGGGACCTGGACCGACCATTGGAGGCAGACTGCTCCCTGGAACTGCTGCGGTTTGATCATGAAGACGCCCAGGCTGTGAGTGTCTGATGAGCACCTGATGTAGACAAGAAATCAATAAAATGTGGACTGGATTTGATTACTCGTGAATTGAATATATATACTGTGTGAAATAGTCCAGTGCCATAACTGACGATATCCGGGCGGGTACATGTCTGTTATTAACATTGGGTGCATTGTGCGTGTAAATATGGAAATGGACAGAAAGTCCAAAGTGAGGGTGAAAACTAATGTGTAACAAGCACTGTTTGGTCTTTTTGGCATATTGTCTAGTACATCATGACTGTCATGCCTGTGTGCAGGTGTACTGGCACTCCAGTGCCCATGTGCTGGGTGAAGCCATGGAACGCTACTATGGAGGCTGTCTCTGTTATGGCCCACCCATCGAAAACGGCTTCTACTACGACATGTTCCTGGATGGCCAGAAGTGACTATTTTTACCTGTGAACTATGAAATTAGACCGTATCTCATGAAACATTTTTGTTATTGTGTATAAGAAATTGTTCATATGTGATTCATTTGGTCAGAAATATCAGGTTAGTAGTCATTTGTGTGTGTGGTTTTCTCACCACCAGAGGTGTATCAAGCACTGAGTTTGGAGATCTGGAAACCATCTGCAAGAGCATCATGAAGGACAAACAGCCGTTCGAGAGACTGGAGATCAGCAAAGAAACACTGCTGGAGATGTTCAAGGTGAAACAAATACTGTGATGCTTAGCTGGTACTACCTCCCCTGAGGCATGTTTCATATGAACGTTATATCCTGCAGTAGACTGGTTAAGAACCTTCTTTCTGTGTCATGCTGGTTCTTGGTTTCCAGTATAACCAGTTTAAATGTCGTATCCTGAACGAGAAAGTGAACACCCCCACCACTACCGTGTACAGGTAAATCTACCAGCACCAGAAGCGTGTACACAGCAGTGTTCTTTCACAGTTTTTCTTTTTAGACATTTGATGTAAATTAAAGCTAACTAAGCCTCACAAATGACAGGTGTAGTTTCTTCCTCAAGTGTTAGCATTGCGGCTCCGTTCTGAGTGGGAGTCCTAGAGAATACGTTGGTCTGACCTGGTCCATCCTGGTTCTCTCTGTTGGTACCCTGCTAGATGTGGCCCCCTCATTGACTTGTGTCGAGGTCCTCATGTACGACATACAGGCAAGATCAAAGCACTGAAGATCTATAAGGTATGTCAGCATCTGGACTCGTACATCAGAAATTATTACCACATTTGATCATCTGTGCCTCAAAGCTCCATTGTAAAATCAGACTCAGTTGAACAAGTAATCACACCAACATTCATAATTGAGAGCAAAATGTAATATTTTTTGTGTGGTGATCAGACATGCTTCAGGTCCATGTGGAGCCCCATGTGGAGCCCCATGTGGCTTGGCTAGCCCTGACGTGCATGTGTGTGTGTGTGTAGAACTCCTCCACATACTGGGAAGGCCGCTCGGACATGGAGACACTCCAGCGTATATACGGCATCTCCTTCCCAGACAGCAAGATGCTCAAAGAGTGGGAGCGATTTCAGGAAGAGGCCAGGAACCGGGACCACCGCAAAATCGGAAAGGTGAGGTGGGCTGGGCCAGGCCGGGCAGGGCAACGCTCACGGCTCAGAGCCATCAGGAAGACTCGCTCCATGTTCCCCTGAGGCTGTGGTGCAGTGCATAAGTGTCCAACCTTCTCACCGTGTTATGCTAATGCTCAGAATTGTCATCACTGGCTCTTGGGGCTCACGTGTGTGGAACTGCCTTGTTTAGGGTCCTTCATCAGCACAGCCCCATGGGGAAAGAGAAAAGGAGTGATTTCATGCTGAAGGAAAATGTCTCTCTACTTCTTTCCAGAGATAAGATGGGGCCATGGAGTGAAGCCATGACTGGTAGTTAGAGATGTTCTAGTGTAAGGCGTCTTCTGAAGCCAGAAACACGCGGCTTTGGGCAGAGAAAGGGGACACGGTGTCCTGCAGGGAATGAAAAGGTGTCCTACAGGGAATTAATTTGCCTGAGTAGAAATTAGGTCCACTGCGATAATAATAATAATAATAATCTTTATTTGTATACATACATGCAACTCAAAGTGCTTCACAGATTGTTTGGAAGTCTTCTGCAAACCAGGATAATGAGGGTTTGATATAAGTTTATTCCCAGATTTCCTGATCGAGTGAATTCTGATTTTGCTTGGAGTTGTGTTTAAACGTCTTTCAGAGACAGTTGTAAGCAGTCATAATTTACCTTTTGGATTTTGCCTTAGTTTAGAAGCGTGATTTGGAATGATTAAGGCTGTTTTCTCTCTCTAGACTTCAAAACTGCATTTCACTTGTGAAAACAGTGGGCGTGGCCAAGCTGTCACTCAAATCGAGGCCAACGGCCTCCAGCAGGCCTTTCGTCCTTCTGCCTCGATCCCGCCCACGATATTCAACACAGCCTGCGCACAAAAGCACAAACATGCCACACTGAAAATGATGCACACAAATCAAAAGATTTAAATATTTACTAAAAAACAATACACACATCAAATATTTTAATATTTTCTAAAAACCAATACACACAAATCTAAGATTTCAATATTTACTAAAAAACATACACACAAATCAAAGATTTTAAATATTTACTAAAATATTTTGTGATCAACATAAGACATTTTTATTTACTGTACAAATAATTATTTCTATTTTCATTTTTAATTTCTACCTTTTCTCAAGTGTAATTTTCAGTACCAACTGTGCTCACACATAACTACATCTTTAAAGAGGCCCGGTTTAGACCGGCATACACCCTTCACTCCTATGCATCTCATCTCACTGAAGGAGGCATGTGAACAGTGAAGACTTATGTCAGATTCTTGATTAAAGTGTGTTCGATATCCTCCCCTGTTGTGAGGACCGGCCAGTTCTCTATGAGATGTATCCCTGTTCCTCTCTTGGTATGAGGGTGGCTTTCAAACACTTTTCACTATATATATATATATACACTTTTACGCCCAAAGAAAACGAGTGGGAGACCGTGGGTAGCCACATGATTGGGTGTGCTGGTCCGGAGCCATACGTTCAGGCTTTCAGAGTTTGGTGGTCTTGGGGACAGTTTGTCTTATGAGTTCACAGCAGATTTTATGGCGTGTGTCACTTCAATCCCCCATGGAGATGAAAAGCTGTAGCACACAACGTCTTCCAAATAAGGACGAGGGGTTATTTAGTGTTGTTTCTTCCCCACATTCTGTTTCTCTCTCTCTCCCTCCCTCTTTCTCTCTCTCTTTCTCTCTCTCTGTGCTGGGATGATGATTTAGGACCAGGAGCTGTTCTTCTTCCATGATCTGAGTCCTGGCAGCTGTTTTTTCCTCCCCCGTGGCGCCTACATTTTCAACACACTCACTGAGTTCATCAGGGTAAGGCTCACTGTTCACACAATGCAATCTGCAACTTAGGACAGCAGCATGCACTACAGAGTTCTGAAGTACAGGGCTCATGTCTTTATGTAAGAGCAACATTTACATAGGAAAGCATTTGTTCCTATAACATTTTTTAGACCTTATCATTTAAAGCAGTTTTTAGTACAGTGTTTCATTACTGCAACAATACAGGCTTTGGAATGAACTGTATGGCCTCTATAAATGTGTAAATGTTCCAGTGTGTCTTATTAGTTGACAGTTGGTTTATTCTCCTGAAGCTAAGAAATCTTCAGTCCTTGGTTTTCTTCACAACACTCTTGGATCTAGCCATGCTCTGTAGTCAACAGCCTGTCTTTGAGCAGGACACTGATTCTTCTCGACGTGTGGACCTGTGCCCTCCACACAGGAGGAGTACTGGAGGAGAGGGTTTCAGGAAGTGGCGTCCCCCAACATCTACAACAGCAAGCTGTGGGAGACGTCAGGACACTGGCAGCACTACGGCCAGAACATGTTCTCCTTCCCCGTGGAGCAGGACGTCTTCGCCCTCAAGCCCATGAACTGCCCAGGACACTGGTGTGTGCATGTGTGTGTGAGAACTAACTTTGCACAGCTGATGAAGGACCTCTCTCCGAGACGTACTGTTTCTCTGGAAACTTTGTGTACTTCACTACAATTTTGAACACCTACAGTCTTTTTGAGATATATATGGATCTGTGCCCTCCACTCAGAAGGAGTACTTTAAATATATATATATATATAGTGCAGTATATATATAGCCAGGCGATGTTATAAATAGTGAAGTACAAAGGTCTATACATATATGAAGAGAGAGAGAAATGAAGTCCCCCCCTCCCCCCACCCAGTCTAATGTTCAGTCATCGGCCACGCTCCTGGCGGGAGTTACCCCTGAGGCTGGCAGACTTTGGCGTGCTGCATCGTAATGAGCTCTCTGGAACGCTCACGGGACTCACCCGAGTCCGCCGCTTCCAACAGGACGACGCACACATCTTCTGTGCCGTGGAGCAGGTATGCCGAGCAGCCACAAGGTATGGCTCTGGAATTTACTTACTTACAGGAAATATTTCCTTCTTTGATTTGCTTTTTAGTTTCCATTAAAATTGTATTGTTAGCTAGGAAACACAGGCCTGGAGTATGAGGTGAGTAATTAATTCTTCTGCTCCCCATCCAGATCGAGTGTGAGATGAAGAGCTGTCTGGACTTCCTCCGCTGCGTCTACCACGTCTTCGGCTTCTCCTTTCAGCTGCACCTTTCCACCCGCCCTGAGAACTTCCTCGGTGACATCAGCATCTGGAACGAGGCTGAGAAGGTGAGACGGTAGCCGTTCTAGCCATCACCAAGGTTCTGTTCTAGAATTATTCTAGATTTAATTTCAGAATTCCTCAGCTGAAATTCTTTTGCAGACCTCACAGAGGTTCTACTCTAGAAGTCCTTCAAACTTTTGGCTCTTCTTGTGTTGTTTTACAGCAACTCGAGAACAGTCTGAATGAGTTCGGTGAACCATGGAAGCTGAACCCAGGGGATGGGGCTTTTTATGGCCCAAAGGTTCGTCTTACAGTCATGCAGACATTTTGGCGAATATTAAATTTTTTTGGTGTTTGAAAACGTTTTGAAACGTTCCTGTTTTGCCGCTGCAGATTGACATCAACATTAAGGACGCTATTGGACGTTACCACCAATGTGCCACCATTCAGCTGGATTTCCAGCTGCCTATTCGATTCAGCCTAACATATGTCGGGTGAGGAAGCGTCTAAATCCCAGCCCACTCATATATTACTCACGCTGCCATCAGCTTTGTGATTTTTGAGTGTTACGTGCTCCATGTATTTGCAGTGTGTTTAAACTGCATCCAACACTGTGATGTCTGCACTCCCTCACAGGAAAGATGGGGACGATAGAGCCAGGCCGGTTATAATCCACCGTGCCATCCTGGGCTCCATAGAGAGAATGATCGCCATCCTTACTGAGAACTACGCTGGAAAATGGTAGAACAGTAATGCTCTTTCATTCATACAGCTCAACTCAACAGTCATATTTAATGTATAAAATACATATATGCCAGGCTGTGCTTTATCCATTAATACTATGTGCGTTAAATACCTGTGTTAATATAGAACATGTATAAACCTGCCTCTGCCGTCTAATTGAGCGGTCCCGCCCCCTTTACCTGCCCTGTTCTTAGGCCACTGTGGCTCTCCCCTCGCCAGGTGATGCTGGTGCCTGTTAATCCATCCCTGGAGGAATATGCCCGTGAAGTAGGCTGCTCCGTCATGGTCTAATCAGTCTTGTTTATTTTTACTATGTTTATACTGTATCCAAATGCTTTGTGGGTCACTTCTTCTCTCAAACACAGAGGAAGCCCATTGCTTTAAGCGCACAAATCCACTTTTGTTTTAAAAGTGCGTGTCTGGTCATTCTGCATGCGTCTCAAACCTCTCTGTATAAGGGGCCTGGCTTTAGACCAGCGTCTAGGGTTATGGTTAATTATATTGTGCCTGATGTAGTTGAGTAGGCCTAGATCAGAGAAGGCTGGCCCAGATACTCTGTGGCTGTTGGGTGAGTCACGGTGACGGGTCCTGCTCCTCCGTAGGTGTGCAAGCAGTTTGTGGAGGCAGGCTTCATGGCGGACGCAGACCTCGACTCCAGCTGCCTTCTGAACAAGAAAATCCGCAATGCCCAGCTAGCCCAGTACAACTTCATTCTGGGTAAGTGGGAATCATGATATCAACCTGATTTCACTGTGTAGCTTCTTATTTAACAAGGAACACTGTTGTTGATTATTGCAAACATATATAGTGGTGGCATCCGAACCAGATGCCCGAACCACCTCAACCGAACCTGCCTAGGGAGGCGCTCTGGGCATGTCCAACTGGGAGGAGGCCCCGGGGAAGACCCAGGACACGCTGGAGAGATTATATCTCTCGGCTGTCCTGGGAACGCCTTGGTATCCCCCCAGAAGAGCTGGAAGAGGTGGCTGGGGAGAGGGAAACCTGGGCCTCTTTGCTTAGGCTACTGCCCCGCGACCCGGACCCGGATAAGCGGAAGACAATGGATGGATGGATGGATATATAGTGGTGTTATTTGTGTACGATGGAGCACTGTGTGAGGGCAAATGAAGACCACTGCATGTTTGCGGTGTATGGTGTTAAATGATGTGTTCGTAGTCTCACCCCATGAGCTGTCTTCAGGGCAGCTGCTGCTGTTGTAGATCAGCCACTGTGACTAACATGGACTCTGCTGTTGTGTCCTGTTTGTTTCTTCTCTCCTCCTGACTTGATGTTGTCCTTGGCAGTGGTGGGTGAGAAGGAGAAGATGACTAACAGCGTGAACGTACGCACGAGGGACAACCGCGTCCACGGCGAGCTGACTGTGCCGGAGGTTCTGGCCCGGCTCAAGCTCCTCAGACAGTCCCGGTGTAGGAACGCAGAGGAGGTGTTCTGATCCCAGATGTGGGCCTGATCCCACTTCCCCATACACTTCCCATAGAAACTTAACATTTCTAGGAAAATCTGTAGCAAAGGGTGTGATCTTTATTTTTTTAAATAATTATTCTGCTTATCCTGAATTATGAGTTTTAGATCACTCAGTAACATCTGTTGGGGAATAGTGAAGACGATGAAACGCATTCAAAAGCTGAATTTCCTGGGTGGCAGTAGAGGAAGTGTGTTTTTGTGTGGATTGGGATTAGGATATAGAGAGCTGGGGTAAAACAGAAGGAACAGGGCAACATGGGAGATGTAGTTCATGATAGTGGAAAAGAGTATTATGTTCAACAATAATGGCTAGAAGGAGGAGTTGTGATTATAGATAATGTTTGTCAAGGCTGTATTATTCCACTAAAATGTATCAGATAATTACTGGGCAAGTGGGAACGTAGTTTTATACGCCTTGTGAATGCAAAGAAGAACAGGAAAGTCCTGGCACTGATGTTTTTATTGAAATGCGCTAAATGTTGGTAAGAAGAAACCTCAGTAGGTCTGTTGTGTAAATTGAGTGTTCTGTTAAATGGAAGGTTGATTTGAGTGACATTATGCAACATGAACATGAAATAAAAGGAGAAACTCCCGCTGGTAATTATGAAGAATAACGCCGTTTTTCCTTTATCCTGCCTCAGTATTTAGGGGTGTGTGTGGAGTGGGGGGGGGGCTGTGCGTTTGAAAGCGGGAGAACAAATGACAAAAATGAGACTCATGAAATAAATGTGTTTAATCACAGAGGCACAGTATTTCACGTGCATTACAGTCATTTCAAAAGGCTCCTACACTCGATTTAACTCTTGGAATAGCTGAGTGAAATGTCACGTGGGCAGCGATGACGCATGGTTCCCGGAAGTGTTTTCTGAACTCCCCCAACGAAGAGTGACCGCGAATGGCCGAGCTGCGTCTCTGAGACGGGACGGAACATCATGAAGTTCTGCTGGGTTCTGTCACTGCTGCTCGTCGACGTTGTCTTCAGATCAGGTACGACACACAACCAAAACAAAGCTGTTAATGTTGACGAGCCCGTGTGCATGGGTTGTGGTGGGTTAGCCTGCTAGCGTTAGCGCGCTCGTGCGGATGCTCTCGCCTCGCTGCTCCTGTGACGATAACGAACGAGCCGTCGTGAGTCGTCGTCGGTTAAAGCTCAATCTCGTTCTATTAAAGGCTCTATTTAACATTTACCTCCCCTGTTCACCTCAAACACATTTAGCTTTCGTAGGTGTGCGTTGAACTAGCCGGCTAACGGGGCTCGTCGACGTTTGTTTTGGTGACGCTGCCTCTCCGTTGCTGGTCTGAGCGGAGACCGTGTGTCCGGTTCCGGTGTGACCACGCTGTCTCTGTGTGTCCAGAAGCCTCGCTGAGCTCCACATACGTGGGCGACGACACCCCGCACGGCACCTACACGCCTCCCCGCAGCTCCGGCAAAACCAGCTCGGTGTCCTCCACGACGTCGTCCGGTGAGAAGCTCCGCACGACTGAAAGTGCGCTGCTGAAGCGAACACGAAAATACTGGGCTATGTGTTTGGACCTTTAATCTCTTTTTGTGTGTGTGTGTCCAGAGTCTCCAGTTGATGGTGAGAAGTACACAGCCAAATGTCCTAGCGGGGGACTCTGCAGTAAGTTGCCAGTAGACTGCTTTGCCTGTTCCTACCATCACAACTGCAGTTATGGCAAGCCAGCCAATTTCATCTGCAAGACCAAGGCTGGAGTTCACTGTGTGGTATGTGTGCCAGACAGCTACACAATTTATTCACATTAAAACTAGTAATATAATTTGATATGGCTTCGTATTTGTTTCTGTCACTTTTTCTGTTGGCTCAGGTGGGCTGGTATTTTATTAATTCTAAATCCACACACGCTGGTACTCTTCTCAGATTATAATATACTGTCAGCGATTCCTGCTTTACAGCACTGTGGAATAATACCTGCCCTCTGTGGTCTTCTCTCCCCTCCCTCCCCAGGATGGGTCGGACAGGCAGCAGACAACCTTTAACCTCACGGTTGCCTGCCAGTTTTGCTGGCAGTTGGATCCGTCTCAGTACCATTGCAACACGTCCACCACCTGCACGACTGTGGCATGCCCTCGCAAACGCTACAACGCCACCTGCAAGGTCCTGGACCACGTCAGCTGTTTAGGTGCAGATTCCCCTTTCCTTTGTGGGTGGGGTGGGGGGCTGCACAGTTTACTGTCTGTTAATTGCTATCAAATTGCTGACCTTTGCAGTACTTACATAGTTGTTAAAAAGGCAATAGGAAACAGATGAGCATAACATGATCAGTTAAAGCAGACCAGTTTCTGAAGTGCAGGAGGCTTCTTGACCGGTGCTCAATGTTTCAGATGTTCTGTGGGTGTTTTGATGGCATTTGAATGCTCCCACATTCATTGTTTTATCCAAAACATTTCATAAACACAACAAACACATAAACACATTAAAAATGTATTCAAGTATATTGCAAACCATTTATTTTACTTTATACATTATATTACTTTATATATAAGACACACAGAGATACAGTAGCTGATGTTGGAACCAGATTTACCTTCTGGGTTTGTGTGTTGTAGCAACATTTTCAAGAATAAAATACGGGACAAAAATATAACGCAGGCCTGATATACACTGAGTTGGCAGTTTTAGACTCATCTCCCACCTTCACACACATTGTACATTCAAGTAAGCCAGTGTGTGGAGTAAATCTGGCTGAATAACATATCGTGCATCAGTTGGTGTTCTGCTGAGTGCTGAAATAAGTGCAGAGTGACTGGGAGTGTGTAGTGATGTGTGTGTGTGTGTGTGTTCTTGCATGCCTCCATCATCCTGGACTTTACACACTCAACCATTTCAGGAAATTGGAGAGAGTGGAGATAAAAGCTGTCTGTAATCCTTTGGACAGAGGGCAGATTGAGGGTCGGAGAGGTTAAAGGAGAAAGGCAAGAATCATGAAGGCATGGAAGCCAGGCAGATTACGTCCAAACACAGCCAGGCAGCTGAAGGCTTTGTCTTTGCAGTGGGCTTGTCTGGGCACACACGGCACAGTCCAAGGCGCTTGTTTTGGAGCGTTGGAACCGTATGACTGCCCACCGCTGCAGACCAAACTTATTCCAGGAGCACAAAGCCAGGGGGTCGTGGCCACAGCGGTCTGCTTTTCTGGCAGACCTCACCCTCCTGAAGCCACTTTGGGGTGGAGGAGGCTGGAAGTGAGATTGTGCAGCTATGTCATTCCCACACGGTGCCACCTTTCTGCACAACATATCCAGCACCTTGTAGAGTCCACACTCATGTCTGCTGTTCAGAAAGCCAAAGAAGGCATAACACATTACTGTGAAGGTGTGTGTTAAGAACCCCAGCTCTGTATTTACAGGATGTCTGATCTGAAGGAATATGGAGTTGCTTCCCCTTTCTCCACAGCTCCTGTTAGCACTGTCAAATAAAAAACAGGGCTTCAAGTCTGTTGCTAGGCGCACAGCCTAGCAGGTGATTTATGGTCTGTGCTGGTTCCAGCGCCGCGCGTCACCCTGACGTCCTGTCCTGATGCAGTGCTGACTCTCTGTCTCCGCTCGATCGATGGCTTTTTATCACGCCATTGCCTAAAGATGAAAACAATAGCTGAGAAAATAGCTGAGCTGGAGTTGTGTGTGTGTGTGTGTCATGTTTTAAAGGTAGACATAATGAAATAAGACGTAATGTTTGGGGGGCTATAAAATGTAAAAGATCTTTTTGCTCAAGGAGAAGGAGAGCTCACTGTTCTGTAAGTTGGCGACACATTGCAGGCACTAGAGTCGCGTACTGTGGTGCCATAGCCAGTCCATTGCCTGATGGGAGAAGGGTCAGGTGGCCCTCATGACCTGTAGCCTGCTGGACCACACACGGCTCTCATATCCACTATTGTACCGCTGCTATTTCAGTCCACTCCACCCTTCACGCAGAGGCTCCTAGGGCATCATTCGAACGTGCGTCTCCTCCTCCATGTGCTTGGGGGTGGAGTAGTGTGTGTAGTCATAACGCTGCTGCAGTCATAACGCTGCATTTGAAAAGTGGAGCCTCTCATATGTGATGGAGTCCAGATAGTCACTAGAGGCTTTCTGTTGCGTAGGTAGTGCAGGGAGCTTTTGTGAAGCCAGCAATCTCCGTCCGTATGGAGCAGAGTGTCAGGTGGAGGAAGCAGGCCTGTTGCTTGGTGTACAGGGGAAAGCGCTTAGCCCGGCTGTTGAGTTCACTTTTGAGAATGGTGACTGGTCAGGAGGTCTGTGTGTGTCCTCGGTGTTCGTATGGTAAAGTACCGTGACGTGGGGGGAGAGTGCTGATACAGCACCTTTAACATATTCAAACACACTGTTGAATCCTTGATGCTGACGAAATAAAAACCCCTGAATTGCTGTGCCCATCGTTGTTTACACAGGCTGGCTCCTGTGAATGCTGCCATTCATCAAAACATAGGACATGGGGCATCTGAAGCATGGGAGATTGGTCAGAGTGCTCACAAACGGTGAAGGCCTCAGTATTGCGAAGGCCAGCACTGCAGTACCGATTAAACAGCCCTTTTGTAGAGCTGCTGTTGCTCTGTGGAAGCAGCAGTGTGTTTGACTGTGGCGTGTGTGTGTCTGTCTCGTCTGAGTAGGGAAGAGGGAATTCCACAAGCGTCTCTTCTGCAACTGGACTGGAGGATACAGGTGGTCCACCACGCTGACACTCAGGTATGGCGCTCACCTGGACTGGGGCTCAACACAGAAGTGTACCAGCAACCCAAACAGGCCATTACTGATACATCAGTATGACTTGTCTACTACAGACACAAGACAAGGCAACACCAGAGCAATTAATAAAAAGTCTGATGAGCAGAACATGCAGAATGCCAAGAACACCTAATTATAATTTATTTTTTTTAACTGTGTAGGCCTGTGAATGTAATATAGACAAACCCAGCGACGTATCAACATATGCATATGCAACATATGCTGTGGAGTAGCCTATGACTAAGCCACAGAGCTGTGGAGATCAGAGCGGTAATTCGGTTTTATTCAGAGCCGCAATTCGGTTTGTATCGGTAGTTCCTCTGAGATGGCTGATTGGGTAAGAGGCGGGACTAGGGAACAACAACAGACAGCAGGTGAAGTCCTGTCAGGTTCCATCGTAACCGAACAGCCCCTCCCCCTGACGCCGACTGGGCGGGGCTCTCAGTGTCGGAGCCGAGACCTGCGACGGCCCCCTCCGTATCCTCTAGTCACGCACTGAGGCGGTCCGTTTAGCTCCTGTGTATGGGATGAGCCACACGCCTCCAGGCTATGTTTATCTACGTATAATCGAAGATAAACAGGTGGATTGAGACGCTGGCACAGTGGAAGACGCTGGCGCTGCAGCCTTCTCCATAGCTTAATGCGCTGCTGACATTTAGCCAGGCTGAACTGAGCTGGGCCAAGCGGCTTCACTCACCCTCTGCAATAGACGTGAGACAACACACGGTAGCTATGCTATCTGGGCAAAAATACGAGGTTCTGTTGTAAAGTCGGTGGATGACTAAAACCTTATTTGATTGGCATTAAAATTTTGATGTTTTGGTCTTGGTGTGTGTGTGTGTGTGTGTGTGTGTGTGTGTGTTCTGGTTATGTGCAGCATCACCCTGGGTGGGTTCGGCGCTGACCGGTTCTATTTGGGCCAGTGGAGGGAGGGGCTTGGGAAACTCTTCAGCTTTGGAGGTTTGGGCATCTGGACCCTGATCGACGTCCTGCTCATCGCCGTGGGTTACGTAGGTCCGGCTGATGGATCGCTCTACATCTAAGACTGACGGAAACCATCAAGGAAACGTGACCAGAACGGGCCCAGTTCAAAGATGTTAAGGATTCAGGAATCCCCCCCCACCCCCCTTTCTTTTAGCCACCCGACTGGCTTACTAGCGACCCATGTGACTTCCAGTCCTGTTGCCATGGCTGTGTGCTCCACTCTCACTGCCCTGATCTTCATCCGGCTCTGTCTTTGGCTCCCAGTGCTGCCAAGAGAGGCGGGGTCAGTAGTGTGGAGGGGTGGCTGCAGCCAGGCCACGCCCCCTGGCATGGCAAAGAGCCCCGTGTGCCCGGGCTGTACTGCCCCCAGACAGAGCCTGACGGAGGGGGCAGAGTCTGAATCAAGCTTGGACGCTCTTCACGGCTGCTTTGGCCTCGTGTTGCTCCGGAGACGAGGGCGTGTCCCAGCAGGTAGAGAAGCAGGCGCCCCCTCACACCTTTGGCTGCTGTAGTTTATAGACATTCAGAGTCTTTGGGGTGATTATTTGAATGTTCTGCTGAGAGGGAACAGGACTACTAAAGATGTATCACTTGTGTTTTTTATCCTGCAGTGTAGCATCAAATCTGTATAAAAACTAAATTTGTATATTTGTTATTGTGGCAGTATGTCTTGTGTTTTTTTGTGGTTTTTGGCTTGTGCACATAGGGCGTTTGTTAAGCACTCAAACAGGGTTGATTGTATGCACCCCTCCTTCAGTTATTAAAACTGTCCATTTGTGTGGAGTCATGCTACTGGGTTTCACTGTTCAAATATACTTAATCTGTCCAATCGGTACAGTTCTGAAAACCTTACCACTCCTGTGATGCATGATGGGAAGGAGAATTAACATATAAACCATGTGAAATTGCAGCGCACGGTGGCCTCTCTGCTGATGTGTCCCACTGATGTCTGTGCACGTAAGAGAGTCCTGTCCTGTGAAGTGTCCCGTCTCTGCAGTATCAGGACACTTCGCACGCTTGGTTTCCAGCTGCAGATTAAACTTGTTCTTGTATTAAAGGATTCTAAACTAAGAATCATCAGAGTCGGTGTAATCTCATAATATGGGTGGTGTGTGGCTGTGTGCATGTGTGAGTGAGCGCGAGTTTTTTTTTTTTTTATGAGTACCGGAGTTGTGTTTAGGGTGAAACGCATTGATCCAAGCTGAGTGTCTCCCGGGATGTGGGCCGAGTCTGGTCCCTCGCGTCAGTCGGTCCCTCTCAGTCGGTCCCTCTCCATGGACCTCACCTACTGTCCATCTTGGGAAGCACTGGGCCATGTGTTTTAGCTTTTTAACAGACGTGAAATTCTCAGCCTCTGCCATGGCTAACACGCTCACAGTAAGGTGGAGTGGGCCTGCAGTATCGTTGTCGGGTATTGTTTGACGACACCAGCTGTGAGCGTCGGCGTGAACTCCGCGTTACTTCCCGGGCCGTTCGCTGCGTGCTGACGCTGGCCAGCGCCCCCCGACGCTCCGACACCCGTGATCCCACGTCTGACGCAGGTGAGCCTACGCCACACCACAGGAAGCAGTCGTGTTTTTGCGGCCTCCGCACAGCCCACATAACACATGTTGACCTGCCTGATGTCTGTGAACTTTCATCAGGAAATGTTTGCTTTCCAAACGTCAAGCAGTTCAAAAGCCTGTTTGTGGGTCAGTGATGATGAAAAAACAGAAAAATTGATGCTTTTCTTTTCAGCAAAAATACAATCAGGTTTGTTTTGATGCGAGATGAAGCTTTCTAAACATCAACCCCAAATCGGTCAAATCCTACATCACATTTGTCAGGCTTTTATACTGTAATCCCACTCTCACAATCTAGGCTTCATTTAGGACAAAATATTCATGAACACAAGTGGCATCATAAATGTGATAACTGGACGCATAGCTTCTGTGGTTTTTTGGCAGACCTGTTAGTTTTCCTGTGTGTGTGTGTATACATGTTCTCTGTTGTAACGCAGGGTCAGCGTAGCCAGTTCGCCTGCTATCAGCATCTATGTGGCTCCCACGCTCTATTCCCACATGCTGGTGTGCTGGCACAGTTCACAGCGGCAGCCTCTGATCTGAGCCAATAGCACGCTCACGTATCACAGCTAAACCCGGCACTGGGGGGGGAAGCGAGGGGGTAGCGCGCCGCACACGTGACCTCGCTGGTTACTGAGCCTCTTTGAACAGTTGTACTGATCTCAGTTTAGGACCAACCACTGAACCCAGCCAGTTGCGTAGTTTCAGTAGCAGAGGGCTTCACGTGGGGGCTGGGGGAGGAGAAACCATTCTGCAGGGCCAATCAGAGTTTGTCAGAGCGCACCCCAGGTTAGAGCCCCAATCGCATCTCCGAACCGCTGTACCTGAGGTAACTGCCCCGCCCCAGACTATGTAGTTTTCAGCTGCTTACTTATGGTGGAGATAAATGTATTGGGTGTAATATGCGTTTTGGTTCTGGGGACCTTGTATATGGAGAAAGAGCTTTCCAGGTTTCATAATGGCACAAAAACACTACAGCAAAAACAATGTATTTAGAGTGTAGGGTATGTCTGAGTATCACTGGTCTACATGCCACTACATGTAAAATTAAATACTGGAAAAGTTAAGATTAAATCTGCACGTCTTGATGGGAAAGCCGTCTGTGTGGATCTGTACTAGATTTTAAAATGAGAATTGCTGGGCTAAATGTGCTTGGACACAAAGCTAAAACGTATTGTATTCACTGTGTGCTCGTCTGCAGATAGCGCCATGCACATGTACATTTCAGACTCCGGCTAAGAAAAGGACTTGTAGGCTTGATGGAGTTTTCCTTTGGTTCAGTTTTTAGCCTAAGCTATAATTAAAGCAACATGAGGCAAAACGTTAGCACCAGCAATGCCTCCTGTAGCCTAGCAAATTACACCCACCAACTCAACTCCTCTACCCCCTCCACCCCCCGAGAGAAGCTCTAAAGGCATAGTGTTGAACTGTAAGAAAGCCACGTTTCCTTTGCGTACTGACTACCGAATTGATTCCGTATTACAAAACACCATACCACCATATAAGCGACGTAAAAACAGACACCAAGAGCGCCAGTGCAGAACATCTCGCCCCATAGGGAAAGTGAGTCCTGCTGAGAACGTCTAACACAATATATGTTATCTGTAATCTATGTACAGAAAATGAACCATCGGATATCTTCAATGTTCAAAAAGATCGTTATTCATAAAGAGTAATCCCATTTCTCCTAGCAAATTAGCTCAATTTAAAAAAAAAAACTAATTTAGAAAATTAGTTTCAAAACTGATGAAAAGCGAGACTACTATGGTGGAGAACGGGGATCGCGCTGAAATGACTGGGAGAAAAACTAATTACATTGGTTACGCAACATAATGCGTTTCCGTGTGTTCGACTGAACGCCCCTGTGCGACTTTTAACCTTAGTGGACTTAAATGCGCTTTAAATTACACCGTTTTTCCCGCCGGCTTTTCTTTAGCCCATCCATGGTTGTTGCTAAGAAACATTAAAACGGTCTTTCACGCCGTGGAATAAATTATTTTGTAGGTAATGGAGCCCAGATTTTATTGGTTTCCTCTCTCTCATCACGCAAAAACATTTCTGTCCACGCTCCGTGAACCGAGACTCCGGAGCGCTGATAAGACCATCCATCTGTGCCGCGTTCAACACGCGTGTGTGAGCAGCACCGATACGACACGATCCGATACCGCGGAGGCAGCGTTTCCGACGTCGCGGCGCTTTGCAGAGACCGTACACTAAAAAAAAGGTTACAACGCCGCCAGAAGAGGTGTAGGTATTAAAATGGTTGGCCAGATGGTCCATCTACCACTTCCAGCGCGGCTTCTCTCCCCCTGCGAGAGAACAACGTGACCATTATGGATGGCGCGCAGAACAAGCGACGACGTGCCGCCGCCGGTGCTTCCCAAGCTCCAGACCCTTCACCGCATCAGCATGAATGACCATGAAGCGCCGAAGAAGCGAGGAACGCCAGATGAATGCTACTGTAGTGATTTTATTTGTACAATAGGAAACGCACTGTACATTGCCTCCGATCAGCTGTAAAGGCAAAAGCGAAGCATTTACACGCGATAGCCTGACCTCACTACCCCGTCTTTCGTACGCTACAGTTGAACGAAGCCTCAGTTAATAATATACAACACTCCATGACGTATCCCTGCTAGAACAGTCCTCTCCACAACACAACGTGGTCCCAGAAAGGCAGAAAATGACTAAAAAAACAAATTAAAACTCCAAAGAAAAGAATGAAAATGTTCTAGGAGATTGCCATTCAATCAAATGCCCAAATGAAAAGAACACTGCTGCTTTTAGGTGCGCAACATTTAACAAGGCAGTGTGGCCATGTATCAAAACCACACACCTTAACCACTGTCCACATCAACACACTTACAACGTTCACAAGGTTTCATTAGAGGAAGGATACACACCTCATTAAGACCAAAGACATTAAAAAATGAACCTTAAAAAAAAAAACAAAAAAAACTGTTTGTCATGGGTGTGTGGTTGCACATTTGCACTCAAAACAGTCTCCCATTCTCCAAACAGCAATACCAATTTGAACTAAATTAGGATGTCCATACAAAGCAAAAAAACAGGACATAAAAATGCATTTCAAGCAGACATTGATGTAACAGCTGGCTGGAATTAAGGGTCATTATGGTCAAGACTGCAGTGTGGTGTGTGCTGCAGTTTCAGGGTAGTGAGGGTCCCTCGTGTTCGAGTCAGGTTTGTGTGCCTGTGGTCTTGCCCCGCTCAGCCACAGAAATGCCATGAAACCCGCGCGTGCCATCCGGGCCCCTGGGGAGCCGCACCACGCCTGGGGGAAGACCGTCTGCGTTCTGGATCTTTCTCCCCAGCATGGGACTCCCGACCGGGCTGCTCTCCTGGCTGGCTACCTGCTTCCTCCGCTGGACCCACGGGCTTCCAGACGGAGTCAGGCTACTGTCTGAGGAGTAGTCGGCCCAGCGGCGTCCCGGCTCAGGACTCAGCCTGCCCTCGCTGGCCAGCGGAGACTTGCCGGAGTGGGGGGACTTGCGCTGGGCACAGGGGCTGGCCCGGGGGCTGTTCCAGGGGCTGGAGCGTGGCGACACGGCAGGGCTCAGGTGGAAGTTGGGGCCTCCGCTGGTGGGGCTCAGTTTGTTGGACGAGCGCGACTTCCGGGTGAGCCGGGGCGAGGTGGGGTTGCTCTCCGTCTCTGAGGAGCTGCAGGCAGAGTCGTCGCCATGGTACTGCAGCTCGCGCACGCGACTGTTGAGCGAGCGGCTCTTGCGCAACCCGCCGGTGCTGCCCTCCTCTCGCGGCCGCTCCTTGGGCACTTTCTTTTTGGGTGGCTTGGTGCCGATCAGCACCATCTTCAGTCCCAGTAGGCCCCTCCCATCCTCCTCCCCACCCAGATAGGCGTCGTGAGCCCTCACCGCCGCCTCCACCTCCTCAAACTCCACGATGGCGCACTCCTCAGCGCCCAGCTGAGAGTACCGGCCGCTCAGCTTCTTCAAGTCCGGCGGCAGGTCCTTGCCGGGCTTCAGGACCCGAACCGAAGCGATCGGACCGTACGTCCCGAAGGCCTTCAGCAGGAGCTCCATCAGGCACTCCTGCTGGGCGGGGCCGGGGCTCCCATCGCCAGCTCCGCCCCCACCTGCCAAAGCCACGCCCAGCTCTGGCCAGCGCTGCAGCTCGCTGAGGAGCAGCATGCGACTGGGCAGAGACTCGCTGGCGAACACTGGCACGGCTGTCCGCCGCCTCACCTTCCTCCCCTCCTCATTCAGCTCCAGCAGGGTGGACTGGCGCAGCGCGTAGGCCGTGGTCCTCCAGTCCCGGGTCAGGTGTTTCACCTAACACACACACACACACACACACACACAGCACCCTTCAATTCACCATCCTAACTCAGTTTACACAAATGCAAATAAAGGATGTGGAATCAGTGTTAAAGAAACTGACAAAATGACATGCGGTCTTAGAAATCTTTACATTGATCCAGCTCACCTCCTGGTTTAATGCCTATTGCATTTTCAGAGGCAAGACATGCTTCAGTGACTCAGCCCACTCAAACTAGTGTTGCTAATTACCAGAGCAACAGTAACATCTGTTGTATCTGCTACCAAATGTCCCAAACATAAGGGTTTGGTGGTACATTGTGCATTTTCAATAACTGGTCTTTACCATGCGTTCTCTGTGACATCTCTGCCCTGAGGACAGTAAGCAGGTTGCATCAGATAAGCAGGAAGTAGAAGCTGGAGGAAGTTACACTGCAGCTTACAGGTTTGCTTTCACATGTGTTCAACGAATCACAATTCTTTGTGGCTGTAATATGTCTGTACCATAACAGGTCAACAGCCTAAAAGGCATGTTCTTTTACAAAATCCACAATGATGAACATTTATAAAATGTTATGGTGATCATCAATCTCCTCTCAGCTTCTTCCTGTGAGTGCTGATCTGATATCACATTTCATATCTTTCCATAGTGCTTAATAAGACCTGAGGGAAAGTTCATGTCCCTCATCTCCCAAGCCTGGCAGTAGATTCTAGCACAGATGGGTCAACATCACCAACCTTCTTGAAAGATGTGAGAAGCTTCACGCTGACAAAGCCGAGCTTATTGCGGCGGACGTGTTTGAGCAGGAAGGCGTCATGCTCCAGGTTCTGGTCCGATAGGTAGTACTCGATCTGCGCTACGAGCTTCTGGGTCAGCTCGGCGTCCGGGGGCTGCCAGCTTTCCTCTTCCAGCTCGCCACCGCTCGTGCCAGCACCACTACGCGCAGCAGAGAAAGAAACCACACGACTTACACCATGGGGCTAAATGGCCAACAACAGGCAGAAGTTGCTGGTGTTGGCAGAAGGGTGCTTCTCAGATGGGTGTCTGAGCAGACTGCCCCGCTCCCCAATCGCGAAAAAGCTCCTATTCTGTCCTTAAATGCTGCCAAGTGTCCAACACAGTGTGGACACTCCTGCCAAAACCTCTCCATCTGACCAGCTTGCAGTGACGGATGAACACATGGTGCTTCAGAACTGTGAAACAGTGCAAAACAGGGGAATACTCTGGAAACAAATCAGCACTTACAAATTTTTCTATTTCCCCCCAAACGTCCTGGTGGTTATTATACAATATGCCTACTTGATTGATCGAAAAAACGTCCAGGAATCGAATTAAATTGATGACTCACCGGCTTCCAGCGTCCTCCCACGCCCTTTAAAAGAGCGAGCGCCTAAATAGACCGATCCGAAATATTCACTCTTTTCAACGAGTGGCGTGGTTAAAAGAGGGGAAAACCCTTTACAGACAAAAAGATGTTAGTCATACACCTCCCACGCCACCCTGACCACAAACACCACATTCCCGCCAAGCAATTAATTGGAGCAGCACGTTCATTTAATTGGAGCAGCACGTTCATAGCGAGCAACGGGCATTCATTCGAAAAGCACCTTAGTCGTGAATCTTCAACAGAGCCTAAAGCTCTCACGCGGCGTGTATTTCGAAAGTGGGCGGTGAACGATGCTCGAGGCTGCCCTCCCGGCTAATTTACAAAACTTGCGACAACTTGTCAGAATGTAGCCGCGTGAAAGAGGCAGGGCGCAAAGAAGCGAGCCGACTGCTGCATACCACACGACTGCTTAGGGTCAGAAAGGAGAAAATAGGCAGGCGTGACGCAGGGGCATTACAGCAACAGGTCTGACAGTCGCCGGCTTTTACGTCAGAGAGATTACTATGCATTGTGTACAGGCGTTTGCATAATCCATTAGATCAGTAATTGATTTAGTTCCAAATGGAATCGCGTGAAACTTTTTAGACAACCCAGAAATTAAGATTTCTCTTCTGTAACTGAACGCAGCAAAATACGGGTTATGTTAATAATAAAAACTTTTGTTCATTCACGAAAAGCATATTTAAATGAGTGCATACCTAGATTTATCATGCTTTGCGATTTCGTCCTCACTGCAGCTCCCCATGTGAAGATCAATGTTGTTGGATGAGGTCTCTTCGTCCGGTTCCTCGTCTTCCGCGGCTTGGATAGCAACGGTTATCGTTACCTGAGTGCCCATTTCTTGCAGGTGGTTGTCCACGTTAATCACATCGATAAGCGAATGAGCAGCGACATCGGACAGCGGTTCGAGGGGGTTCGGCAGTTCCGTAGCCGCACTCATGACAGTGGGGAACGTGTCAGCTCTTGGTTCGTCGGCGTCTTTGGTAGTGCTTCGCAGGTTACCGTTTGCGTTCGGCAGGGAACCGAAATCGGCAGCGTAGGACGGAAATAAAGTTCGATCTTTTTGGCACCAGCGCTTGCGGATGGTGAAGGGAGCCCCCAGGATGCGCTCCACAGCGTGCCAGAGCTCCCAAATTCTGCCCCACGGAAGATCCGGTGGCGGCGACGCGGGGCTGTCAGCAGCTAGCGAGACACAGCTAGGAGGACGGGAAGCGGAGGGGACAGAATCGTCTTGTGGTGTTACTTCCTCATATGTAAGAGGCTTTCTGCGTTTGAAACGAGCCCTGGGATTGGGCAACGGCAAGTCTCCGCACTCATCCCCAACCCACCAGCAAACGCCCAGCCGAAGCCAAGAGGGAGGCAGGAGGAAAGAGAGTAAGCGGAGGAACGCGTTCACTAAAGCTTGCATTATTGGGGCTTCTCGCTCTTCCTCTCGCTCTCTTTTTTTATTTATTTATTTTTACTCGGAAGGTCGGCGACGCTTTTTTCAGATAGACATATAGGTGTGGCCAATTCATAATTTCACGTGAAGACAATTAGAAGAGGCAGCTCAGCAATCAAAGGGTTTGAGCCACATCCTCGTGCAAATTGGTTAATGGGTTTTGACACCGAATTGCGAAAGGACGCATGGTATATAATGGCAACATTAAGTTTATTTTAAATTCTTCCTGTGATCAGTTTTACATCTGAATAAATTTAATTTCGGTCCCATAATTTTGCGTCGCAAAAAACTGCACAGTAAATCGGGCTACGTGAATGGAGTCTTCCATTCATAAATATGCACCACAGACCACACGGTACCACAGTTCATCTCGCGCAACACGTGTGCGGACGCAGAGTTTACGTTTGCCAAACAGCAGGAATACTTTTTTGTGAGTCGTGCCGCTGAGAAGTCGTACACCTGCGCTAACAAAAACCTATTCAATTCCTGAGAGGCTCATGTCTGCACGTTGCCACTGCTAGTGTCGCGAGGCAATACTGTTTCTGGAACGCAGCGGGACGTCGCGTCAGCTCTTTCATGAGCGGGTTGCTGATGCGCAGAGGTCCGCCTTGCACGGGTTCAGGACAGGAAAGAGTCGTTCGGCAATCTGTAGTCTCCCCCCAGACCTCCCTTTTGTTGTCTAGATCAAATCTAACCTCATTCCAAAGTGACATGCGCAGTTTCGCGTGTTAATAGACAAAGGCTGTTAGACTCCGTGTTAATGATCCATTTATCCATACATGCTTGCAGTGGTTGATTTGCTCATAGCAGGGCTCAGAGACACATACTGTTTGGGGCAGAATACAGACCTATCACTAGTGCACAGTCCAACCAGCTCTCAGCATCTGAACACGGGCACCGTCTTGGCCTGTGGGCCACACTGCATTTAGCTGCTCCATGGCGGCTCTGGCCCTAGTGTTTCACATCTCCTCCAGGCTGCCTGCTGCTTGCCTCTGGTTAAATCTTCCGTTTGTCGGCGTGCTGTTTGGCTGCACGTGGGGAGAGAGCGGTGGTGCGTGGCCCTCCCTCTCCGTGACTCAGTCGGGATATTTATAGATTCCTGTACCCAAGAGAGCTCTGACTGGCCAAGTCCCCATGTATAATGCATTACAGCAGACAAATTGCATTGATCTCATGTCTTAGGAGTGTGTGTGGATGTGTGTGTGTGTGAGGGGGAAAGTGCAGGTAATGTGGGAGAGTGCAGAGAATCATCTAATCTTCATAATTCCTGTCCCCAGGCAAACAACCTCATAAAGGTGAGCAAAGAGAGTGTTTGCTCATCTTTCTGGATGAAGAGGTGTGTCCATATAAAAGATTAAGAGGACCACACTTGCAGTACAGGGCCATCTTTCGTATGCTTAAACCCTCTGCACTATGCTGCACATCTAAAAGAAATACAGTGTTGTTGAGGGACTGACATTCTTCACACGTTTCAATTTGTCCAGTCTGAGGCTAAATGTAGCAGGTGATGCTAGCACAGCATGGCTGATGTGTGGTTGGTTAGGGTGAGGGGCACACCTGATGTGTGGTTGGTTAGGGTGAAAGACACACCTGATGTGTGGTTGGTTAGGGTGAGAGACACACCTGATGTGTGGTTGGTTAGAGTGAGGGACACACCTGATGTGTGGTTGGTTAGGGTGAGGTACACCTGATGTGTGGTTGGTTAGGGTGAGGGACACCTGATGTGTGGTTGGTTAGGGTGAGGGACACACCTGATGTCAAGTCAATGTGGTCAATGTCAAGTCTGATGGCATAATCAGTTAAACATGACCTAGAGCAGAATAATCTTACATACTGCATGGTAATGAATAACTTCTAAACCAGAGGTCTTCAAACCTCAGGCCTCAAGGTCCAGGTCCAGTTTTTCGCCCTCCCTTTGCCTAGGAGTGAGGTGTGGTGATAAAGTGGCCAATCAGTTAAATGAATCATTGACTCAGCTACTAGGAATTAAAAAGATCTAAGGCTGGATTTCGACTTGAGGTCCAGATTTGAATACTGTTTCTATAAACCAATTAAATTATGCATCTAAAAAAACTAGACTTTTTGTACTGGGGAACACTCGGGAAGACATTTTCCAAAAAGAAGGTAGGTCTAGTAACACCCCTGTGCCCTACGTGTAACACCCCTTTGTCCTACATGTAACACCCCTGTGCCCTACGTGTAACACCCCTGTGCCCTACGTGTAACACCCCTACGCCCTACGTGTAACACCCCTACGCCCTACGTGTAACACCCCTACGCCCTACGTGTAACACCCCTGTGCCCTACGTGTAACACCCCTACGCCCTACGTGTAACACGACTGTGCCCTATGTGTAACACCCCTACGCCCTACGTGTAACACCCCTGTGCCCTACGTGTAACACCCCTACGCCCTACGTGTAACACCCCTACGCCCTACGTGTAACAACCCTTGTCCTACATGTAACACATGGAATAGCTTCTGTGAGGCCATTACTTACTTGGTTGTCAAAAGCATGAAATCACACAAGTTTTTAAAATAGTTTTAACAAGACAGTGCTGGGTTTATAAACAGCCTACACTTTTTAGATACTAATAGTAGGTATACCATGCTGCTGATTGGCCTGTACTTCTATTGGTGTTTATACAGATGACCTTATTAATATTTCTCTGGTAATTTAAATGACTTATTTAAGTACTGATCACTTAGGTGACTGTTTTGTCTATATCTGCAACAGCCAATATACATCTACAGTTAATAAAATCAGCTTTGTATGAAAATAGGAAGCATCAGGACATCGTTGAACTGGAAAAACCGGTGGTAAAACATAGTCCATAATTGAAGTGGTCAGGAATATGTAAACAAGACGAGTAACTGCATTCTTCCAGTTCAGATCTTCTGACACACCCATTTAACAGCAGGTCACTGATATTACAGTCTTTTAGTACCTTCTTATTAAAGCACCATCAAAACACCTCGAGCCATGCCCCTCGAAACACGTGGGCCTGCTTTGAGGATCCCTCTAATACGCTCATTGTTTCTACACGGAAGATTATTATGAGACAGGATGTGCCTGTCACTAAGCAGTTAATGTCGGTTACTAAGGAAACAAAGCGTGATAAATCGGAATTGTGATTTTCATAACATTACTAAAAGCTTTCGCAATATCTCGTGTGGCCGTATTAAAAAAAATAATAACAAGATACCTAAGTCACTGTCTACAAAGAGTGTTAGGACGGTTTCTACATCAAAACAATGACACGAACAAAAAAACTTGTTCGCTAACATATCTAAAACAGCATGCTAGGTATTTAGCTAACCAAGCAGTTACACGTTTGCCAGTAACACAAGCAAGAAGCTAAAAGAGAGCCCCGCTTAGAAGTGAAGTTCCCTTTATGGCACTGGGCAGGGTTGCGTGAATGATGTCGCGTTTATTCGTGGACATGCGGTCTCGTAAACAGCAGAGCAGCCGTGTCTTCACACCCACGGTAAGAACCGGAGAACCGTGCGGGCGTCGTGAACAATAGCTGAGTCAAAACCCCCTTTGTCACGGAAAGACACGTATAATCTAGCCATCTCGCTACTGTTCACAAACCAGCCATCAGATGGTCATCTTTTGCACATCAACAACTACAGTGCAAGTCTTATCAAAATAATTGATTCCGAGCAGGTTTAAAGAAATATTGGCACGCTTGGGTGTGCTGATGTAGCTGGTGTTTACTTATGTTGATTGTATACTGGTGCCTCCTTTGATCAATCCCACAGGTAAACAGCTACACATTCCACTTGGCAGCAGTGAAATCTTTACTGCCTGAGAGAGCCATACAGAGACCTGTGAGTATGCAGTAAATCAGCTGTGTATTTGCTCATGCTGGTATCAGGAGTGTGACTATGGTAAGGGCTAGAATGATGACTGAGGCCAACAAGGGTTTGTTTATACAAACAAAATACATGTACATTATGAATTCATACTGTTTACACTATGCAGTTTAAACTATATACACACACACGTGTGTTATATTATATGTACACTATATTATACTATTTATTCTACAATACAATGTATATTATATTAAAAGTACAGCCTTATTTGCTTCACAGATTGAGCTACGGCTATCAAGAGATCCAATAAAGGCTAACACGGACCCCCTCCGAGCTGATCCATCAAGACAAGGTATTACAGTGTGGAGTTACATTGGAGCCACACTAGGATTGATGTGTGTGATAAAGACTCCCAAACGCTGCTCTAGTAACCGGTGCCATATGAATTTAAGGTTGCCAGTTTCTTCCCATTTCACCCTCCCTAATCCCAGGGTTTCATGCATTTTCTGCAGATGGCAGACCAGCTGTGTACTGCACACCCCTCCACACACCAGTGCTTGCCTTTGTGAATGAGTTTGTGGGGCCAGAGCGGACTCTATTGCCCCCTCCACCAGCTGCCCCAGCTGGGATGGTAGTGGGCGGAGGGGCCCCAGCACACAGGCCGAAAGCCCAGCGAGCCTTAAGCAGTGCAGGACCCACACGCTCCCTCAGCAAGGCTCGTCTCCTCCTGCACACTGTAGGTAGGCATCTGCAGCCTTCCCTGGGTCCAGGCACAGCTAATCAACCACCGCAGGTTGCACACTCACCCTGCATAACTGTTCTGTATTACAGTCTTATTTCTGCTAATACATATAGTATACATTTATTTATACAAGAATGAGCATTTATACATACAAGATCATTGATGACAGCGGTTAGTGATTTCAGTAGATTCTGACCTTATGTGGGTCATTTGTCACTGACAAATTGTCATTGACATTTTTAACAATACAAGCCTTATTACAAGCATAGTACAAGCCTTATTACAAGCATAGTATAAGTCTTATTACAAGCATAGTTCAAGCCTTAAATGTTTACCAGATTGGTGTTGGCTATTGATGTGCTTGGTTCTGCTAGCCACATCTTCCTCACGCCTGAGTCCAGATTAGTATGGTTGGGAATGGTGTTCATGTTGTGTGTGTGTGTGTGTGGGGCATGGTTGCTGTTCTAGGTGACGCGCTGGCGATGAACGTCCGGTCCACTCCGGCTATTCCTGTTGCTCTCCGCTCCAGGGATGACTGCTCTGCCGGCCTGGAGCGACTGGATCTGGACCAGTACGTTATGCGGTTCAGCAACCCAGCTTTGAATGCTCCTTCTGCTGTATGCAGATCCGTGTTGTCTGCAGACAGCTCAGCTCAGTGTCCTCAGGCTTCAGTCAGTGGTGAAGTGGTGTTCAAGTCTGCCGGAGGCCCAATCGGCTGCTCTGGCCGCGTGACAATTGCTCAATAAACTCGCTGGTTAATGAGCAGTGAAATCACACAATAATGAGCCATCAGGGGGCAGCAAAGTCCTGTGAAAGAGCAGTGACCTTTCACGGAAGCACTGCAGTCCTTCAGCAGGAGTTTCTATTACTCAATAAGCCCAAGAAAAGTTGGATTGCAATTAATTCCTTCAGTATGCATTTGCTAATTAATAGATTAATACTAATTCTCCTTTCACAGAAATATCCCTTCATGAGCTCTGCGCTGAAATACACGTCAAAATACTTTACTGCAAAAAATCTCTCTTATGAGGGCTCATACGGTATGCTTAGGGATTTGCAGTGATTTGATGCTGCTTTGATGGTGTATGGGTGTGTGTGTGTGTGATTCCCAGTCGTAGACTGACGGTATGCCCAAGTCTGGACTCACTGGATAAGCTTCGCCTTCTCAACCTGCAGCACAACCTCATCTCTCAGCTCCCACACCTGGCTCACCTGCAGTGCCTTGCCATCCTGGACCTCTACGACAACCGCCTGACCGACATGTCTGCCATCTCCTCTCTCTCATCACTTCATGTGCTCATGCTCGGAATGAACAGGTGTGTGTGGGCAGGCATGACACACACACACACACTAATCAGAGTACCTATATAAACATGTAAAAGATCACTGTTTACATGTAGCTTTTCTTTATGTTATGAGACTGCTGTTATATTCTCTGTGCTTTGCATCAAAACAAACAGCTTTAAATAATTTATCTTTTAATATGTCCGTCTAAAGTGATAGGTCAGCTAAAACATTAACATTAACTGCAAACGGTTAGATAAAGGGAGAGCTCTCCATTTGCAGTTAATGTTAGGAAGTGCTCTCAGTTAGTCTTATTAATGTGAAGCAGACACTAACCTTTGAGAAGACTTCAATGGATATAAGAATTTCAGGAGCCTTTAGGTGTGAATGGAGCCCATGGTCTCCACACTGCTGCCTCTCTCTCTCTCTCTGTCTCTCTCTGTCTCTCTCTCTCTCTCTCTCTCTCAAGCCTCTACCTAATTGTGATCAAATGCCACTGGGATCTAATTGCGCAGGTGTACCTTCTGTGCCTGCTCAAACGCTGACCTTTCTGCTTCCTCTGCAGTCTGCCTGGTCTCCTGTGAAAGCACAGGCCTTGTACCGTTGGCATTTCGGCCCCGTCGTAACAGTAGTGATCTCTACCCCAAACAGACTGGCCTACTAATAACACACACACACACACACACACAGATGCACATGTGCACATGTACGCACACATACCCACACACATAAACACACCCACCCGCCAGCTTCACATGCCGGTGGGTGTTTGAGACCTTGTGCCTGTTGACCTATTTAACTGTGTTCAGAGAATAAACATGTAAGACAGATGAGACCCAGTGCATCACTACTCATGAGTTTGATTGTGCTTGTTTTTCAGAATACGAAGAATATGTGGTCTGGACAACTTGTCTAAGCTTGATGTGCTGGACTTGCATAGCAACCAGGTATTGATTTGTGTACCTGTGTATTTTAGTGGCTGTGGCCTCCTGCTAAAGGCCTGCTCTCTGTAGAGTGCACCAGCCCACCCGTGCCTGCCGCCACACTGAGAGTGTGACATTTAGAGCCTTCAGCTCCGCCCAAAAGAGGGAGGCCGGTGCTGATTGGTTGATGGGTGGATGATGTTGCTCAGCGAGGAAGTAGCACCTCGCTCAACCCGGAACATCTTTCCTGTTTGACTCAGATTAGAACATGGCATGGCGGGACTGACGCTCAGAGCAGCAGCAGGCCTGAGATGCGTCGTTAGTGGGGGGCTGAGTGGGAGGGCTGAGTGGGGGGCGGCCTCGGTGTTGACCCTCTCAGTGCATGGGCTCCATTCCAATTAGCTCATCAGAACAGCTATATTTTTACATAATCTTTTTCGCAGCAGGTTAATAATGCCTAATGTCTATCAGGAAACATCAGAGCACTTGCGTCCGTACCGCACGGAACCATTTGAGTCCTGGGATTTTCTCTGATGCTGTGAGAGCAGGCACTCAGACAGAAGTGCTGAGGAAGAGAGGGTGACGTGTCTCAGCCTCTCCAAGTCTGCCCGTCTTCACTCACTGTCGTGCTTCTCTCACTCTTACTCAATTACTGGCTGGTTATGCTCTGTGCTCCGCTGCTTTGGGCTGGTCTTTTGGCCCCTCTGCATTGTCCCACGTGAACGGCAGCGAGCCGACCATGTTCGTCAGATGAGCGTGAGCTCTGATGGCGACTAGCCGCGCTGAGCCACTCTTTTCTTTCCTGTGTGATGCTAATTCCTCTCTGCCTCTCTGTCCTCTAAGCCCCTCCCCCCCGTGTCGTTTCCACCCATTCTCTCTTTGTCTGTCAGATTCTTGCCCCTCCTCCCTCACTGATTGGCTGTCCAGAGGCCCCTCCTCTGGTGTGTGCTAGGTGTGCACTGTGTGTTTGCTGACTGAGAGCTAGTCTAGTTCGCTCTAATTAAACACTCTGGTGGTGATTAAATAGCAGATATTCTGCATTTCTGCCACTTTTTTCATGTTTACTTTTAATGTTGCTTCACTCTTTCTGTTCCCCCGTAAAAGACCTCTCATGGCTGCGCATGCGTGTCCCACACAGACAAGTGTGCTGCCAGACTGCCTGGGGTCTTTTCTTCTTTCACCTCCTGTCCTTTGGTGCTCATACAGCAGACCCTCACACAGGGTCTCACCCAGGCGAGGAAAACTGTACCACAGGCTCATACATTTGACACTAGTGAGCAGAAAGGACAAATAATAAACATGCCTAGTGGAGCATTATGTGATTATTTACCATGGCAACTGCAGGCACACATTCCGTGATCGTTTCCCGCAGTGGTGGCAAACCCTCCCAGTTAACCTGTAATTCAGACGCACCTGATGGTCATGACTCGGTGTGCTTTGTTTGAATGTAGATGATGGATATTGCGATGAGAGAGACTCCTCTAAGCCTGTGAGGATATCAGCTGGAGTCTGTCTGTCGTTACAGTCACAATGTGACTGTGGGTATTAATATCACTGTGTGACTGTGGGTATTAATATCGCTGTGTGATTGTCGGTATTAATATCACTGTGTGATTGTTTGTTTATTCTATTTTCATGGCATTTGTGGTATATGGCAAAAGAAATGGACAGGGAATGCCATATCGCAACCAACAACAAATACAGAGGCAGACATAGGTCACTCACAGTGATTATAGGTCATTCACTGATAACAAATCACTGTCTGATTATAGATCACTTCCTGACTATAGATTACTCACTCAGATTATAGATCACTCACTCTGATTATAGATCACTCATTGATTATAGACCACTCACTCTGATTAGATCACCTTTTTAATTTGTGATTTGTTGGCTCTGCCCCACAAGCCCCAACCCCCAGCACAAACCCAACTGGATGCTGGTTTAAATTATCTAGTTTAATATCTGTTTGTACTGCAGACTTAGGTTAGGGTTAGAGATTAGGGTTAGAGATTAGGGTTAGATCTTAGGGTTAGAGCCCTTTGACTGTGTCATGTGGTTTGTTGAAGCCGGATCTGTGTGACTGGTCTACTGTTTTCTGACTACTCGTAGATCGGCGTGATTGAGAACTTGTCACACCTATCGGAGCTACGCGTGCTAAACCTGGCAGGGAACCACATCTCCAGGGTGGAGAATCTGCAGGGCCTGAACTCACTGACCGAACTCAACCTCCGCTGCAACCGCATCTCCACCGTGGTAAGAACCAGAGCCTGTACATCAGTCGAAAGAGACGAATACAGAGCAGAGGTTCGCCTCGCTTCCATGTTTCTGTTCCTTCAGTATAAAGACAATTGCTGGTAATCAGTAGTACCATCAAAGATGCAGCTTGTGTCAGTTCCCTGGAAACATAATCGGTGTAGTTCCTCCTCCCAAACACATGGGGGAGATGTAAACCTGGCAGTATGGAATTTATCAGCAATCTCCCAGCTATTCAGCCTCAAGCCTTGCAGGAGTTGCAATTAATTCCTTCACTGGAAGGCAGGAGTTCGTGCCGCTCTCATCCAAACGGGCTGAGCCGGTCTCTATCAGTCGCCACTGTCTGTCTCGCGCTGCTGTCTGAATGCAGTCGCCGCCCACTCTTTCTCCCAGCCTTTCCAGTGGAATGTTTCTTCTCTTTCCCCCTTTTTCATCATAACGGGGGTTTGCCAGACAGATGTTATTGCTGCTGCCTGTTCCGTCGTCTGACTGTCATCTCCTCTTCTGTCTGCTGCTCACTGCTCACTGTCAGCGTTATTAGGCGCGAGCACTTCTGCAGGCTTCACGTTGTTCAGGCTCAGGGCTGGAGGATTAGGTTCGCTCAATTTAGGGAATTTGGGAGAAAAAAGTCTTTCTTTGCTATTGTGAAGTTATTTTAAGACACCTGTAGCCACTTAGAGTGTATGAGCAAACACAGATTTAATCATTCAAACCTCAGCTGTATCTCAGTTGTGTTTTCCCTTGAGTTTGGGAACAGAAGGGAACTTTCAGATTTATCAGAGGATGGTGTTTTATAATAGACAGTAAACAGCATACTCACACTTGGCTAGCCAAGCTCACAGTGCTGTGGCAGACTTCATCTGGGTCTTGGGAGAAACTGCCAGGTGTTGTCTGTGCCTGTGGCTCCACTTTTGTGTATGTTGCCTTCCTGATGTCTCATTGGCTTATTGGTTCGTCCAATGAGGATGCTGCAGTGGTGAGAGTTAAGGTGTGTGGTCACAATGCACCGTTTTGCCAGCAGTGCAGGGGAGAAACGAGGTGAAATCTTGACATCACACCGCTACATAGGGCAGGCCTAATTCATGGGCATGCTGGGTCTTTACACGCTTTGACTTGCATGGCAATGGCCACTTTATACAGACATTAGGTGTTGTGATTGTGAAGGTAAGGGTGTTGTGATAGAGACGTCATTTAGGAAGGTTGATCTGGCTGCGGTGCCAGAGAGCTGACTGCTCTAGTCTGTTACCCACAAGGCCTGGGTTTGAGACCAGGTGAGGTTCCTCACACACAAGGCCTGGGTTTGAGACCAGGTGAGGTTCCTCACACACAAGTGTAGTGCCATGTCTGAACCCCTGGTGAGGGCCAAGACTATGACCCTGAATAAAGGGAGTATGAGGAGCAGGAGTATGTGTGAGGCGCAGGGGTGTGTGTGAGGAGCAGGGGTGTGTGTGAGGCTCAGGGGTGTGTTTGAGGAGCAGGGATGTGTGTGAGGAGCAGAGGTGTGTGTGAGGAGCAGGGGTGTGTGTGAAGTGCAGGGGTGTGTGTGAGGAGCAGGGGTGTGTGTGAGGAGCAGGGGGGTGTGTGAGGAGCAGGGGTGTGCTCCCCAAAGTGTCATAGATGGATTTTGGACATCACTGAGGCGTGTGATGAAGTTAGAGAGATAGTCCTGTAGAGAAGATGTACTACAGGTGGGTGGTTTCCTACCTGTTCCTACCAGTCGCGTCCACTAGCGAGGAACGTTCTCTGTCACATATGTGGTTTGCTTTCCAGTCAGTTGTAAAGTATCACTGTAAACAAGAAGTGCTCTGATCTGAGTCCCAGAATCCTGGTTTAGCAGCAGAGCCATTCAGAGCAGATGTGACTCTCAGGCAGTAGTTCCTGAGACACACCGAATCAATCACAAGCAAGAGAAAGCTACCGAAACATCTGCAGCTGATTTTAATGCATATCTGTCAGGAGAGTTTTACATGTGATGTGTCTCTTTCCTGTCTGTGTGCCTGCCTCTGATTGGTGGGCTGTTGGCAAGCACCACATCAGCCGAACGATGACGTCACCTTCTGTCTGGGACACTGTGGCTAAATATAGACGCATTGAATGAATGAGAGAGGCGGGCACCAAAGTCCTCACATGATTCTCCACCCCGATCCTTCATCACATGAAAGTAAATGTCATCCTCATGTGTAGAGACTGATGTCTATATTATGTGCAGGCACTCAATATGTAGAAATCTTCAGGATATACTGATATCTTTATCCCACTCTTCTTATACCGTCACACATACAAAAGTCGAGGGGTAAATCAGAACATGGCAGAGGGGTAAACTGTACTTTCTCCAGCGCATTCAGACGGTGGTGTTCAGATGGAGGTGTTCAGATGGTGGTGTTCAGATGGAGGTGTTCAGGCGGAGGTGTTTGTAGCAGTAGTGTTTGTGGTTTATTTGCTTGCAGCTCTTGGTCTTTTATTGAGGTCGTTGTTTCCTTTGGTGTGTTTCGTGTTCCATTTGTGCCTGGCTGGGTTGATGAGGCTGGTTTATATAACAGTGTAGGGAGGCCCCTGGAGGTCACCCAGCCTGTTACACAACAACAGTGGCCCAGATTGTGGTCCAGCCTTGCCCGAACGCAAGGCCGTTGGGTCAGCGCCCGCTGTTGGGTCAGCGCCCGCCGTTGGGTCAGCACCCGCTGTTGCCTGACCTCAGGGAGAGAGTGTCCGGAACACAAGCATAGCACCCACACAGTCACCGCATGTCTCATCTGTTGATCAGTGGGCATCTTCATCACAGAGACCAGCGCTGTGGCTGTGGGAGTTTCTGTGGCTGTAGCAGGTGTCACTGTGGCTGTAGCAGGTGTGACTGTGGCTATAGCAGGTGTGACTGTGGCTATAGCAGGTGATGATTGGCTGTAGCAGATGTGACTGTGGCTATAGCAGGTGTGACTGTGGCTATAGCAGGTGATGATTGGCTGTAGCAGATGTGACTGTGGCTATAGCAGGTGTGGCTGTAGCAGGTGTGACTGTGGCTATAGCAGGTGATGATTAGCTGTAGCAGATGTGACTGTGGCTATAGCAGGTGTGACTGGTTATAGCAGGTGTGACTGTGGCTATAGCAGGTGTGACTGTGACTATAGCAGGTGATGATTGGCTGTAGCAGATGTGACTGTGGCTATAGCAGGTGTGACTGTGGCTATAGCAGGTGATGATTGGCTGTAGCAGATGTGACTGTGGCTATAGCAGGTGTGACTGTGGCTATAGCAGGTGATGATTGGCTGTAGCAGATGTGACTGTGGCTATAGCAGGTGTGGCTGTAGCAGGTGTGACTGTGGCTATAGCAGGTGATGATTAGCTGTAGCAGATGTGACTGTGGCTATAGCAGGTGTGACTGGTTATAGCAGATGTGACTGTGGCTATAGCAGGTGTGACTGTGGCTATAGCAGGTGATGATTGGCTGTAGCAGATGTGACTGTGGCTATAGCAGGTGTGGCTGTAGCAGGTGTGACTGTGGCTATAGCAGGTGATGATTAGCTGTAGCAGATGTGACTGTGGCTATAGCAGGTGTGACTGGTTATAGCAGGTGTGACTGTGGCTGTAGCAGGTGTGATTGTGGCTATAGCAGGTGTGAGGGAGCACATGGATTGTGATTGTAAGGAGCTTTAAGAAGCAGTGGACTTTATAATAGTTCATGTGTGGCAGGTACTGGTCACATTAAGCAACAAAAACTGCAGTGTGTCTATTTGTGTACAAATGTGTGTGTGTGAGGAATGTTGGCAGTATAAGAGGTGTTAAGGGCAGTAAGCCATACTCTGTTAGTGCTGACTCAAGACTTCTCTGATCTACCATTGAGATCTGGGGGGTGTAGGCTTTCTCTATCACAGCATCACTCCATATGTACATACACACACACATGTACTCACACGCACACATGCACACTCACACACACACACCCACACACACATTTAGATGGCATAGATGTTACAGAGCGCTTCTGTCCCTCATGAGTTTGCCTGGCTATGCTTTCATCTGCCAAACACAAAGCTCTATCCCCTCATCCTCTCTCTCTCTCTCTCTGTCTGTCTGTCTCTCTCTCTCTCTCTCCCTCTCTCTCCCCCTCTCTCTCTCTCTCTCTCTCTCTCTCCCTCCTTGCCCCTCCTCCACCAGTTTTGTATTCTCTGATATTGCCCATCCCCCACCCGGACCCCACCCGAATGAACAGATTCCGCTTCATTAGCAGCTCCGGCCTCTTCCACTGAAAACATCATCTGCCAGAACATCGTTTCTATTTTACCACCTTTTGCTGTCTTTGTGTGTGTGTGTGTGTGTCGATTGAGCATCTCCCTGCAGTGGCTGTCTCAGCATTAGTCTCCTCCCTCCCTCCCCCTCTCTGTCTCTCTCTCTCTCTCTCTCTTCCTCGCTCGCTCCCTCCCTCCCTCCCTCTGTCTCTCCCTCTGTCTCTCTCCATTTCTCCCTCCCTCCCTGCCTCTCCGTCTCTCTCGCTCTCTCCCTCTCTCTCCCCTTCTCTCTCTCTCCCTCCCTCTCAGTCTCTCCCTTCCTCTCTCTCCCTCTCTCTCCTCCTCCTCACCCTGCCCTCCATCACTGCCCCTCCCCAAGCAGCCGCAGCAGTCTGTATGTGTGTGTGTGTTTGTGTGTGTGTGTGTGTGTGTGTGTGTATCTCTACGAAAGCGCGCGTGCGCTGACCAGACAGAGCAGTGTGCCGGCACTGCAAGGTGACTGGGCGAATGGCAGAAGCGTTGAGCTGCAACCAGGGACTCTGCACCATCTCTCTCCCGCTCTCTTTCACTCCTCCTCATCCCTCTCTCTCTCTCTCTCCCTCCCTAGACCGAGGTAGACCGTCTGCCGTGCCTCCAGCGTCTCTTCCTCAGCACAAACAGCATCTGCAGGTAAGGGAACGTGCTGCTATTTTAACCCCCTCCTCCCTGGGACTCAGGCCAGTGCCGACACTCCCTGGCTGGGCCGCGCTCCTGCGATATGCCAGCACTGGGCTGCCACAGCACATCCACAGACACAGCGCTGAGCTAGACGTCCCCCGCCCTGCCCACGCGTGGGGATGCACGCTACGTCGTGAGCTGGTTTAGCAACCAAGAGAGAGCTTTTCTCTGTGGCGTCAGTGTGATAGTTGGGTTGCTAAGGAAGTTAGCCTGTGTGTGTGTGTGTGTGTGTTTCTCCCTATCTGTGTCCTGCTGTTAGGTCTGTGTGTAGCGATGGGACCACTGTGTTCATATTTAGAATGTAAACATTTAGAAAGTTGTCCTTTTCTCAGTCGTCCAGCACAGATGAAAGTCTTTGTCCTGAATTTTGCCATGTCATGCCTGCACCACCATAGCTGTGGATTTCAGCACATGTAATGCTGAGACAGAGAGAGAATAGTGACTGGGCAGTTTGGTACTAAAGGCTCAAAGATCTGTATATGTATGGGGTGTGTGTGGGCTTGGGGTAAAGGTTTGTGTGTGGGCTTGGGGTGAGGGTTTGTTTGTGGGGTTGGGGTGAGGTGTGTTTGTGGGGTTGCGGTGAGGGTTTGTGTGTGGGGTTGGGGTAAAGGTTTGTGTGTGGGGTTGGGGTGAGGGTTTGTGTGTGGGCTTGGGGTAAAGGTTTGTCTGGGGTTGGTGTGAGGGTTTGTGTGTGGGGTTGGTGTGAGGGTTTGTGTGTGGGGTTGGGGTGAGGGTTTGTGTGTGGCGTTGGGGTGAGGGTTTGTGTGTGGGGTTGGGGTGAGGTGTTCACCCTAGAGAGGAACTGTGACCACTAGAAGGACTGGGCCTGTGACTGATTCATACTGGGTTTGGCCTGACTGAGCCCTTCTCATGGAGAGGGGACGAGAGACAGAACCTCTCACGGTGACAGATCACACCAGCCTAAAGAACAGTTCTGACTGTGTTTGGGCTTCATTCTGTCGTCTGCTGATCCTCTCTCTCTCTCTCTCTCTCCTCTGTTCTTTTCCCCTCTTCAGAGAAGCGAGGCTTAGAAGGTTGTACTGTACTACACTTTCCGCAGGATACATTTTGTGTAGGATCAGTAAAGAATGTAGAGGTGTGACAGCGAAATCAGGTCAACTGAAATGAGCAACTGTCTCCCAGGTTGTGTGCCTGCGTGACAGAGTCTGTAATTGCATGTAAGTAAAATGACGTTTTGACTTGTGTGTGTGTGTGTGTGTAGTTTTGATGAGCTGGCCTGTCTGGGAGACTCGTGCTCTCTGAGTGAGCTCACCCTGGATGGGAACCCAGTGGCTCAGGAGTCATGCTACAAACAGATCACGCTGCGCTGTCTGCTCCCACTCCGGCTGCTCGACATGAAACGCATCACAGTAAGTGTGTCGTACGATAAGTGCATCTGGACTTTTACACAGTTAAACAGCTCCAATCCTCCACGCGGTTAATTCTCGGAACCTTTTAAAGCTGCCTCTGTACCCGATAACCCCGTGTGCGCGCGCGTGTGTATTTTGTGTCTCTGCACGTTGCATCCAGGCCACTGCTGCAGTGAAGGTCCAAGTCTGAACATGTATCTAATTTTAGACATCAACTAGACATCAACACTCATCTTTGATTCGGTTTCCCTGCAGTTTCTCTATAATCCAGAAGGTTCTGGCAGCGTTCACCTTCCGCCTGGCTCAAGGCACGTGAAATCCCCTTCCTCCAACCTGTTCTCTCCGTTGATAATTAGCAAGTGGCAGATCTTTCATAAATGCATGCGAAACGACTTCTAGTCTGTGACAGTTCTGGTACGTTTGGAGTTTGGAGTAATGTCGGATGTGGCCGCTGATCACAGAACTCTGGGTCCGGTGTCATGCCAGGAGCAGAGCCGCACTGACATCAGCATGTCTACATCCCCAGTCTGTTTGAAGCTGAACTGTAAAACGCTTCGTTCTCGTCCCACGTCGGTAGCTGGCCGAGCACAGCGTGAAAACGCGGGCACTTTGGTCGGAATTCCCTTTTAAGTAGGCGCGAACGATGTAGCACGCAGGTTCGTGTCCCACCGGTGTTGCTAAGGTTAAATCTAGAACAGCTCGATAGGGCGCTCCCAGCTCCACAGCTGTGCTGTGTCTCGGGACACTGCGGCCCTGCTCCACGGGGAGAGAGCGCTTCCTAACTTAGCATCATAGGCCCCCGCGTAGCTCGTGCTTACAGGCGTGTTCGAACTCGGGACGCGAAGTTCAGGGAGCTGATGTGACATGTCCGTCGATTACAACTTTCATTTATTAAACAAGCCTGCACTATTGTATCTATTTTTGTACATTCAGTACATTTGATATAGTGTATGTGTGCGCGCGTGTGTGTATTTAAGTACGCCTTAAGGCGAAACACTGGCTTATACCAGTGATGCTAATTATGCTCATTATATGTGGATATGACCATAATTGGAATTTCCACTTCTTGCTATCAAACCCATTGTGTATCTAAGCCTTATGAAGACAGTCAATTTAATCATTTTACAAAGAAAAAGAGTGTATAAAGACAGAGGTCTGATACAAAGGTCTGAGTATGAATTGTCCGGTGTCAACAGTGTCAAGACGGTATGAATGAGATGGTATTTTTTCTGTGAGTCATTGGGCTGGGTGTTGTCTGTCTGTCTCTGAGCAGTGATAATATTATCCTTTAGGTCAAATACAACCCTTCCTGCACACACAACCAACCCAACCCACTGCCCCTGGCCTGAATACACTGCCCCTGGTCTGTGTGGATGTGTGGCAGTGAGGCAGTTCTTTTTAACGTCAGGAAGCCCACATCACCTCCTTCCCCTGATGCACTGGCGCAAAACTAAAAACTTTACAAAGGCATTTTCCTGCTGCATTCTTACACACACATATATACACGCACACAGACACACATACACACACGCACACACATACATATATATACACACACGCACACACACATCTCTGTCTGTCTCTTTCTGTCTCACATGTCTGTCTTGCTGTTGTTGACCTGGTAATGAAATGTCTCCCTGGTTGCACTTTGTAGGAGGAAGAGAGACGCGCGGCGAGTGTTTTAGCGAGAAAGGAGGATGAGAAGAAACGTGAGAGCCACAAGCACGCAGCTCACAAGGTACTACACACACACACACACACATACACACACACACCACATACACACACACACACACACACGCGCGCACACACATACATTCACTCACACATACACGCACACACATTAAAGTTAACATAAGGTATAATATAGGCCCTGTTAAAGTGAAGAGCTGTGTGTGTGGAGCACACATGAAGAGCTCTGTGTGTGTGTGTGTGTGCCTGTGTGTGTAGCGCACGTGAAGAGCTGTGTGTGGACACACACATGAAGAGCTGTGTGTGTGTGTGTGTGTGTGTGTGTGTGTGTGTGTGTGTGCCTGTGTGTGTAGCGCACGTGAAGAGCTGTGTGTGCTCCTGCTTGTCATTGGATTGTTGCTGTGCATGACTACAAAACAGAGAGAGTTAGGAGTTTCTGCCTAATGTTGGACAGCTAATCCCCACCAAAAGCATGATAAATTGTCAACTCCCTTTCAGCTTCACACACACACACACACACACACACACACACCCGACATACAGAGGGAGTGGCACATTCCATACCTGAGCGAGTGGAAGTTTAATAAGGGGTGAAAAGGAGTTGCATTCCTGTCTGTTCCTTAGTGTGGGGTTTACTGCCCGTTGAAGCCCAGTACTCTCTCACTGCCTCTTGGGAAAT
The DNA here is from genome assembly GCA_020368025.1 of Brachyhypopomus occidentalis. Taxonomy (NCBI): domain Eukaryota; kingdom Metazoa; phylum Chordata; class Actinopteri; order Gymnotiformes; family Hypopomidae; genus Brachyhypopomus; species Brachyhypopomus occidentalis. The sequence goes on from JAGXOD010000034.1 coordinate 702,087, forward strand.
GTAGTACCACTTATAGATGAGAAATTAATGAGTTCACGTCAGAGTGAGTTGGTCTCTATAAAAAGTGATTTCTGCTGCAAACTTTAGCCTTAAAAGTATGCTTAACTCCATAAATGCTAATTGAGCTAATATGAAGCTTGAAGCGTGAGTCAGCTGTGTCATGGGGACGACACCACTGTCCTTCAGCCATTCCTAGCAGTTTTGCCTTTTCGAGTGATGTATTGATGCAGCATAGGACCCTTCTTAGAGGAAAAACTGCAATGTGCTAATCTGCAAGATGCAGATGACCCCAATATAACATGTACATGGTGGTTTCTGTGATATCTAATGGTGATTGACAAGTACAGTGCTGTTCCTTTGGAGGTGTCGGAACGCACCAGAAGGATGAAAGAATATGTACATAATCCTAAGCAACAGCTAAATGCAGATCTGTATGAACAACACATACAACACATACCCCACATATAGGGTGTATCCCACACACAATACATACCCCACATATAGGGTGTACCCCACATACAACACGTACCCCACATAGGGTGTACCCCACATCCAACACATACCCCACATATAGAGTGTATGCCACATACAATACATACCCCACATATAGGGTGTACCCCACATACAACAACACGCATAGGGTGTACCCCCACCAATACATAGGGTGTACCCCACATACAATACATACCCCACATATAGGGTGTACCCCACATACAACACGTACCCCACATATAGGGTGTACCCCACATACAACACGTACCCCGCATAGGGTGTACCCCACATCCAACACATACCCCACATATAGAGTGTATGCCACATACAATACATACCCCACATATAGGGTGTACCCCACATACAACACGTACCCCACATAGGGTGTACCCCACATACAACACATGCCCCACATATAGGGTGTATCCCACATACAATACATACCCCACATATAGGGTGTACCCCACATACAACACGTACCCCACATAGGGTGTACCCCACATCCAACACATACCCCACATATAGAGTGTATGCCACATACAATACATACCCCACATATAGGGTGTACCCCACATACAACACGTACCCCGCATAGGGTGTACCCCACATACAATACATACCCCACATATAGGGTGTACCCCACATACAACACATACCCCACATATAGGGTGTACCCCACATACAACACGTACCCCACATATAGGGTGTACCCCACATATAGGGTGTACCCCACATACAACACATACCCCACATATAGGTTGTACCCCACATACAACATGTACCCCACATATAGGGTGTACCCCACATTCAACACATACCCCACATATAGGGTGTACCCCACATACAACATGTACCCCACATATAGGGTGTACCCCACATACAACACTTACCCCACATATAGGGTGTACCCCACATACAACACTTACCCCACATATAGGGTACACCCCACATATTACATGTAACCCCACTCACAGTGAACTCCACAAACAGCTTGTAACATCAATAAAACAGTGTATCAATATAACAGTGTATCAATAAAACATTGCATGTGTAACAGCGCAGTGAAATAGGGCCCTTTGCCCATTATAAGGTACGTTTACCAGCTCCACATCCTGCAATTTTAGTGGTAGGAAGATTGTTTGTTTGTTGTTCGCAGGGCTCTGCTAAAAGCGTTTCTGTTCAGCTGCCTTTAACATCTTGGGCTGAGAGACAGGAGTTGTTAGGGAGCGAGGCAGGTGCTTCCCTCCAAAGCTACATATGGTGGTGCTTACCCACCCTCTTGTGTGCTACTCCATACATAAGGTGATGGGGAGGATGGGGGAGGGAGTGCCTCACTGGGGAGATGCATCCTGATTAGTTCATGTAGTCGGGCTGGGTCGAAATGTTGAGTTGCTCATTGCAGAGCCCAGGCCTACTTATGGAGGCATTTTTTCTCAGTCTATTTTAATGGTTGTTATCAGTTCTGTTTGTTGTGACACTGAAGGGGAGACGCATATCCTGGGGCTTCGTCTTGATGAAGTGGGGGGGGGGGGGGGGGTGAGACGCCAGTGGCACTGATCCTTGCATGCCTGCGTTTGTACAGGAGAAGCGTCGCCTAGCGATCCGCAATGCCGCACAGCAGTGGGAGGGGTCGAAGGCCTGCCTGGAGCTTCCGGCCCAGAACGGGGCCAAGGAAGAGCTTAGTCCTGAGAACAGCCCCGCCCACAGCCCTGCCCAGACCAATGGCATTGCTCAAGATCCCTCGCCCGATGAGCTGAGGTAAGGATCAAAGGTTAGATGTCATGCAGGCTACGGCTTTTGTTTTTGAAAGAAGATGTTTAAACAGACAAGTTGCTCAACTGTCCACATATAATTTATTGGTGACTGTGACTTGCTATTGGTCTCCTCGTTTACCCACGCTCTCTCTGTTTCAGGCGGGAAAGGTGGAGCCCTTTGACGGTTCCAGAGCGTCCAGCAGGGGGCGGTGAGAGCAGGCTGCGTTCTGCCAGCCGGCCCAACAGCCCTCGAGACCCCAGGTGAATGTGCATGGTGTCTTGGCGTTGGTTCAGATGGATTTGGTTTGTAGTGAATTCATTGTGTGTAACTACATGCTTTGTGGTAAATGTGCTGTAAATAACATAGTGTACCTAATGTCTGTAAAGCCTGTCAATTTGAAATCCTGCTGTACCTCATTCCCATCACAGTGACAAAACATTACCATACTATGTGGTATCTCTCTCTCTACCTCACTCACACACACACACACACACACACACACACATATATATATATATATATATATATATATATATATATATATATATATATATATATATATATATACGCAAGCAGTTGTGTTCAAATTATTTATATAAATTAGATTAATTCCAGCCTGACTTCTGTGAATCATAATGAGTATCAGGTTGCGATTTGGTCTGTTATTGTTTGCCAACCGCACTGGAAGAATGTTGAATGTGTGCAGTGTATGAACGTGTTGGGAGGAGGGAGATACCCTGTAGCATACACTTCAGATCAAAAGAATGAATTACGAGTGTTCCTCCCAGCACACATTAGTCTTAATACAGTTCACCTCGTCTCTGACTTGTCAGAGAGAGTGAGCAGGGTAGGACTCGCCCGTGAAGCTCACCTTTCTTTCCCTTCTGAGGACCCGCACAACTGTCCTGTCCTTACCAAGATTTTCAAAAGAGCTCTCTCTCTCTCTCTCCTTCTGTCTGTATGTCTGTCTCTCTCTCTCTCTATTCTTTGTTGACTTCATGCTTGGTCTATATGCTTGGTCTTTATGTATATATGTATATTGGTCTTTATCTATATATTTAGTCTTTATTGCTTGGTTATACTTATGTCCAGTTTGGGTTCTCAGCTGTGCAGTAAAGATGGGGAACTGGGTATTTGTTGAGTCTAGCTTGAGTCTGGAGGCTAGAGGCTGTCTTGGCTTGAATGTGTGTAAGATATCGTCTAATAGAAGATTTATGGATTTTCTGGGAGTGAGTTAGACTAGCCAGTTAGAACCCCTCAACCTTTTAATCTTCTGACCTCTGATTGCGTTTTTGGTTTGCCAGCACTTGAACTTGCCATGAAAGTCTAAAACACTGTATGGATCTTGATGAATATTTATGTGGAGAAGTTCTGAGATGTCCAGAGCTGTAAGAACTTCATGTGGGAGAAGGAACCCTTAAAAATAACCTCCTTAGGGCACTTTCACACTAGAGTTTTCTCTGCACCCAGGACTGCTTGCAAAGTGAGTTTGGTATGTTCAGTCAAGTGTGAGAACGTTTTTGGAGCCCAGGAGTGGAACAGAGAACCGATCTTTGGTCTTCCTGAAATCGGTGGTCTGGAGTTCACTCAAGGTGAACGCTGGGAGGGTCGGCTGCGTGTGTGTAAGCGCTCTGCTCCGTACGCCACATGTGGGGATGAGTGACTGCTTCATTTTTAATGTGACTGCTTCAACTTATCCTGTCAGCTCCAAGGTGTTACTCTTTGCTGCTTAAGTGTGTGTATCCAAGGAGAACAACTTAAAAAATGGACGAACCTACTGTCTGATAGTTTGCAAACCTGCGCACAGAACAGAGATGTGTGGACTTGTGCAATCGATCCATGATTTGGATGCAACTCTTCTGTGTCAGAGTAAACCAGTGATGATTACCGAATGATGATTACAGAATCGGTCCTGGGTGCAGACCCAAATATTCAGGACAAGTGTGAAGATGGTTTTCTTCCCCCAACTGTCCCTGCTTTTTGTTTAATGATGAAATAACACAGCAGTGAATGAGTTAACCGACCAACAGAGAATGTGGGACAACACGGGATGAAATGGGTCTGAACGCTCTCCGAGTGTGTACAGCACATGATGCTGTCTGGGTTAGTGAGAAATGGCCAGTTGGTGTGCATGCAGGGGCCATGTTGTTTTAGGGAGTCTGGAACGTATGTGGATGACCTCGTGAGACCCTCATTATACTGAAGGGTTTGCCTTCTAAACCAGTCACGCAGTTTTGCCCTTTATATAAATCACACTGTGTGTGCTGCGTTTCTGTCCTCTCGCTCCAGGCCATCGCAGTCATGTGGGCTTCAGCAGTGTTACCTGTTGCAGAACTGCATTATGCTTTGGTATTGAAATGTTGTCAAATTAATATTTAAACCTGGCGCTGTTTCAGGAGTTCAGGTTTCAGTTGACTGTGGTGAATTACCTGGTGTGCATTTTTGTGCTTTTCAGACCTGTTACCACTGAACATGGAGTAATGGGTTGTTTTTCAAGTACACTGCTGAGGTTCAGTGCTTGCGGGAGTCTTTGCTGGGTGTCAGCCCTGTCTAGGGCCTCACCGCGAAGCTCCCAGCAGGTGAGACGCACAGGCATCCGCCCTGAGGGGGAGCGGGGTGGAGAAGGTGCGAGCTGCCCGTCTCACTTAACTGAGCGTGAGTCTGTCAGCAGCTCCAGCCATGTGGGGGAGTTTGTGATGGACCACCCTGGCAGAGGCAGGGATGGAGATCGGACTCTCCGCGCCTGGCAGCGGATGTCCCGGGGAGGGACTGCACCACAGACCTCAGCCGGGATGCCACTTAGCCCGGGCATCCACATTCCTTCGTGAGCGTGAGTGTGTGTGGGAGAGAGAGTAAATGTGGCTTTATGCCTCTTGCTGGCTACCTTAAATGCCACAGAGGCACATGCACATGTGAAGCCACAGCAAGTGTAGCGTCTAGTGTCTAGTGTCTAGTGTCTAGCGTCCTCCACATGAATTCCACATTCCAGGCCCAGAAGAGTTGCCCTCCCCGCCCACAGCCTCAGGACTGCAGGTCTCCAAACCGCCACCCACACATCTGCCTTAATGGCTGGGGGGGGGGGGGGTTCGTGGACAGCCTTGTGACCCCCTCCAGACAATGACTGAATGGCAGCTGTAATCTGCAGTCTGTCTTATTTCTGTGTTCAACATGTACATTCACTCTGGCTGATCATCCATGGGGCTTCACATTCTAGACGTTGTATTCATTTACTTGAGTTCATGTAATTTGCTATGAAATTTACATCTAAAATTTTGTTACATTTTTGGTTAGATTTCATTAAAAACACTAACCTCTAAAGATTAAAACACTAACCACTAAAGATTAAAACACTAACCTCTTTTCTGTCATCATTCTCATGGTCCTTAGGACTTTTAGTTAGTTTGTTTCGCAATTTAATTCTACTTTTTCTGTCATTCTCTCTATCTCTCTCTTTCTCTCTGTCACTCTGTCTGTTTCTGTTTCTCTCTCTGTATCTCTGTCCCTCTATGTCTCTCTCTCTCTTTCTCTGTCCCTCTCTGTCTCTCTCTTTCTTTCTCTGTCCCTCTCTGTCTCTATGTTTCTCTCTGTCTCTGTTTCTCTGTTTTGTCTCTCTCTGTTTCTCTTTCTCTCTCTCTCGTTTTTTTCCCCTCATTACCCTTCGTCTCTGTGAATCCATAGTCACCTGGTAAGCACAATGGCTGCCTTGTAACACCCTCTCTCTCTCCCCTCTCTCCTCTCTCTCTCCCCCCTCTCCCCTCTCTCCTCTCTCCACTCTGGTGCTCTTTCATGTCTTCCTGCTGTAGCTCAGGGTGGACCCCTAACCTCCTCTTCTCCCTGTGCCTCTAGTCTTACCCCTGTGTCACTCCTCTAGAGTCGCCCTGAGCTTGGCTCTACACCCTGTGAAACCTGAACTGGCCGATTAGCCTCGTTTGGCTGGTTTTCATGTTAAAAGCCGGGCGCTGTGTATCTGATCCACCGGTTCATGTGGGCATATTGAGAACCCAGAGGTCTCGGGTCACAGGGGCCCAGCCTGGACACAGAGCTTTCCTGAGACTCACCCCGATCCGCCACTCTCACGGCTTTCTTATCAGCCGGACGGGAGTGGAGCTGGAGGCCAAGTCGCCCTGTGCTAATCCCTGCAGGTGAAGGAATGCTGCGCTTTGTGGGAGGCTCTGTGATTAGCATCTGCGCTAATGGAGCAGCAGTGGAGCTGGCAGCAGACCGTGCACACACACACACACACACACATACACATGCATTCACACACACACACACACACACACACACACTCTCACACTCAGTAATGTGTGCAGGATCCCCATCCCTCAGTGCTACACACACATACATACATACATACACACACACTGTTCCCTGTGTGCAAGATGCATCCATCGTGTCCTGATAGCTACTCTGTGGTAGCAGCAGGAATTCTGGACAGGATGGAAGATAAGCTGACTGTGGATTGTGGACTGTGGATGACATGTGGACCTTCTCTGCACAGAGTGGCCTCATTCAAACACTAATTTAGTGATTAGTCATTTGAGATCATTTTCTATTTTATAATAACAACCCAATAAGAACCTTATAGTACACATCATCACAACTCTACACACTATATGCAGAACACCCAGCAATAACTGCAGGAGCTACGGGAGCTGAAGGGTCTGAAAACCGAGGGCTGTCGTGAAGGTCAGTGTTGAAGAACGGAGATCAGAACATGAAGAATTATGACATGACCTACGGGAAAAGGACCAATGCATCCACACACGCAAGAAGGGCGGAGGAGGAGGGTGGGGGTGGTTACAGACAGAGCTGGACTCCACCCTTCTCTTCACTCTGGCTGGAGCTACGTGTGTGTGTGAGGAGCCAGCTGCTCCTCATCCTGTCACTGCCATCCTGCCGCTGGCGTTGACGTTATGGGCTGGTGTTAAAGGTTGAGGCCTCTTTCTGACAATGAGCAGTTTACCGGGTCAACCTGTCACAGCTTATTTCTTTGGTAGCAAGATGCAAACACTAGGATTTTAGAAAGTCCGTTCTAGATGCCCAAGCCCCACGTTAGCCAACGGTGACAGTGGCCAGGACACCCCCTCACCACGAGTGCTCCCCACGTGTGTTTTCCAGGCTTCAGGACGCGGGGGGTGCCGGCGTGCAGAGCCTGTCCCTGTCCGAGAGCCACGTGGCAGAGCTGGACGGGGAGACGGTCCGGCTGTTTGGCCCGGGCGCCCTGGAGGTGCTGGAGCGGGGCTGGGGCGTGCAGACGGCCGGGGCGGTCACCACCATCGCCTTCCGCTACATCCACTTCGACAGCATCGTCCCCACCCTGCCGCGCGTGCGCCTCAAGTTCCCCAACCTCACGGTGAGCCCGAGTCCTCCACACCCGAGCTCACGCCGCACACGTTGCTTCTGTTGCATTCGTATCAAGAGTTGCCGCTCTTTCTTTGATGTGCTGTGTGAGAATTAAATCAATCTTACTAGTATTACAGAAGCACTGGTGATCCACTGTGGTGTTGGTTACATTCCTTCCATTATGCACAAATAACACAGAACACGTTTACTTTTACCTTTCAGACAGCAGAAGAGCTTATCTTAAACCAGCTCTCCTGCCCACACTGAGATTCTATATGAACAGGGTCCAGGAACGCAATCTGAAACTTTGGTTGGAGCTTTGACTACTCTCCTCCTCTTCCTCTTTTCTCTTCTGTTCTCTCCTTCCCTCTCCTCTCTCCACCTCTCCTCCCCTCCCTTCCTCTCTCCTCTCTACCTCTCCTCCCCTCTCCTCCCTTCCTCTCCTCCCCTTTCTTCCCTCCTCTCTTCTCCTCTCCCCTCTCCCCTCCTCTCCCTCTTCTTCTGCTCTTCCTCTCCCCAGCACCTGATCTTCATGAAGACTAACATCACCCGGCTGCAGCAGCTGTGTGCTCTGGCGCAGGTCCGGAGGCTGGAACAGGTCACCATCCACTCGGATGGCAACCCCGTGGTGGGGCTGACTCTGTGGAGAGCCTTCCTGATCTACAGACTCAACCACCTCAGCCTTCAGAAGATCAACGGCACAGAGGTACGGCTGGTCGCCCTCCACACCCACGCCCCACCACCAGCAGCTCTGCCCACGCCCCACCACCAGCAGCTCCGCCCATGCCCCACCACCAGCAGCTCTGCCCACACCCCACCACCAGCAGCTCTGCCCACGCCCCACCACCGGCAGCTCTGCCCACGCCCCACCACCGGCAGCTCCGCCCACGCCCCACCCCTGGCAGCTCCACCCATGCCCCACAACCAGCAGCTCCGCCCACAGCCCACCACCAGCAGCTCCATCCATCCCCCACCACCAACAGCTCCGCCCACACCCCACCACCAACAGCTCCGCCCACACTCCACCACCAACAGCCCCGCCCACACCCCACCACCAGCAGCTCCGCCCACGCCCCACCAGCAGCAGCTCCACCCACGCCCCACCACCAGCAGCTCCGCCCACAGCCCACCACCAGCAGCTCTGCCCACAGCCCACCACCAGCGGCTCTGTGGTCCTACAAGACTCAGCTGTCGACAGCATGCAGCAGCATAGTTTGATAATTATCTGACAATATATCAGCCAAATGGTGCGGTTATCACAGGGAGGTGCCAGGGACTCCTCCCTCCCTGTTCAACTCCACCACAGCTGGGAGGATGCTGGTATTAATCATCTGTGTCGTAAGAGTGGTGCTAGTCTGGGTAGTAGTGGTGTGGAACTTCTCACATTCCCTCCTCTCTTACACTGGGATCTTACTGGTTTTACTGGCAGAGTTCTACAGCTGCCTGGTATAAAATACCTGATCTTGTGGTGCTTTATGTTTGCACGGTGTCCTTTTGTCTGTGCACTTCAGGTGACCACGAACGACATCATGGCATCGGAGAGGGTGTTCGGATCTCTAGGCTACGTGGCGTCCACGGAAACGCCGCGCTGCCGCCTCCTCCTGCTGCTGGAGGAGTCTAGGTGTGTGGCCGCGCGTGTGTGTGTGTGGGTGTGTGTGTGTGTGTGGGCGCATGCCGTGTGTGAGAGCATGTGTGTGGGCGTGTGAGAGTGTGTGTGTGTTAGTGGAGACTGTGTTTGCTTTTCATCACACCAAGAAACTTGAGTAATACTTAAATAACGCAAGTGTAGTGTAATATGAGAGCTCGAGTCTGTGTGTCGTGTGTGTGTGCGTGTGCATATATAGTGTGGTGATGTAGAGCACATGAATGTGTGATGAGCAGGGCTTGCTGTGTCTGGGGCAGGGTGGTACTTGTCTGGTACCATCATGCATACCTCAGCCCAGCCAAACCCACTTCATCCCTGAGCGGAGCAGCGTGTGGCAGACTGGGGGGCCGTGCCCAGTCTCACAACGCTGGCTGACTTACGCCACTGTCCCACATCTGCCACTAATGAAACCCATCGGCCACAGTTCCAGAATCCCGCCAGAGTTCCAGAACTCCCCAGAGTTCTAGAATGCTCCGTGGAAAACCGAGTGGCAACAGCGCAGTGTGTGAGACCTCCGAGAAATGCTGACTGAGTCCTCCACTGTTCAGCCTGTGCAGTGTCTGTGTCTTCTTCACCTCCTAATCACTGCCGTCATGCTGTTGGTCAAGGCACTGAATTCAGTTCTGGTTTCCAATCTGCTCCTCTACACTGTGTACATTCTACAATTGTGGCCAGACGTTTTGAGAGTGGCACAAGTTTTGGTTTTCAAAAAGTCTGGTGCATCAGTTTTTATGGTGGCAATTTGTATTAACTTTACAATTTGTAGTAACTTTACAATTAATTGCAAAGTCATTCCCTGTCATGAAAATGAGCTTATCACAAAAATTACTGCATCCCAGCCACTGCATTTCAGCCCTACAAAATGGCCTGTTAACATGATTTCAGCGATGATCTCGTTAGCTCAGGAGAAAAGGTTAATGAGGACAAGACAGCTGACTTCACTCTGTCATGCTGATTAGAAGAGCAGACTGGATGCTTTAAAAATGTTGTGGTTCTTTTATGTTTTCTTCTGTTAACCATGGTTACCACCAAGGAGACATGTGCAGTCATCATTGCATCAAAAGGCAAAGACAAGTGCTGCTTGTAAGATGCACCGCAATCAACCAATTATCCAGTCAGCAACACTCAACCAATTATCCAATCAGCAACAACTTCAAGAGAGTGGTTCAGTTGCATTTAAGAAGGCTTCAGGGGGCCAAGAAAGTCAAGCAGGTATCAGGACCGACACCTAAAGAGGATGTGCTATGAGATCAGGGTTAGGGTTAGGGTTGGGGTTGGGGTTGGGGTTGGAGTTAGATCAGGAGATCAGGTCCCCACCAGTGCAGAGCTGGCTCAGGAATGGCAGAGGGCAGGTGTGAGTGCTTCTGAACGCAGAGTGAGACTAAGGCTTTTGGAGGATGACAAAGAAGCAAAGAAGCCACTTCTCTCCAAGAAAAACATAAAGGAGAAACTGGCATTCTGCAGGAAGTACAGGGATTGAACTGCAGAGGACTGGGGTAAAGTTATTTTCTCTGATGAAGCCCCCTTCAGACTGTTTACTGTTTGGGACATCTGGAAAAATGATTGGCTGGAGAAGAAAAGGTGAGTGCTAGCATGAGTCGAGTGTCACGCCAGCAGTGAAGCATCCTGAGAAGATACATGTGTATGGCTGCTTCTCATCCAGGGGAGTGGGGTTTGCTCAAACGTTTGCCTAAGAACACTGCCATGAAAAAAGAATGGTATCAACACATCCTCCAAGTACAACTTCTCCCAGTGATCCAGGAGCAGTTTGGAGATGAACAATGTTTTTTCCAGCATGATGGAGCACCATGTCAAAAGGCAAAAGTGGTGACCAAGTGGCTCGGTGAACAAAACATTCAAATTTTGGGTCCATGACCAGGATCTCAATCCCATTGAGAACCTGTGGCCAGTCCTCAAAAAGAGGGTGGACAAACAAAATCCTAGAAACTCTGATCAACTCTAAGCACTGATTAAACATGAATGGGTTGCCATCACTCAAGCTTTTGCCCAGAAGCTGAAATCCAGCATGCTGAGGTGAACTGCATAAGTCTTAAAGAAGGGTAAACATGTATTTGTCAAAAAAAAGATTAAATATGTATGGAATGCTTAATTGTACTTCATTTGCCATATTAACATCTGACAAAAGGTTCTAAAAAACTGAAGCAGAAAACTTTGTGAAAACCAAAATTTGTGCCCTTCTCAAAACGGCTGTAGGTATTCGAGACTCCGTTCTTGATCAGTGGAAGAAGAATCTTTTCTTAAGCCTCTGAGCTGAATCCAGCCTTCTCCCCTGGTAGCAGCAGTACAGTGTCTTTGAGCTGGCCTTCACAAGAACTGACTGATTAATGACACTTAATCCTACTGGAGCCTCATGGTTAGTTTCTCAGAAATGGCATTTTTGTTATGGGTTGTGCATTGTTGCATGATAAGTGCTAAACAATATGAATAGATGTAGGTCCTCATAGTTAGCTGCGTGTGTGCACGCGCACATGTGAGAGCTAGTGCTCTCAGAGTCTGGGTATAGCAGGCCGGAGCTTGTTTGAAGCAGCTGACGTTTTCACCCCTGACAGCACTGTGTGTGTGAGCGTGTGTGTGTGAGAGAGAGAGAGGGCAGAATCAGCATTTGGTTAAGGATTACCTAAACCCCTCCGGCCGTGCTGGCTGTGGCACCACTGAGCAGCAGCTATTGTAAACCAGTCTTTCTCTGTGTGGGCTCCTTGCCAACGTCTCCCCACCAGCGTCTCAGCCGCAGCAGATCCAGAGCAGCACTGATCTGCTGCATCACGTGTGTCAGCTGCCCCTAATCTCAGATTCTGGAGTGCTGCTTTCTAGACCTGCGCATGCACCTTCTGGAGCCTCCACATTCAGGAACTCTGCTCTAGTGCCACTGCCATGGGGTAGCCACTCCTCCTCCTCCTTCTCTCTCTCTCTCCATCTCTTTTCCTCTCCCCCCTGCAGGAAGAGGCAGTTACAGTTCCTGCTGGAGGGCCGGGGCCGCAGGGTGGGCCTGAGCCCGGAGGAGATCAGGGAGAATGGGAAGCTGCTGGGTGAGAGTATGAGCCGCACACTGTTCAACTATCCCAGCAGAGATGCCAGCGCCAACAGCCCTGAGGTGTCCACACACACACACACACTCTCTCTCTCCTAGGGTTAGAAATAATAATAAACTTTTAGTAAGCTACTTTCAACTTCTCCATTTCTGAAACTCTACTTGTATATAATCTTTGCTAAACCTGACCCCTCCTCCTGGCCCTCCCTGTTCCATCCCCGCCCCTCCCCCTGACTCCGGCCCTCACGTCCCCTCAGGCCCCCCAAGATGGTGGCGAGGGAGGCGAAGCGCTGGAGCGTGTGGCCGGGGTGGAGCGGTACCTGCGTGGCCTGGGGCGTGGCGCCTGCTACACCAGTCTGAAGGGTGAAGCGCTGCAGAAGCTTTGGCCCACTGTGTTCGTGGAGATGGTGCGTGACTGCGTGCTGGAGATGAGGGACACGCCCACGTACAGGCACACCAGCCTCACCAGACTCGCTCCCAGCAAGTGAGAGTGGGAGGGGCATTGAGGAAAGGCAATGTGTCACTCCACACAGCCTGACCAGGAAAAACAACATTCCCTCCATTTCTCCGTCTCCGCCCTGTCCCTGCCCGCTCCCCCTGCCTTTCTATTTATCTTCTCCTCCCTCCCCTAGATTCGGGGTCTCCTATGGAGACCTCTGTTCCAAACTTACAGGTCTGAGGTTTATTGTTACAGATTTTGAACTCACCTGGAGGTTCTCCAGATGTTCTCCACATAACTTACGCAGGACTGCTCTGGTTAAGAGAGCTTTCAATGTGAGTGACATTTGAAAAACACCATGCCTGTTGATGCTATTATGTTTCTTCACCCACTCCCTTCAAGTGTACCTGAACAGCTCTTGTCTCTCGGGGTCTTCCTAATGGTGCTGCTAACATAGTTCAATCCCTGAACCAGAATCCAGTCCGGATCTTATTCTGCCTTCCACATTACTAAGACTGCACCAGCTGTTTTTTTCCATTTTACTCCCTGTCTTCTCTCTAAGCCTTACGCTGCTGGATGAGACCCAAATGACTTTTACTCTAATCGTACAGAGTTTTTTCCTTGTATTTTAGGGGTTATTAAAAGTGAATGATGAAGTTCCAAGTGTCTGGCGCATGAAAAATTAAAGGACAGCTCGATGTGTTTCCAAAATCAACAGCAGCTAATGAAGACACTGTATCAGTTGGGATCTGAGTCTCTGGAGGTGCCATACTGAATCCAGCGTGTTCCGTACTGAATGCAGCATATTTAGGTTGCTTGGTAGTGCTCAAAAAAGCTGTTTTTTGTCTACACATTTTCACAAGAAGCACCTATGTATAGTTATTCAGTGATGTGATCATCTGCATGAGATGCCTCAGATTTTATTTCAAAATATCTTCATATAACCTTTTAATTTCACACACACACTGTAGATGATTTATCTCGTTGTTCTGTGGAACGAAGAGGAGCTTTCATCTTTACAGCCAAAGCTGCTGTTTCATGACTCCTTCACAGACAGGAGAAGGAAAGACCATTCTGCCTGTATGAGGTGAAGATGCACGTCTTCCTTAGACACCTCCTCCCGCCCCTGGACAGGGTCCAGGACACATGTTTCTGAAGTGTAGTTCCACCCTGCAGTCGTGATGCCGGCAATAACGTGGGGGCCAAACTCTCAGGCCAGTAGGTTGGGGTGGGGGGTTTACTTTCCACCGCTGTTCTCGTGATGAACAGTGTGAGTGACACATGCTTTATACGAGCCATCTGTTAACACACACTACTGGACCCATGATGCTGCATGGCTAAGTATGGCCCGCATTATTCTAACCAGAATTATTGAACTTTGTTGGATCATGTGAAAACCAGCAGTGACTAACTCCAACCCTAGACCCACTGCAGATAGACCTACTGAATATAGACTTGTTGCAGATAGACCCGCTGAAGATAGACTTGCTGGAGATAGACCCACAGACATATCTGACACATCTGAGATTTACCAGGATGTTCACAGTCAGAAAATGTGAAAGGGCTCCCATTTGTGTGTTGCAACCACCTGCTTCATCAATGTTACAGAAGCCAATATTCTGAAAACTATTAACACGTGATACTTGGTTTAGCTCTAAACTTACTGGATAAGAGTATATCTCTCCATCCATGGCTGTTAGATATGTCACAACTGATCTCAAGAGGACAAGTATTCACATGACCCTGACTTTAGATTAGCGGTGTTAGATTAACCTGGGACTACATGCGTCCCGGGTGTCTGTCTGTGAGCAGTTTTACGGATGTCTGCCCGAGGCTGCAGCTCCACTCAGAAGACACTGCTACATCACAGCAGGGCTGTTGCTGCCAACGGAGATGGTTTGTTTAGAGCCACTGCCCTACCTAGTGTCTCTCATCAGTGCAGTGTAATTAATATCTCTTGGCTACGCAAATGTCACGCAACGCTAAACGCCGCTGTCAGAGCATCGTAGCTCTAATCCGACAAATCCCCTGATGGCGTGGCAAGAAATAGGCCCCAGGCGACTTCTTGCCTCCTGCTGAAGGAGGAAAATGTGGATGTGGATTAATTACTGATGTGCTGCACCTGGTGTTTCTGAAGCAGAAATCAAGCAGTGATTCTGCTTTTTCTTAAGTACTACTTTACAGTGTCTCACACAAGTATAGAACAAAGTGACCTTCAGTTTGGAGAGAAGTTAAAAAGAGATTAGTTCCAATCCCAATCACAGTGACCTTGCAAAATGAGAGTTTATGGTAGAAACTGTAAGTCTGTATCTTCAGGGCCAGCCGTGGATGTGGAGAGCTGAGGTGTGGAGCGTGCAAGATCATTCCTACTCAGCCTCCCGCCTTGACCCAGATGTGGTTTGTTCGTTCATACCAGTCGGTACAGACCTCCCAGCAGACAATACAGGAGAGGCCATGGGCAGGCTGTGATGTCAGAGCTGTGATGTCAGAGCTGTGGGAACCCTGTCTTCTTGTTTACTCGCTGGCTGACACTGACAACAATGCAGCTGTTTTTTTGATTTTGCAGTTATTTAACAGGAACGATCAGTGAGAGATACTGTAAATGTTTATTCTCTTATAGATTCTGTTTAAAATGAGATCATTGCAGATGCTCCCGTAGCTCCCCATTTAATAGCAAACAGCAAATTACACACACACACACAGCAGGTGGCGCACTCCTCAGCTCTTCCCCGTCGCGCGCCGCTGTTGACCAACTGCATGTGGCGAAAACAGCGCGTTGTACTAACGGGAATTTAGAGCTCACTGCTCCGGGACGGAGAGCAAATACTTGACATAAACGTTTCTAACCTCGATTAGATTTAAAGATGAGTGATATTCACAGCTACCGCGGTTACTGCCTTTAGAGCACATTACGCATTGTTGTACGCGCTTTAAGTCGTCTTGGACCAAATAAACATCATTCCCACTAGTGCCGGAGGAGCGCAGCGCGCTGGAAGGACGTCGTGACGGTACCGCAGGGGTGTTTGTACTTTACGAGCCTCCTCACCGGGCAGCCAGCCCTTCACTCTTCGCATATCAGCCTTTGCTTGCCTTCCACTCCCCAGCCTTTATTATCGTTTCTTTAAACAAATTCTCAGCACTAATATTGCAAGCGGAAAGTAGACTTTGTGGTAGCTATATAGCAACAAGACTGCATTCCCCTCAGTTGTTCTATTTTGCAAAACGTGCGCGGTTTTCTTTTTCCTCGTTTCAGCCGATCTGTCACTCTGGCGCTGACAGTAGTGCGTTTTGCAATTATGTGAATTTGCAATGCGATGTTTCACTAATACCAAACCAAACGCAGATCGATCACTGCGTTATTTACCTCAGTATAGTATAACACTTTCCGCACTGTGCCTCAGTATTATTTAAGTTAAATAAGTTCTAAATTTGCAGTTTAACTTGTATAGGGAGTTGAAGATGCCCTCTTGAGTAGTTCTTTCACCTTTTAATATGAATTTAAAGACAATAGAACCTTTAACTTTCACACATCTTAACTGATCATCTCACAGTCCCTACGTGACATGAACACTGGATGTCCACAAGTGTTAATCAGTTGTGATAAATATAAGCCTTTTTGTTTAAAGGTTCTGGCTTACGTTGTGATATCCTCTTTGGGAATAAGCCAAGCTTGTGTGACCCTAAACTTGGGATAGGGGACAGATACGAGCGATTCAGTCTTTATGGAGCAATTATTTATACAGACTAATCTGTTTGAAGTTGGTGTTGCGTTTCAGTAAAGAGGGTTTAACAGGGTCAGGCAGTGCTGGGTCAGTGCTGGGTCAGCGCTGCTGGTCTTTTTAGGTCACAGTAGAAAGATCAACGCAGGTCACTGAGCCCCTTAACGGATGCTAGCTCGGCGTTAACTTGAACGGGGATCTGCCAGCGCATTGCCGTTTTGTTGCCGCGTTGTGAGCGTGCACGGGATCCGCAAGCATGACGCGCCGGGGCTCCGCTCCACTGGGTACAGCCACCCGCGCTCTCTTCATCAGGTGGGGAGTCTCGAATTTGAGGTAAGAACTCCGCTGTAGTTGTGATGATATGGACACTGGTTTATCGGGGGCGTCTTCAGACTTGCGATTTGTAACTTGCCGATAGATGGCAAAGTAGTGGGTTATTGGGACAGCCATGAGGCGCGCGGGCATGCTGCTGCATTTTTGCTGTTGCGCACGTTGCAGAGTTGTAATTACGCGTATCGTAGTCACGATGTCTTCCATTAAAGTAAACCCGACAGTTTATTAATCCGATTAGATGAACAGAATAGTAATTATTGCATTTCTTCGGGTCTGAGTCGTCCCCTGTAAATTCAGCATGCAGCTATATTTCTCGTGGTCCTTCGTTCACAGCATCGCTATGGTTACGGTCCTATTTTGGTCAAGCCTCGCCAACTGTCAGCTCCCAGCGGACCACCACAAGGTAACTGACAACAGATTTATTAGAGCTTTGATGACTGAATTATAATCTTTGAGTTGGTTTAACAGTATTGAAGTCCGGATCTGATCTAATTCTTACACGTAGCATAGTCAATCAACTTTTGAGAAATCGCTGGAAAACCGCTCTCCACACAGTGCATAACATTGTAATTAGTGAAACATTACAACATTATATCATTTTGATTCTGTACTCCAGCACGTTGGACCGGAAGTGACCCAACGCGTATATTAAAGTTTTAAATGTTAGCTTTGATTCAACACTGTTGTTTACATGTAGTACGTCTTTTAAATCTACTACTACACGCTTTAGCCCGCCCAGTTCAGGGTACATTGGTCGTTTTAATATTAAATGCAATGATTTTAAATGAATGTTTAGTTCTTAGTTGTGAATCATATAAGACACCTCTGTGATGGTCTGCTGTCTAATGTAGATATACACTATGTCAGTGTCTGTTTGTTTCAGAGGCTTCTTGCCTTCAGTTTTGGCTTTAGAATGTGAAACACATGCACTGGGGAGGAAGTTTGGTGACATATCTAACATAGTTTAGTGACATATCAAACATAGTTTGGTGGTGAAATACGCGCGTGCGTTATTATTTGTTCGTTTTAATTCCTGGGTGCAGCACCCAGGGTCAGAGGCCCAGTGAGGTGGCAGGTGTCTGGTTGGATGTGACGGTCTGAGGAGCGTCTGTGCCCCAGGGTCAAAGGCCCAGTGAGGTGGCAGATGTCTGGTTGGATTTGACGGTCTGAGGACCGTCTGTGCCCCTCAGAGAGGAGTCTGGCACTGCCATGAACTCGGGCTGCTGTCCAATCCCGTTCCACCATGCTTCACAGATCATGTGATTCAAGTTGGCATGGGAACTTTCTGGCTCCTTTTTTTTTTTTTTTTGCTTTGGCACAGGTTGGTGTTTGTCTCATGTGTCTGGTGTCGTGTCCCAGAGCTCTTACTGTACGTCTGTGCTTCGTGTAACCTGGCCTTTCTGTTCCTGAAGGATTCCAGTGGTCTGCATGATGCAGGAAGTGCTGTGAGACCACGCTGGTGGATTCCTCTCTTTCACTCAGCTATCCTTACATCCAGGATCGTGTTCCTGAGCTGTTCGGTGGTTTTTCTTCATGACTGAGAGCAGTGTGTTGTCATCCGTTGCTGTGGTCAACCATGGCCTGCCTGATTGTTTACTACTGCCAAGCTCTAAAGGATGTTCCAACTCTGAGCTTGATTTTGATAAACCTAATGTTTTGGTGATGATCAGTATGGATTTATTTTGATGTTAGAGCCTCGGGATTTAACAGTCTGTTGCCCCTTATGTTGAGAGGCAAAATCAGTAGAGCTGAGATGCAAACCCTCACAAAGAATCAAGTCTATTCAATTCTATACCAGATGTGAAACAACACACAAGGAAGCTGCCACAGTACCAGCCAATTAAAACACGTCCTGAAAAGGATGTGCTGTGTTTAAACCGTCTGTGAATCCTTCGCCCACTTCACACACTCTGAATTAGCTCTGCCATTGTGTGTACTATTTGTGGATTCACAGCTGCAAATGCTGTTCAGAAAATTGAAAGCTCTAAATGTTTTTGTGGAAAAGTTCAAATCTGGAAAAGTTCAAATCAGAGCAGACCAGCTTCTTCATTGTGAACAAGTGTGACTCTGGAATCCTGAGAGCACTCTGAGAATTCTACAACAGGTTCCCTTTTCACATTTGTCCAATTCGTTCTTTCTTTTAGTTTTTTTTTTGTTTGTTTCTCATAGTAGCACCAACTTTAACCAGGATACTTAAAATATTTTGCTATTTATTCATTCGACATTTTTGACCTTTTCTGTATTTGGCAAAGAGCTTTTTCCAGAGCAACTGTCATGCAGTATGTGATCTCCCTGGGAATCAAACCAATGACCTTGGTGTTGCTAGCACCCACTCTGTCTGATCTACAGGAGATTCACATGTCTTCATGAGTTTAGCCTCTTGTTGAGCACACGTTAAGGGCACTTTAATTACTGAGGAAACTGAACAGGGTTAACTAGCCACCTTACACCTAATTTATTTGTAAGGAGTTAGTTTGACCCTTAAAACACATCATGTTTCGGCAGGAGAGAGCTAACTTCTGCCTAATGGTCTTCTATCACGTGAGCAGCTTCAACATGACAGGTCAGGATCATTGTTCTTGCATAAGTGCAAAAGCCTTGAGCCACAATGAGGTCCAGAGCTCACGGGAACGTGTAATCAGGCTGTGTAAAATCCCTTTTAGTAACCCGATCCTGCTGTATGTCTATTCACACCCTGGATCGGTAATCACAGCGATGGAGAGAGCGGATATGTTATCCAGAGTTGCTGATCTGACCCTGTCTTTGGCTGGGTTTCGAGTATAATGGCTGGGATTAGCGGATTAGGGTTAGTACTGCTCAGATACCGTCTGGCTTTCGGGGGGGCTTTGGTAGTATGGTAGTGAAGCAGAGGCCACAGCCATCGACAGAGAGAGATGGGAGTGGATCCGAGGCCACAGAGAGAGTCCCAACACTGCAAAGGTGATGATGGGGGAGATGGCAATCAGCCAGGCAAGGGAATTTTTCTCTGGAGATTCCAATGTGAGAAGGGTTACGAGGGACTGAAATGAGCTGCTGTAACCTATCCGTGTAAAGGATACCATGACTGATAGGTGAATCATCCAATCACGGGGCTTCCTCCTGACATTCAACCAGTGAGTATTGGCACGGCACCTTCTGAGGGGGCGCACAACTGTTTGATCCTGTGCTGACCCTGAAGGTGACAGTGGTCTGAAGTTCCAGCAGCAAGATGGGGCTGGGGGGTGTCGTGGTCCGTCTGCCCTCTGAATAGCCGTCTGCTGTTGACAGACAGCCCAGGAAGCCGATGGCAGCAATTCCTGCGTTATGAAGCTTCATTCTCAGGCTTCTACTGGCCACTCCTTTCTAGACTTCAGAGAGAGACATATTTAGACAGAGAAGTGAATGCAGTGCATTGTGGGTCAGCACTGGGGGGCCACTGCCTCAGAGATGCCAGCAATGCTGATACTGAACTGATGAGCAGAATGACATATGAGAGAAAGAACGTGTTAGACGTCCAGAAGTTTAGGGCTTTCAGACGGGGTCCGTAGGACACTCTTCACATATGTGCTATATGCTATTCCACCTTTTTGTGGTAAATGTTTTGTGATAAAAAACAGTTTAAGCAGTTCATTTTCTGACATGACTAGTGCTTTACTGAAATGAAATGACACAGCGTTTGTAAGCGTTGTTTCGCTGTTGAAAGGTATGGTCATTTACATTATTATTTTTTTTTTATGCTCATAAATGTTTAAGCTTTCAGATAATTAGGACATTCTCATACAAACTAGAGGCCACTGCAAAAATGGTCAAAACGATCTGCCTTAAAGTGTTTGGCATGAATGTGTGTGTAATCACCTGGTCACCAAAGAGGATGATATTTCAGAAGGATGACCACAGGCTGCCGTTGTGAATATTACTGTGATCTGCACCTGTGTGTAATGTGTGCATTATTGTGCCCGCAGGTCACTCCCCACCCTGAGACCCCAGGGCTTTCGGGGACCCCTCCTCCTGGGTCGTGGGGCTCCTGGGGGTCGTGGGGCGAGTGCTCGCGCTCCTGTGGTGGTGGAGTTCAGGAGCAAAGCAGGCCCTGCCTCCCTGTGGGCGGAGCCTACCCCCCAATACAGGACCCGGGGCAGGTTGTATTGGCCTCGAGACCCTCTGTACCCCTGCGTCGTGGGAATACCCAGGGCCACCGAAGGAGGGAGCAGGGTGGAGGACGGCCCGGTCAGCGGTATGACGTTTTAACATCGTTAGCAGCGTTTGATTGTGATCTGTTGTGTTGTGGCTAGAGGTAATGACGCTTCTGTATAAACCTGCGGGGAAAGTGGATCGTGTGCAGTGTGTTGCCTTAATGCTTGCATTTCATTGGTGTGCTCCGTAATGTGCTGTGTGCAATGTGGTCCATTGCTGATATGGTCATGTGACTCAGCTGGTCATCGCCACCCCTAGGTGCAGAAATGCAATATGTTTAACACTGGACCTGCTGTGAAAGTCTGACACGTTGGGTGTTGTGTTTCCTGAAGCCGAGGCAGCAGTACTCGGATTGGCCCAGGAATGTACGGCTATGGGAAGATGCCGTATGTGATGTCCTCGGAGAGAGACCCGGGCCAAACTCTCCACAACCCCCGCCACTCTCGCTCGGCATTCGGGAGCCCTTGGCACAGCTATGGGCATAACCAGCATAGCTACAGGAACGCCCACCAGAACGCCCACCAGGACGCCCACCACAGCACCCACCAGAGTTCCCGTCAGGGTGCCAGCCAGCAGGCAGCCTGGGTGCCCCTCCACCAGCCCCGCTCAGGGCTCCAGCACCGGGGCTCCCAGCACACTCCCAGCCCGCCAGCGTCCGGGGGAGGCCAGCCGGACGCCCCCAGCAGACCCTACAACCCCCTGTCCGCCTCCTCCTGCTCAGGAGTCGCGAGCCAGTACATGATGTGCAACAGGGAGGTAAGAGACAAGATTACGGGGCTGACGGGGCTTAAAGTGCCACTGGGATTCTGCTGGTAGGTTTAGGAGACCAGAGATTCCTGAATGAGAAACATATGACACAAAACATATTATTGCCAAGTATGACAACCAAGAGTTTGGCACGCACCACGTTACATGGTGTGCGGCCAAAATATCGAGACGTTTGCAACAGTTGCATATACAGTCAGTCAGATGTGTTCACCCATAGTTGAGGTGAATACAGGTCAGCTGTTCTTCCCATTTCAAACATCGTTTTGATGATCAGCATTGTGCAGGTTCTGGGCAGACACTGCACATTTCGCTCTGATTTTGTCCTGATTTTCGTTCTAGAAATAGTCCTGCTCAGTACTGAACAAAGCGCCCCAGAGCTTGTTCAGGCAGAAAGGCTTCTGGTATGTGTGGATGGGTGGATGTGGTGGGAGTGGATGTCTCTTCATGGCAATCGTAAAAACAGGAATTGTCCAGGGGGAGGAATGTTACGGTGTCAGGGGTTTAGAACCCACTACCTCTGCACCCCCGAACAGACTGAGGAGCAGGGGTCAAAGGTTTAATGTAGCAGCGCTAAGGCTGCGAAGCAGGTGACCTGAATCAGCTCAGGAGGTTGTACCAGTGCTGCTTGGCTGTAGAGCCTCTGAGAGACGTAAATCAGTACTCAGGGTTATAATGCTTTAGTGTTGGGTGGCGGTTCAGTGTTGGGGGTTCAGTGTTGGGGCTCAGGTTTCAATGGAGGTTAGTTATCACAGACTCAATAGGTCTAAGAAGACTTAATATGGAGATATCACAAGAATCATTATTTGATTGCAAAAGTTCAATGAATAACACTGCGTGTTTGTGTTTGTGTCTGTGCATGTCGGCGTGCATGTGTACGTCTACTACAGCCTTGTCCTGCAGCAACCAGACCCATCAGAGATGTCCAGTGCTCCTCCTACAACAGCCGCCCATTTATGGGACGTCTGTATGAATGGGAGCCCTTCAGTGAAGGTGAGACGGCACACGTTTGTGGCGGTAATGTTTAAACTCACGTGAGTGGTGTTGGGGAAACTGTTGTAGTAGTAGTAACAATGATTGCACTCGGCTGTTGTCAAAATGCCAGTTAGCTGCAACAGTAACGGGAGCGTGGGTAATGCTGTCCTAATTTAAGAACATTAGGTCTGTTGTATTTAATCCCTCAGTCCTTCTCTTGGGTAATGGACATGCAGCAACTCTGAAAACGCCCAGTCATGATGGCACGTATCTGACCCTGCGTGTGCACGCCCGTCTGCCTGAGCGTTTTCCTCTCCCTCGGGCTGAAGCTGTACCAACATCGTAAACCTGAAACGCTTTCAGGAACGAGCAGAAGCCAATGCTCTGTGTGTGTGTGTATAAATGTGTGCATGTGTATGTGTATTAATGTGTGTGTGTTTGTGTGTATAGATGTGTATGTGTATAAATGTGTGCATGTGTATTAATGTGTGTGTGTTTTTGTGTATAGATGTGTGCATGTGTATGTGTATTAATGAGTGTGTGTTTCTGTGTATATATGTGTGTGTGTGTGTGTGTGCACGTGCTGTTATTGATGCTGCTACTCTGGTTGTTGGGCTGGTGAAGAATCAGCTGCTGATTGGCTTGTTAGCCCAGTGCCCGTGCCCCTGCCAGGTGTGATTTTGTGGGCTTAGTGTGTGTGGTGTGTTTGGGGTGTTTGCTCTGCTGGGGCCATGCCGGCTAACGACCCACCCCGCATGGCTGGAAAAAAAGTTGTGCTGCAGCAGGAAGGAGCCTGAGCTGTGGAGGACTCACTCTCAGCCGTGTGGGGAGCCCTGAGTCACTCAGCAAGTTCCCCAGCTGATGGAGCCGTGCCATTTGCCACTCCCTGTGAGAGCTTTTGCTTCTGCCAGCCCTCTCAAGGCTGCGAAGAACATTGAACTGTGGGAAATGCTTTTCAACTATTAGAATTCTAACCATGTAGTAAATAGTTTTCATTGATGCTAACTGATGCCGTAATTGGCCCCTGCGTATGGTGCAATTGCGAGCTGTCTGTTCACGAGGCCACAGGCTGGTTGTAGCATTATGCAGGTCTGCTAGCGATTCACTCGGTGCCTTTTGATGGGGGAATCATGGCGGTGATTTGCTTACCGCTTAGTGAAAGGTTCCACTTCCATTCTGCTCCAAAGATCTGGGCCCCATTCTGAAGCTTGAAGGAGTTAATTCCAAATAGGGAGTCTAAATTGTGCTTTATTGGCTTTATTGACATTTACATTACCAGGATGAAATGGCTCAAATTCATTATTTTTTTTTGCCTTAATGTGACACATCTGTTTTTTTCGCATGTGTGTACACACCCAAATCCTATCTTTTTAGATTTGGCTTGGTTCACATTGCAAGCCTCATCATATCTGTGAGACGACTCATGGTATTAAAACTGTGAAAATGGACCGATGTATTCAAACTGCTGAACATTATCAGGTTGGGTGGCGAGAGAAAAGCCATATGGCTAGTTTGTGCTGTTTCCACAGCTACTGTTGCCACGGATGCTGCTCTTCTCCAATGCTGTTTTGCTGCACTGCAGGTGCTGGTGCATGCGTGTGGACAACAAACACATGAACCACACATGACTGTTTTGCATTAAGGCATAAAATTAGATTTGATAATTGGTAAAGTGAGCATAGCTTTGTGCTAGATCAGATATGTATCCTGTTCTGAAGATATAGGTCACTTGCGATTCTGAATGTGAACCATCGGGATAGGTCAGGCCAGATAGAACAGTGTGGCCTTTAATGTGACTGTAGCTACAGTTTCCACCACTTCACTCAATGCCAAGTGTACTCTTGGTGTCTGCCTTGGTTCTTCATGTCTTTTCTGCCCTCTTGTGGCAGGTTATAGAAAAACGGATATTTAAATTATTTAATAGAGGGGGATTTAACAGAATAGGTGAGTTGTGATATGGCTTTATGTATTACTGATCAAAGAACAGATTACCCAACCCTCATAGTTGTTGTCATATGAACAGGAAGAGCTAAACTGATCCCAGATCAGATCTGAGTAGTGACTGTGTGAAAACTCCTCCCAGTTCCCAGAGACCAGCTCTGTGAGCTCAACTGCCGGGCGATTGGATACCGATTCTATGTGCGCCAGTCTGACCAGGTCATCGATGGAACTCCCTGCGGAAACGAGACGTCCATCTGTGTCTCTGGGAAGTGTCAGGTAGGAGTCAACTGACCTTGACCTGTGACCTTGCATTTTGTGGAGTGCAGTGACACTGTTTGTCTGATGATTATTAGACACTACTCATTATGGTAGGTCATATAGGGGCTTTCAGGATATACGGGCTTTCAGGCAGGAGTTCAGTCAAATTTCATATCTTAATATTTATTTATTTTACATTACATTTAAATTATTTATTATTTATTCATATCTTAATATTATCTCTTAATATTTCTGATATGAATAATGAGAACCTTTTGTAGAAATAATTTGTGATCAGAGTGCATCTACACTGAATGTGATCAGGGAGAGAGGAAGA
The DNA here is from genome assembly GCA_020368025.1 of Brachyhypopomus occidentalis. Taxonomy (NCBI): domain Eukaryota; kingdom Metazoa; phylum Chordata; class Actinopteri; order Gymnotiformes; family Hypopomidae; genus Brachyhypopomus; species Brachyhypopomus occidentalis. The sequence goes on from JAGXOD010000034.1 coordinate 727,311, forward strand.
GTGTGAATCTAATCTGAGTATTATTGCAGAATATTGTGTCAGAGAAGGCAGAGTCTGTAACAGCTTCAATTTGTACAGTGCAATTACACCAGCAGCCATTCGAGGGCAGTGTAGTGTAATAAAAATTGGTGTTTCATGGTGCTCATGGAAGATTCTAAGGTGGACGTCTATTTTCCGGTTTGTGTTTTATTTGTTAATGTGTCTTGTGTGTAGAGGTTGTGTGTAACTAGCTTGTAGTGTCTTATTAGAAATGTTGTTAATAGTTGTGTTTGTAGAAGACACCCACCCTTTCCAAAACAATCTAAAATCGTTCCTGGGACACAACAGTATGCGTGCACACACATGCACATACAAATGCATGTGCAAACATATATATATATACACACACATGCCCTCACACACACCCCCAAACACACACACACACACACAAACACATTTGAGTTTCATCTTCTCTCCTGTGGCTGAGCTCCACCCCCAATCTAATGAGAAGATTTCAGCTGTTATCTCCATCCAGATAAGGTCACTGGAACTTGCACTGACCTGACAAAACCCAAAAAACCTTTTCTCAACAAACGTAGTGAGCTGAACTCAGTGTGCTGATTCCATTAGGGAAGTGGAACAGTTCAGTGGTAAGCTGTTCCAGAAAACTGGCCCTAAGGGATGTATGCTGTATGCCCTAAAGGATGTAGGCTGTATGCCCTGTAGATGTATGCTGTAAGCCCTACAGGATGTATGCTGTAAGCCCTAAAGGATGTATGCTGTATACCCTGTGGATGTATGCTGTAAGCCCTAAAGGATGTATGCTGTATGCCCTAAAGGATGTATGCTGTATACCCTGTGGATGTATGCTGTAAGCCCTAAAGGATGTATGCTGTATGCCCTAAAGGATGTATGCTGTAAGCCCTAAAGGATGTATGCTGTATGGCCTAAAGGATGTATGCTGTATGCCCTGTGGATGTATGCTGCAAGCCCTAAAGCAATGACGTGAATTATCACTGTCCATACTGTCTTTTTTTTGCTTTTGATCCCTGCAGACTGCTGGTCTTCAGTTTGTGTACTGTGTTTAATGATTTAGTGTGGTTTAGTGTGCTTGTAGCCATGTACTGTAAACCACCGACCGCACTGTAGTCATGTACTGTACACCACAGATGATACTGTAGTCATACACTGTAAACCACAAACTGTACTATAGTCATATAATGTAACCAGTCATAGAACGTTCTGTTGGACCAGCCTCATATGTTCTCATAAGCTTCGTGTGGGAGCCTTTGGGGTTGTGCGCGGTGCTGAACTGAGTACAGTTGTGCTTCTCTTTGGGTCGGTTTGGACTTCCCTCTTGCTGCTTCATCCTCTCGCCTGGAGCTGGGTGGAGACTCGGGTGGAGAACTCGGCTGTGTGCGTGAGTGTGTGTGTTTGGGTGTGTGTGTGTATGAGTGTGTGTGTCTGGGTGTGTCCAGCTCAATGGAAGGTTGCAGAGAAGTAACGCCAAGCTCCTTGGGATGCATCTAAGAGGGGGAGGATGTGTCTCCAGAGCCTAAAGTCATGTGGGTTTCTGGAGCAGCAAAACCTCACAACCGCAAAGCAGGTTAGGGCTAGGGCTAGGGCTGCCCACCGCTCTGGGCACGTGTGCACCACAGCCCCCTAGTGATCACTAGTGTGTGTGTGTGTGTGTGTGTTCTGACTGCACAGATGGGTAAAATGCGGAGGACAAATTTCGATTGGGGTGAAAATCACAATTGACAATGTGGCTGACTTAACTTAACAGATACAGTACATTTCAACTTTAGGTGTTGCTCTGCAGATGAAACTGGTCTCATGTCAACTTCACTGTTTCTGCGTGTGTGTGTGTGTGTGTGTGCGTACACACATGAACATGTAGTGGATCTCCTGTGACTGTGTCATGATGGCTCCTTGTTTATGTTATGCAGGTGTCTTTCCTTTCAGACTCTATCACAGTAATGATGCCCGAGAGCAAATGCAACTGGAAAGGGCTGTAAATCTCATACACATACCCAATCAAACGGAGCGGAGAGTTCTCGGCCACGTCATATCACACACCCAGACACAAACCTCCAGTCACAGGGCGGACATTGGCCCACTTTCCCGCAAGGCATGTCCTTCATTTCACCCTCAGTGCTCCGAGCACCGCCAAAACTGCCTTCCAGGTGGGCAACCACAGGTGCCTCCCAGGCAGTTGCATTGGTCTCAAACCGGCTGGAGTTTGTGGGGCAGAGAGCAGCATCCTGTGCGTGTGGCCTCAGCCGTGCCACACCAGCACGTGTGCATGGAGGCTGCGGAGACGCTGTCAGGGCTCCCACGGTGGCGTAACAGGACAGCGCTTGCCCCAGCATCAAGGGTCTGCTGGTTCAAACCTGCACAAGGCAGGTGCAGGTGCTGGTGCAGCTGGTGCTGCCCTCTGAGTGGGAGGAGTGGCATTACTCTGTCCCTGTCGATCACCGCGACACTAGCCAATCAGACGGACCCTTGCCTGTACTTACTGCCCAGGATGCATGTGCTCGATGTGATGAGTGTTTGACATTATTCTGAGTCATGTGAGTTTGAGGTTATTCCTAGTCACGAGTGTTTGAGGTTATTCTGAGTCATGAGTGTTTTGACGTTATTCTGAACACCTACGCATCGCCCTGTCTGCCACTGTAGTAACCCTGACTGCTTCTGACCAAGATAGTTGAATTAGGGCAGGAAAACAGACATGAATGAGCCTGTAAAGTGGGCAAAGGATAAAGCTCATGCAGTGTGTGTGTGTGGTGTGATGGGGCATCCTGTCTGGGTGTCTGACACGCTTGTTAAATCATGGGTGGGGCATCCTCACGTACAGCCTCACAATGCTGAAAGAAAGCAGAATGCTGCTTTTGCACTGGAGTGCATGCTTTCTCTCTCTCTCTCTCTCTCTCTCTCTCAGGGAAGTCTCATGCTTGCAGTTTTGGCCCAGTGCGCTCAGGGTCTGGGGGGACCAGACCTGAAGGTGGCAATTGGTCTTGGTGGAGAGAGCACTGTAAACACTATAAACAGTTCATTAACATTCTAAACATTCTAAACAGTTCATTAACATTATAAATGTTATAAACAGTTCATTTACATTTTAAATGTTATAACCAGAGGCTGGAGAGGACCAACCCTACTGAACAAAACCTGCTGCCATGCATCCACTGGAGGGTGCAGTAGAGGGCCAGAGTTCTGCCTTCACGGGAGTGAAGGGTGAGGAAGGCGGCAGGGCTGGGGGGGCCTGGAGGCTGGGGGGGTGCGTGGAGGCTGAGGGGGACATGGAGGCTGGGGGGACATGGAGGCTGGGGGGGGACATGGAGGCTGGGGGGACATGGAGGCTGGGGAGGACGTGGAGATTTGGACTATTCCAAACTTCTCAGTCTTTCTCTGGGTCAGAACTGCAGCCCAGGTTGGCGTCTGGGGTGCATCTGGGGTGCGTCTGGGGTGGATAATTGTATGGAAGTCCACACACAGCACAAATCCTCTGTTCGTCCACCTGGCTGTTTCATTTCTTTCATCCAGCAGTGTTGATTATTGTAGCTGCATGACTTCTTCACATCCCAGCCTTGATTTAGTATTTGCAAACAAGGAAATGGGTGTGGCTTGTTTTTGTTTTGTTTTGTTTGTTTTGCTTTGTTTTGTGTTTTTGATTCTTTTGGCACATTTTCAGCCTTCAATCATTCAAAAACTCTCACAAACATAACGTGATACACACCTCAGAACAACCATCAGTCACCACACTAAATCCCCATCCTGCTTCCAAGGGAACCGTGTTGAACATTATAAAACACACAAGACGTTCCAGTAGTGTGTTATTATGCAAAAGCCTTAATTGTCCCAGGACTAAACTCTAAAGTCCTGGAAGCTGCAGCGATTCCTGACTGACAGCTTTAAGACGAGGGGGAGGATGTTAGAGGTGGTGGGGGGAACAGGAAGTGTCCCCAAGGGGTCTAGACCTCCGCACACACTTCCTGCTGCTGGCGGTTCACTGAAATATTGCTCCTCCCCCACGTCACACGTGTCACACGCCAACACTCAGGGCTCATCCCCACACAGACAAATCACCCGCCAGCATTTCCCCTAGTGTTCACTGGAGTGCAGTTGACACCTTGGGGATGTTTGTCAAGCAACATGCTGTAAGAGTGAACTGCTCACACTCCCAGAAACCCGTGCTGTAGGGTTAGCTCTCCCAGGAGACACCATGGGCCCAGATTCTCAGTCCTTCCTCTACGTACATACCGTCCCTCCATTCCTGTTAGTCTCAGTGTACTCAGGAACTCACAGCAATTGCTAAATAATATCACTAAATATCCCTACACCCTAGTCATGTTTAAGAGGTTAGCTCAGGTCAACTATTCTGTAAAGACATCAGGCTTCACTCTTATGAATCATTCATGTTTTCTTTCTTTTCTTCAAACTTAGAAATACAGCTTAGCAGTGATGTTTTTAACAGCGTGGTGGAGCTGGAGTCTTCCGAGCCGATAGGTCGGCCACAACTTCAGGCACAAGCCACAGCGGTGGTGTCTGCATTTATGTAGACAAAACATTGTGCAGGAACTCTGCCAGTGTTGATGCCCACTGCTCTGCTGGTCTGTTCTGGAATACTTACACCCTTCTACCTCCCACTCAGCACATCTCTCTGCAGCTGGACTTCCTAACTGACAGACCCCAGCCTGTTAAGTGAGACAAGCTTCTCCTCAACCCTCACCCTGAACACTGGTGTGCCACAGGGTTGTGCTTTGAGCCCCCTCCTGTACACCCCACACACACATGACTGTGTTCCTGTTTATGGCTCTAGCTCCATAATCAAGTTCACGACTCAAGGTGACCATGAGTCTACAGGGATGAGATGCAGCACCTGTTGCACAGTGTGACAACGACAGCATGGCACTCAGCACTTAGATGACAGAAGAGATCTCGTGGACTTTAGGAGAGTTAGGAACCAGGCACACACCCCCCAGTATACATCAGAAGAATTAAGGTAGAACATGCATCTGACATCAAGTTCCTTTGCATCCACATTTGTGAGGATCTCACCTGGTCACTGCATTCCTCCATCATTCCTCCATCATTTCTCCATAATGGTCATAAAGGTACGGCAGTGTCTTTACTTCTCATGGATCCTCTAGAAAGCTCACCTGTGTCCCAGGATACTGGTAGATGTCTTCCACTGTACCATTGAGGGCATCCTCACAAACCACAGACCTTTTACCCCTCTCACCCTAACCACTGACGTTTTAACCTTCTCCCATCTGGAAGGCGTTGCAGGAGCCACTCCCGAACCAGCAGACTCATGAAGAGCTTCTCTCCTGAGGCCGTCACCCTGCTGAACTCCACTCCGCCACTGTAACTCATCACTGCACAGTACATTACACTCCAGTATTACTGCACTATTCACACAGTCCTCTATGCATCTCAGACCTGCATCTTATATATGCAAGTTGCACATACTGTCTACAACAATGTTGTAACTGGACATGTTAATTCTATTCTTCTATTCTCTCCCAACACATGCTGCTGTGTACTCTGACAATAAAGTTGAGTCTAATCTAGTCTAATCTAATGATGAGCTCAGGTTAAAATAGGTCAAAAGTCTTAATACAGTCAGCTCACAAGTCAACATGGCCTGTTGATTAATGGAGCCACCCAGTATATCTAGTTTGGGATTCCTTGCCTGGTGGTCCCAGTCGGTTGCTCTGTCAGGAGCCCCCTGGAGGCTGGTGTAGGCGGTGTAGCTACCACAGCATCTGCAGGTTCTGGCTGGTTGGCTGGCTCAGAACGTTACCCAGACACAAACACGTCCTGTCCTCACCCGTAGGTTCCTCTGCCCTCTCCACACCCCCTTCTGCCAAACCCCAGCCTGAGTACTCACTCAACAGCACTTTCTCAGAAAGGCAGCTTGAAAAGAAATCTTCTCATTCCTCTCTCTCCCTCTCTCTTTCTCTCTCTCTCTCACACACACATGCACGCACACCTCGATTGGCGTGAGAGACTGCAGTGTGCAACATACAGGGTGCTTTGGCATCGTGCTTCTACTTGGTCCCACAGAGTCAGGTCGGGATGGTGGACAGCATGGTGGTCAGGGTAGTGGTCCTGAGGTGGGGACAAGATCTCCATGCTGGGTGGAGCATTGAGCAGCTCACAGGGCGATGATAGGGCGTTCATAGCATCAGCCTCATAGCATCAGGAAGTGAAATCACTGCTGAAGTAGTGGAGCTCCAGGGTATGTTATGAGCTCGGGACGGCTATGGGAAGGAGCAGCAACAAATGGTGATGTGGCACCTGATGACTTGGGGAGACAGAGCATGGTGATTACTGCCTGCTTCTGACACACACACACACACACACACACACACACTGAGAAGCAGTATTTTCAGTGCTCCTATGCTATTTACTTGAATGTACATTCTTGCGTGCATGGGTCTGTGTGTATTTGTTGTGGTCGGTATGAACATATTCAGTTCCTTCCGCCATTCCCTTTAGAGACTGCACTCACCACAACAGTGCAATTACTCTGACCTGGCTGTATAACTTCACGTGCGATTAACTTGCACAGCCCATCAGACACATGGCTAAAGGCAGTGTCCCCCTACTGTGTCTCCCTCCTGTGTCCCCCTCCTGTGTCCCCCTCCTGTGTCCCCCTCCTGTGTCCCTCTCCTGTGTCCCTCTCTGGATTCCTGGAATGTTATGGAGTGATAGGAAAACCAAACTATGAGCTCAGGCTGCACGCTGCTCTTTCCAGATGTACGCAAAGAGAACTCACTGTGCAAATGTTTGTGTGCAAAAGAAGGAATCCCAATCCTCTAACACACCACCCCTCCTCCAACTGAACTTCTAACACACCACCCCCTCTTCCACCTGAACCTCTAAAACACCACCCCCCTCCACCTGAACCTCTAACACACCACCCACCTCCACATGAACCTCTAACACACCACCCCTCCTCCACCTGAACCTCCAAAACACCACCCCGTCCTGCCTTCTCTCTCCAACCTCATTTTTGCCACTGCCATACAGTGAGGAGAAGGAGTCACACCCTTCCCTACAGGCCACTGTAGGGCGGATGCAGGAGCTGGTGGAATCCTACTATCACTAGGTCTCCTAAACTCCAGTTGGATGTCACCTCCAACTGACAGGTCAACTCCAGTTTGACAGGAGAAAGCTCCCACTTCGATCAGTCTCAAGTGAGCATCTGCAAATCATTAAACATCTCTAGAATGGAGATGATTGGATCAGGGTTCTGTGGCCACTTTTAGTGTTTAGAGTCTTTTAGTGACAAACAGCTTGAGTTGGAATACAGAAAGAACCTGCTCCTCACTGTGTAGTGGTGGGTCTGTGATGCCATAGAGATGCTTTTATTCCAAAGGCCCTGGGAATCTTGTAAATATACCATAATGCACTCCATCAAATAGCAGGACATTTTAGATTAAAGTCAAGTAGGAGACGAAAACCGGATCATCTTCCAGCTGGGGTGTGGTCCAAAGTATGCCTTCAAATCCACACAAAAAAGCTTACCATAGGACTGCATTTCCTCCATTCATTTCGGTCATTTCGGTGATTTCAACCCCATCAAAGGTTTGTGGGATGAGCTGAGAAAAGACCCCACAAACTGGGGCCAGGAGCTTGAGAGGTTATTAGAGAAACTCTACAATGTCTCACAATACTAAGGCTTCACAAAGTACTAAAGGCAGAGCTGACGGGCTTTGAGACGCCAAATTTAAGAATAATTTTTCTTGTAATAATTTGTAGGTTCAATTGAAAAATTTGAAAGGCTGCGTTTCATTTTCAGTAAAACATGATCACTGATGATCAATGGAGACGTTTTATCTTTTGGTCTTTGCTAAGCATGAACCTCTTCCTCTCAGCTGGCCCATCTCCTCCCATTCCCTTCCTTCCTCTTCTTTAGTCCTGTCATCCTCCTGGTGAAGGAAACACGGCTCACACTTCCTCACCCATGTCCCCTGGGAGGCAAGATTTCCCACTCAGGGTTTGTCACCTATACAGCCCTCTCTTTGAGTTTCTCTTTATCCTCTGTCCTTTGAAACACCATCCTCTTATTCTCTCACACATACTCTCACACACACACATTCTCTCATTTCCTCTTCCTCTTGGTCAAATACTCTCTTACACACACACATACACACACACCTCACCTCACCTCATTCACTTTCACTCCAGAGGTTTTTTTCCTACATTCTCTTTCATTCATTTTCTTTCGTCACCCCTTCACACTGCCTGTTTCTCTCATACGCTCTCTCTCTCTCTCCTTCACTCTCCCTCTCTCGTCCACACCCTCTTTTCTCTCTCTCCTGCTCTTCCCTCCCTCTGTACCTCCTCTCTCCTCTCACTGGTCCCTCTCCCTTCACTCCGTTGCTCTGCTGAGCCCTGGGCACTTGCAGACACTTGTGAGGTCTGTGATCAAGGTGATCCATGCTCGTATGGCTTTGTCTGAATGTGCGTTACGGCTGAGTCAGGGAGCCACGGGTGGGTGACCAGTGTCTGAAGCCCGTCTACGTGTCCACCAGGATTGGTCTTCTGTGCCTCTGCCTTCCTCCTACATCGTGCTAACATGCAGCAACCTCTGACCCTACTGCTCCTGCTGTCTCAGCTTGCGCATGCCCTGTGGAAGCCCTGGCCTCAGGTGAGCCCGCCGGCCGCACATCCACACTGCCGTCTGCACAGGTAGACTGAACGTCTGCAGCTACCCTACGTCTAGTCTCGTCCCTTCACTTAGGAGGACGAACCTTTATATCTAGCACTGGGCTTAAATTGTTGATGTATCCTACTTGTGGAGGAGTTCGCTGGGCTTGTGGGTGTTCTTAGACTTTCTTTGGTATTCTTTTATAAAAGACTGCAGGTCATTGTCATGGAGTCGTGATATGCTTAGCAGGCTGTGATTTGATTCTTCTGATTCATTTGATTCTGATTCATTTGATTCTGATTCATTTATTGGATGTGACTCCTTGGTCATTCTTCAGTTTTGAGGTGAATCCAATTTTTGAATCCAGTTGTTTAATGGTTTCAGAAAGAGTGAGAAGTCCACTACGTTTCATGTTTTCTGGGGTTGGGTGTGTAGGGGTGTGTGTGGCCAGTGTTCTCTTCTCTGTGTGGGTTTTGTTTATTTGTGGGAGGGAAGCAGCAGGGTGTCCCAGGATCCCAGGATTGTCCTTGGGAGCGACCATCAGATTTAAACCCACAGGACTGTGATGTCACGTTTCCTGTTAACAGCTGGTACTGAAACGGGCTGACCCGCTTGTTAAGATGTCATCGCTGGCCTTCACTGCTAGGCGCTCAGTCACATATGCCAACATGGGGAGGCCACCCAAAAGGCTTACTGTTTTTTTTAAAGACATAATCTACTTATCATATGTCTCAGAGAAAGAATGTAGAATCAGATCCAACCTGTTTATATAGTCGTATTTATGAGGATGGGATTTAACAAAAATGATTAACTTGGTCTATGCAGAAGGACCTTGGATCAAATGCAGATGTGTGGTGTGGTATTTGTCGTGACTTTACAGAACCCAGCGCCTGTAATAACTGAAGGGCCCATACCGCCCTTGGCTATTTTAACCAGGTTTACAAGCACTGTGTGTGTTTTTACCACATGAGGGTGGCATTCATCTTACTCCTCAAAGGAGCTTAAAAGCTCATTAGCACGCTCAGGGTTTCAGACCACAGAGGCCGAATTAATCAACATGGAAACGGAGTTCCACCGCAGAAGTCATTCCACGCTGCTTAGTAGCTGTGTCGGCAATCCACAACCACGTGGGTCATCTATGTTGAACGTGTCGTGTAATCGAAGTGATGGCGTTTTTTAACTGATGAAGGTCCAGCTTTCCAGTGGTCTTTACAGCCTGTGTTTTGATTGGCAGTGACACCCTTGGCCCACTGTTTTGGTTCACCTCCCAGCAAGTTATAGTGGCAAAGTATGAGGGGAAGTTTTTCTGGGTAATGGGGAGGGGGGGGGGGGGGGAGTCTGCTAAAGACTGAACATCAATGGAGATCCTAAGAAAGTATTTAGGAAGTGTTTAGGATTATGTGTTTAAGATTAAGTGTTTAAGTGTCCAGGTACATTTTCCTTTTGAAAGAAAGCATTCAAAAATGTCATTTCATGTCAGAGTGTAGCAGGAGTTCTTTCCCATTTACAAGGACTCAAGTTTCTTTCAGTTCAAGTCAAAGGAGTCTTGACCTGCAGTAGCCACAGGGCTTCATTGTGTTCTGGTCCAGTTGGAGTGTTGACCCCGGGTGCGGGGCCAGGGAGTGAAGCGTTAGACACACTGCTTTACTCTCTCGATGACTTTAAATAGTGGGACACATTCTCTCAGGGCTGTGATCACTTAAGACTTAAGTGCTAAGTCTGCCACATAACGCACACATGGTTCGGTCTTACTGGGGTTGTGGCTGGGGAACTCGTGGTGACGTCTATGTGAAGTATGCAGCGCTGGTGTGCATAATCTTTGAGACTCTGGAAATGTATATTTGTTAGAGCCATTATGGAAATGAGTATGGAAATATTATTGGACATACTACTACCTTTAAAAACTATTAAATTCAAATAGCCTTTATTAAAAACAAATAGCCTATATTAAAAACAAATAGCTTTTATTCAAATCAAATAGCCTTTATTCAAATCAAATAGCCTTTATTAAAAACAAATAGCGTTGGTTAATGTTGAATTTTTAATGTTTTTTTCTGGTTCTTCTTGCACCCTGCATAATCAAGCTCCTCATCCATGAGTCTCGTAGTCCTGGTTGGTGCTGTGCTGGCCCGTCCTCTACACAGGGTGGAGCGTGGAGGCGTAGCTGGGGTCTCTCACTCTAGGCTTGGGCCAAAGCCTTTTACCTGGGTTAGGGTTAGCAGTAACTATACTGGTGCGAAAAGTCCAGTCTGAAACCCTAACCCTAACCGCCACTCCAAACCCTAACCCTAACACAATAGTGGGAAAAAGGGCCAGCCTGAAGGCTAGCTAAAGAGTGGCCCAGCAGCACATGTAGCTGTCAAGAGGCAAGAGTGGATATGGCATGCACAATCTGGAACAGAGTTAACCTCAGGGCGGGGCGGGGGCGGATCTAGCACGCACAATCTGGAACAGAGTTAACCCCAGGGCGGGGCGGGGGCGGAGCTAGTATGCACAATCTGGAACAGAGTTAATTAACCCCAGGGCGGGGCGGAGGTGGACCTAGCACGCACAATCTGGAACAGAGTTAACCCCAGGGCAGGGCGGGGGTGGAGCTAGTATGCACAATCTGGAACAGAGTTAACCACAGGGCGGGGTGGGGCGGAGCTAGTATGTACAATCTGGAACAGAGTTAACCACAGGGCAGGGTGGGGCGGAGCTAGTATGTACAATCTGGAACAGAGTTAACCAAAGGGCGGGGTGGGGCAGAGCTAGCATGTACGATCTGGAACAGAGTTAACCGTAGGTGGGTGGATGAGGAGCTAGCATGCACAGTCTGGAACAGAGTTAATCGTAGGTGGGGTGAGGGAGGAGCTAGCATGCACAGTCTGGAAGAGAGCCTTCTGTGCTGCATCCTTTATGACAGGAAACTGTTAACCGCAGGGAAGCTGTTTGAGGATTTCTGTGATAATAAATGATGGGGCAACCAGAAGGTTAGAATTGTTTACATTTAGACGCATGCTTTACTTTATTAGCCCTTGGGCTGAGTTTTAATGTGAAGTGTTCCTGTGGTTAACTCATTATAATATTCATTGATCTCTGAATAACTTATGGTAATCTTCACCTAAAACTAGTAAAGCCTTTCACTGGTCACTTAAATTATCAGAGTAACACAAATTCAGCATTGTACTGTCTCTCTATTATTCTGTCTCGAGTGTGCGGAGAACCATACGGATATATCATTACCATGTCTTAGCTATTGCTCTATAAGGTCACCTCCATAATAAATTATTGGCTGGAATGGTCTTGCTAGCGCGCTCTTCAGTCGGATCCTCTGTAATGTAAATATTACATTTCCAGACAAGCTGATGATCCCCGGCACATGCTGATATGACTCTGGATCCTTCCAGCTTCCCAAGAAACTTGTGATGTTTGCCAGTGGCTTCCTACGCTCAGAACACAGATTTTATACATGAGGTCTTTCAGAACACATGCTTTATACATGAGGTCTTTAACAACACAGGCTTTATACATGAGGTCTTTCAGAACACAGACTTTATACGTGAGGTTTTTCAACTTTCAACAGGTGTTGATGTGCAGCATTAATATTTCTCCTTTGTGGTACATGGTCAGCAGAGAGTAACTGAATCATATTAAAGTTCTATGAAATACTATAGGTACTTTTTTTCTAGAAAAAGTTGATTTAAAAATTGAGACTGTGTCAGAGTCCCTTTTAACATTTTCATAAAGTGAAACAGACCTTAGCGGTAGTGTGACACTAGCGCCTTTCTTCTTTATTAGAACTAACAAACAGCATTACATATCTCATGAATCAGTGCCTTCTTAAAGTGACAGTGACTTACAAAATACATCACATTCCTCCCCCCCTTACCTAAAATGTCTACACAAGACTCTTTTTAACATATATATATATATATATATATATATATATATATATATATATATATATATATATATATATATATATATATATATATAGTAATTACATAACACTACTAACAGATCCTTTGCCACTGTAACAAAATGTCAATGCCTTCCTTTTCTTCTATCTACGGGGTAGAGTAGACTGCTCTTGCCCCGTCTTAACCATGGGGATTATTATTCCCCAACCTGCAGGTTGAGTACTAACTAATAAGTCAGTCTAGCGGGTGGACGCCGTTCTCTTGCCAGGTAACGTCGTTCAGTGGCAGATGTCGGCACAGTTACAGGAACAGTCTCTTTTGGAGTTTCTCCTTCAGTTACTTGAGATTCATCAGGATGGTGCTGATCCACATGGACTGTTGATGATACAGCCATCTCCGGTTCAGTGATGAGTGGCATTTCCTGTGGAGCAGATCCTAGCAACAGCTGATCAGCATGTCTTCTTCACACTACATTTGAAGATGTCTGAACTGTGTATGACACAGGTCCAGTCTGTGCAATTACTGATGCTGGCACCCATTTTGGACCCAGAGCGTAACTCCTTGCAAGAACATGTTGACCAGGGGAGATTACTCTGCTCTTTGCTTTTACCTCTCGCCTGTCAATTTGGGCTTTTTGTTGATGGTGCCCTACCTCTCTGACACTGGGTGGTTTTAACAAATCAAAATTTGTGTGAGGTGATCTTCTTAGCATCAGAGTTGCAATTTTGGTTGTTGCATGCGTAATATTTCGATAAGACGGTAAGAAACTATGTAAGCGCTGGTGTAAAGTCTCTTTACCTTGTGAGGCTTTCAACGTATGTTGCATGGTCTGCACCATTCTCTCGCCAAGACCATTTGTTGAGGGGTGGTAAGGAGCTGACTTAATGTGTTGTATTCCATTGGCTTGCAGAAATGAACCGTGGTCCGTTATCACTAACAAGTTGCAATCTCCCCAAGTTTCTCAATGGTCTTGGCTGTTGTCGTGGATCGCATTACTGCTATTTCAGGCCATTTACTGTGTGCATCAACCACCAAAAACATCTTGTCTTCAAATGGACCAGCAAAATCAACATGTATTCGTTCCCATGGAGTTTCTGGCCAGTCCCACGGGTGTAATGGTGATGGCTGAGGTTCATTTCTGAGTTTCTGGCATGCAAAGCATGACTTGGTTGTCTCCTCAATTTCCTGGTCTAAGCCAGGCCACCAGAAATAACTTCTCGCTAACTCATTCATCCACACCATTCCATAGTGACCAATATGTGGTTGCTGTAAAACCAGCTTCCTCAAGAGTGGTGGAATGACAACATGTCTTCCCTACAGCAGGTACCCTGACTGGACAGAAAGTTCTAGTCTTCTGAACAAGAACGACTGTAGATATGATGCATCTTTAACAGGACGACCACTAGTGATTACTTCAATCATTTCAGATGAGACTGGATCTTCACGCGTGTATTTATGTACCTGTACAGCAGTCACTGGAGACTCCTCCACTTGTTTAAAGTAGAAAATGTTCTGTTGGCACTCTCTGGACATATCACTGGCAGGGGTAGCCTTGAAAGTCCATCAGCACTGTGGTGCAACTCAACTCTGACTTGCGATACTTGATATCATAAGTATGGGCTGATGACATCAAAGCCCATCTCTGCATTCTACTGGCAGTTAGTGAAGGTATACCAGTGTGAGGCCCAAATATGGTCGTAAGTGGATGCTGTTCAGTCAGCAGCGTGAAACGCAAAAGTACTGATAAAACTTCCTTACACCAAAGATGATTCCCAATGCTTCCCTCTCAATCTGGGCATAGCCCCTCTCCGCCCTATTTAAAGTGCGTCATTCTTCTCTGGATGGCATAATGTGGGAAATTACAGCTCCCACACCGTATGCACTTCTGTTTCGATTACACCCTTAACATCCACTCACCAGTGTAAGTTTTGAGTACAATATTTGTGGGTTTTAAAGGCACATAGCTCAGGTGGTTGTGATACATGCTGTCAGAGTCAATGAAGACAGCAGCCCCTGTGTCAATCTCCATATGCACCTTGTGTCCTTCTCGCAGAGGTGTGACCCAGTAACCATCTGAATCTCCTTCCACAGTCATGATTTTCAAGGTTACTTCTTCAGCAGATGAATCACTTTCACTTCCTCCTGCTTCGTTTGAGTGCAAAGTATGAACAGCTTTCTTTCTCTTTTGTGCATCAGGTATTTTTTTGTATTTTTGTTTCCCACTCTTCTCCGTGGAAGGACACAAGGTGCATCCAGCCATTTTATGTCAGGACTGCGTTTCACTCACTCAGCGTTACAGAAGAGATTGGCCAAGTCGTCTCTCCGTTGTTAGCATAGGTTAACATGTGCCTGAGGGAAAGCAGATGGAAAAAAAACTTTTGTACAGCTAACGCCACAGTTCGAGCACAACTGGGGGAAAACTCATTTTTGCTTGTGTTTTTTTTCTTGAAACACGGAGTAGGTTGCTTCTCTATCCTCGTCGCCACTTTGTTATATCATCTGTAGGCTAGTGAACTGCGATATAACCTTTTAATAAAGAGAATGAAACGGACCTTCGAGGTATCATGACACTAGCGTCTTTCTTCATTTGAACCAACCAGTGTTGCCAGGTGAGAAATGTAGGATCATTGTACCAGAGACATAAAATTATCGTATTTTGAGGGAAATTATCGTACACCCGAAAAGTTTATTGATGCGCTATAGTCACTCTAGTGTTGAATAGCGTCTAATCTAACAGGCACCCACAGCTTTGTGACGTCAGTACAAAACAGATTCATCAGCAGCTCCACAGTTGCCTTAGGCTAATGTGTCCCCAATAAACAATGGCGGACAATAAACAAAAGACTCCGACAGACAGTTGCGACAGGGTGATTACAACCGATTACAACCACACATTCACGGAATTTTCAAATTATCGGTTATTTGGCCTTTTTTGGGATTATTGATCGTACATTGTACAGAGGGCAAAATTATCTTACAAATACGATAATTATCGCACACCTGGCAACACTGGAACCAATAAACAGCATTACATATCCCATGAATCAGTGCCTTCTTAAAGTGACAATGACTTACGAAATACATCACAGTCTTTTAGAACACAGACTTTATACATGAGGACTTTCAGAACACAGGCTTTATACATTTTTCAACTTTCAACAGGTGTTGGTGTGCAGCATTAATATTTCTCCTTTGTGGTGCATGGTCAACAGAGAGTAACTGAATTGTATTAAAGTTCTATGAAATACTATAGGCACTTTTTGGCCAGAAAAGTTAATTTAAAGATTGAGATTGTGTCAGAGTCCCGGACACAATCTGGAAGGCTATTCCATAGTTGTTACCTTATTAATTATTGGAACTAATAAAAAGCCAGCATCCTGTGATCTTATTGGACATGGGGGTTCATAATAGGAAATAAGTTCTTGGAAGTAATCAGGAGCAAAACCATTCAGTGCTTTATAGGTCAATAGAAGAATTTTAAAATCGATACAGAATTTAACTGGGAGCCAGTGCAGGGCTGATAATACTGGGCTGATATGATAAAATTTTGTAGTTCTAGGTAGAACTAGCTGCGGCATTTTGAACTACTTGATATTTATTTCGATTGCTATTTGAGCATCCTGACAGTAATGACTTACAGTAGTTACGGAGATGTAGAAAGGCTATCTTAGTAGTCAAATGATAGGTCAGAGTCGAGATTTTTGTCTACTGAGAAATGGGATAGTCTGCGAGATTTTGCATTAGATCTGGTAGTTTCTGTCTTGTAGCCTTTGGGCCCAGAAGGAGAACCTCTGTTTTGTCACCATTAAGGTGGAGGAAGTTTAGCGACATCCAGCATTTAACATCTCTTACGCAGGCCTCAATTTTCCCTAATCTGGATTTGTCATCAGGTTTGGCTGAAGTAAAGTTGGGTGTCATCTGCATAGCAGTGAACACCATGTTTGCTTATAACTATGCCCAGTGGTAGCATATATAATATAATAATAGTGGTCCTAAGATGGACCCTTGCGGGACTCCATATATCACTTTTGTGTGTTTGGAGGGAATATTATCAAGCTCTACAAACTGATAGCGATGAAGTAAGAATGAAACTATGAAAGGGCTGTACCTGAGATTCCAACCCTGTTTTCTACCCTTTCTAACAGGATCATGTGATCTATTGTGTCGAAAACCGCACTAAGATCGAGAAGCACTAATAGAGATACATAACCTTGATCAGAGGCAAGAAGATCATTTGTTACTTTAACTTGGGCTGTTTCGGTACTGTGGTGGGGCCTAAATCCGGATTAGATTCTTATGCAGATATAAGCATAATTGTTGGGCCGCAGCTTTTTGTATGATCTTGGATATAAATGAAATGGGTCTACAACTACATTGTACAGTTGGATCAAGATTTGGTTTCTATTGTTTAATAACTTCTAGTTTACAGGTTTTGGGCATGTCACCTATAGTAATGGATGAGTTAACTACCATTAGAAGAGGTTCAGTCACAACTGGTAATACCTCTTTAAGTAATTTTGAGGGAATTAAATCTAATGTGCAAGTAGTACAATTTAGCGATTAAATTATGTTCTCCAATTTTGGTTGAGGAAGTGGATGAAAAGCTTCAAGCATTTCTCCTAATGCAAAATTTTGTTCAGTATCAACCAAACCAGATGACAGACCAGTTGGATTACCTATAAAAGGTTTTATATTTAGTCTAATATTCTCTTTTTTATTATCAAAGAAATCCATAAAGACATTACTAGTTACGTTTCCTGGAATCTGAGGTTCAGTGCCTGCTTGATTTTTCTTAAGCTGCTGTTGTTGATAATGGATGTCCAGTGTAAAGAGCATCTGCTCCGCCATCAGTGAACTGATGATAAATATCCACACGATTTATGATGGTCGTATTCTGCATGGTGAGAAGCATCTGGACACATCTGGATCCTCTCACTGACGTCTGTGTCTCCTGCTTTATGGCAATCTGCGATCTACACTGCTCTCCGATCGGTGCTGAACGCTTTGCCACGAACATGCGGTCCATCATTGGATTCACCTTTTTTGCCAGCAAAGAAAAAGCATAACTTGATTAAGATCCAGCAAGATTGCATTGGGTGGTGTGTGGTTTGGCCAGCACTGTATGATCCACAGTCACTGGTAACCATGCAAATGAGTTTGCCATTTATGAAATCAGGAAATATTTTTAATCATTCACCTTTATTTGTTGACATTATTGAATTAGGCTGAATTTACACTACATAGAATTATTTATTTTTTAATTACTATTAATTAATTAAAATGATTTTCTGTCCCTCCACGAAAATGATAAACACTGTTTACTCATCATCAGTGTTCCACAATCGTGTTATGGAGTTCTCCTTAATTCTAAGATTTGAATGCAGCGGATATCTAGCATTGCCCCCTTTTTGAGTGTGTTGAGTGTGTTTTTGAGTGTGTGTGTTTGACTGTATGCTTGTCAGCTGTGGCATATTTGCTGTGATCTGAATCAGGTCTCAGTTCTGAGTCTTTTCCTGTGCAAACAGTACAGAGTAGACAGGTCTGTTTCTGCTGTCATTCTGGTCATCATCCCAGCACTCTTCATCATTTATTAAAGTCTGTGTTTGGTGTTGTGGATAAAAGCACATATCTGGCAGTAGATGAGTTGAAGTGAGTCTCTTCATCTCCTCGGCATCCTCTTCTCTCCAGTTATAAGGAGATAAATATGATTAACATTTAGCAATAACATACAATATAAAAAATACAAAAGCTTAAAATCGCTCAATGTTTTGTTGCATACGATATATTTGCCTAGCCGTACTGATTTAAGCTGAGTGCTGCTTACCATAACAGAAACACTTATTTGATCCTCATTCTGGAGTCTGTTGTCCCAGAGGTGAAATGTGCTTTTGGGGTGTGTAGGAGGAATGTGACGGCATGGGCGTGAAGTAGTGAGTGAAGACCGCAGTTAATCAAATACATTACAGCCACCGCAGACCATAGCTGGTGCTGGGACTGCACTGCTGTGTGTATATGGAAGCGTTGTTATTTTGTGTCCTCAGTTGGGATTTATAGGGAAACGCTTTATGACAGCGTAACGTCTGGGAGCCCCAAACATTCTTGTGCATAACAAACCACACCCCAGGTGGCCCCACCACCCACCAAACCAAACCACACCCCAGGACTCCTGGGACTGGCTAGGATTGGTTGCAGGTCAGTGCATGGCATAGCTTGGCAGTACAGTAACAGATAATGATCTCTTTCTGCTGCTGAAGAATAAGAGCTGAAGAGAAAACGTATATAAATACACACAAAGATGAGAACTATTCATCATTCCCATCACTTCTTTGTTTACATATCTCTTTAATTACTGTTGTCATGGTGACTGGCGTCAGCCAGAGGGGGATCGGCTCCCCCACTGAGTCTTGGTTCCTCTCAAGGTTTCTTCCTCATGCTCCTAGGGAGTTTTTCCTTGCCACTGTCGCCCTTGGCTTGCTCACTGGGGGCCTGGACACGGACACTTGTAAAGCTGCTTTGTGACAACAACTGTTGTAAAAAGCGCTATATAAATAAATTTTGATTTGGCCTGTCTGAGACCCCCCCCCCATACAATGGAGCATTGCAACAATTTTCTTAGATAAACTAAATCTATTTAACATTTCTACCATTTCTACCTTCTACAGATGACTACAAGGTTTTCAAACTCAAACCCGTTTTTATCCCCACCCAGCCTTCTACATGCCAACTTGATCCTGCTCCTACGACTCTTCTCAAGATATCTGTTATTTCTGCACATATCTGCCATCATATTAATGTGTCATTAGCACCTATCTCTGTTCCTGCAGCTCAAAAGATTTCTGCTATAATGCCCATTCTTAAAAAGGCCTGGCTTGAATACATCAGGTATTGATAACCATCACCCCATTTCAACTCCCTTTCTTAGCTAAACTATTGGAGGAGGTTTCCTCCCTTTCCTCAACATGATGGGTCTCTTCGTGCCTTTTAAATTAGGCTTCCATACTATGCATAGCACAGAGACCCAGTCATAATCTCTCATGTGTCCTCGGTGATCTTCCTACCTTTGATCCTGGTGCCCTCTCTATTCTCCTTCTTCAAGACTTTAGTGCTGCCTTTGAAACAATTAATCATGCCATGTTGCTCTCTCATCTCTCTGCCATTAGGATCCCTGACACAGTTCACCCGTGGTTCACCTCTTATATTTCTAATGGATTTCACTTTGTTGCTTTCAGTAAATCCAAATCTCATTGTCTCAGTCATGCAGGGAGTACCCCAAGGTTCAGTGCGTGGCCCCCTTCTTTTCATTATCTTTATGCTACAGATTAATCCTCTTGGCCAGATTATTTTCAGGCATAATTTTCATTATCAGTTATACTGATGATACACATCACATTACACATGTGATATTACACATCTACATTAGAATGAATGTTACCTCCTTCCTGCCTTCCCACCACACTAGTACAGTGGCCTTGAATTTTCTGAAATGAAACCCAGGGAATACTTACTGGCGCTAAATCTGTCATCTCTGACCTCCCTGAGTTTGAACTCATTCTAGATGGCACCACCATTAAATCTTCTGCAGTAACCCTGGAGTACTCTCTGATTAGTACCCTGTAGTAGTAAGTAGTACCCTGGAGTTCTCTCTGCTTAGTATCCTGTACCATGTAGTAGTACCCTGGAGTACTCTCTGAATATTACCCTCGCTAGACTTTTTTCACCCTTGTGACTCTCATCTGCATGCCATTCTCACCAGTCTCAATTATTGCAGTTCCCTTCTCATTGGCATTCCAAACCCAACCCTGCTCTCGCCCTGATGGCCTCGCTCACCCTGATCTCACCTCGATCTATTCATGGCCTTGCTCTCTCTGATCTCACTGAGGTTCTCCATCTTCACTGCTCATGCATCGTGCACTCCGCTCTTCCGATGCTGGTCTCCTTTCCATTCCAAAATTTAGACTGGCTTCTGCTTGGTGTCAAACCTTCAATGTCATGGCAACTCTGGAATTCTTTACCTCAGTCACATTGTACTTGTCTCTCACTTTCCTTTTTCATGGGAGGACTTAAGTCATCTCTGTTCTCTACATCTCCACCACCTTCATTCACCTTCAACTTTCTTTTCCTCAATGTAAAGTGACCTTGGGTATTAGAAAGAACTGTTGTTGATGTATTTTTTTCTGTGTGAGAATAATTTGTTTTTTTTTTTATTCGGTTTGTTATATTAATGTTTCTGATTTTCAAACTAGACATTTGAGGAACAGTTTGACATTTGAGTTTATAGGATGTTTGTGAGCAACACTGCTATAGAGTCCCTGTGACTCTAAGACACTGTTGTTAAACCCACAGGCTTGTCATCTTGTCATCTTGCAAGTGTGTTTTTTTCCTTCTATTTTATGTTCTTGTACTTTTTAATTATGACTCCCTTGGCATTGTCTGTCTGGCGAAAACAGATTTCAAGGAAACCTTTTATGATAAATTCAGACTGCAACGGTTGCTATCTGTCTCCTGAGTCTCCATACCTCCCATTTGGTCATGTGAGTACAGTTTGCTACTACATTTCTGTAGCAGGCCCTTTTGGGGACCTCCACAGCAGGCCCTTGTGGGGACCTACAGGAGGAGTAATATCATATAACACAAAAATGACATTAGGAGTGTCAGGTAAACGATAGAATGGTAAATTTGACAAATACTGTGCTGGATACTGAGACTAAACACTGCTGTGTGTTTGGGAACATTTTCCTGTATTTGTTCTGCTCTAGATTGCTGGAGGCCAGCAGATACAGGACATTTCATATGTGGCAAGCTAGACAGTATAGTGCATTAACAGAGCAAATGAATGTATTTTTTATTTAGAAAACAACTTTTTACTTTGTTGTTTACTTTATGAGAACAGGGATTGATGATCCTTCAGCCAGTCCGTAACTGTCATGCCAGTAAAAGCTTTTTAAGTTGTATTGATATCTGCTGTGGATCGTTTAGTTTTCCCCATTCCCATGACAGCCAAGGCACGTTCCTCACCCCGTTCATCATCTGTTTAAAAGCCCCTCAGATGCCTAATGTCAGACTCTCAGTGTCTCTCTATCACTCTCCGTCTCCCCAACCCTCTCACACTAAGCCCCCTCTCACACTCTCGTGTGTATGTGTGTGTATGACAGAATCCTGGATGTGATGAATTGTTGGGTTCTGGGAAGGTGATGGATCAATGTGGTGTGTGTGGAGGAGACAACACGGCCTGCAGGCTGGTCTCTGGCCTGTTCCAGCACGGCCTGACCAGAGTGGGTTACCACAAAGTTGTGGAGATCCCAGAGGGAGCCTCCAAGATCAACGTGACCGAGATGGTCAGGAGCCAGAATTACCTTGGTGAGTTGGACTACATTCACACACACAGAATGATGTGCAGAACTTTTACATTTTACAGATGTAATAAGCTACGCCTGTTTTAATTAAATATTTCAATCATTTACATTTTTCTTCACTTTTCTTTATTTAAAAAAAAGTTAAATTAGTTCATGACCTCCTGCTTGCAAAATTGGCCAGATTGTTAAATCAAAAAGAAATGTTGAAAAGATGAAAGCATCCCATTTCTTTCAAGTCCATAAATGGGGTCATCATCACAGTAATTATCTCCAAACTCTTCAACTTAGACCTCCTAAAAACTGCTCTCTGCTCTCTCTAAAGACTGCAGTGCCAATATGTGTGTGTGTGTGACAGAGTGAAACAGAAATTGGCTTCAGTGCTATTTCGGGAGTGACTGGAGGAATGTCCGTGTTTTACTGTTGGAGACATTGCTTTAATGAGAGCCACGCTGAGTTGTGGACATGTGTCGGACTCGTGGGAGCCTGGAACAGCTCTGTCGTCCCCCACTGGCCCCGGGGGCTTTTGTGCACAACAGCAACCCCTTGCCCACACTGCCAGCTGGCCTCTTTGATTACAGAGACTAATTTCTGGAGCCACAGCTGGAGCCCCAGACAGAGGCATGTTTGAGGTGACGAGGCCCTGGGTGTGAGCCCCTGGGGAGAAGGCCAGTGTGGCCTTGTCCAGGCTGGACAGAGCCACCACGTGAAACAGCAACGGCGGCAGGCGAATCACAGCAGTGTGGGGACTGTAATCAATGCCGTGTGTTTATGAGAGTAGGAGAGAGAAGCAGTGGAATGGAAGCTTCTGCAAGGTCATCACAGGATTCACTGAATTACGACGTTGAATAATGTTTGGAAAATTCCAGAAAATCCCCCAAACAGGCATTACCTTTAATTCTCTCTACAGACTGAATAAGTCGAATGATTTGTGAAGGTGGTTTGTAAACTGTCCCCCAGTTACATGTCCTTACTAGAAACCCGACAACCAAAACTCTTACATTGTGCAGCACTTAATTTCCTCCTAAGACCTTTTTGGCGAACGTGTGCTGTGTCTAGAAGAATAGGGAGCTCATTATGTGATTGACATTTTGTGTCAACTGCCATGATTCTAATCCTTCTAAATTGAACTTTGTTGCTTCTATATGACTATGTTTATGTCCCAGCAAAGTCTTTTGAATGTCTGTGTGTGTGTATGTGATTGTTGTCCGGTAGCTTTGCGGAGCCGTTTTGGACGTTCAATCATCAATGGAAACTGGGCCATTGACCGACCAGGAAAGTACGAGGGAGGCGGGACCATGTTCACATACCGTCGGCCCAATGAAATTAGCAGCACTGCCGGGGAGTCCTTTCTGGCAGAGGGCCCAACCAATGAGATCCTGGATGTGTTTGTGAGTGGCATGGACATTCCCTCCAGACAGGAAGTGCTTTTGCAGTGCTTCCCCCAACCTTAACAGAACTGATAGCATGGTTGTAGTGTGGCATGTGGGGTGGTCACCTTGTCACACGTCAGGGGAGCTGGACACAAATAATGCAACTGATTAGGCCAAAAGTGTTTGATTTTTCCAGGCACTGCACATATCTGGACTAAATTTAGATTTTAGAAAGGATTTAGCCAAAACCTCCACCCCCAAATAAACAATTTCTAAAATCTTTCTGAAACCCCAATACATCATGAATGGATGTCTCTGCTTTGTTTTACCATTCAGATTATCTACCAGCAACCCAATCCTGGAGTGCTTTACGAGTACATCCTGCCTTCAGAGAATACCGGAGGCACTACCGGCAACACAGAAGAGGGTGAGGCATCTTAAGCATTACTTTAATGCTAATCAAAGACTAACTTTGACCCTTTATCATGGTTCTGACCATAACTTTGTATGTCATGCTAAAGAAAACCTTCACTAGGCAGGATGTAACTCTGAGCCTGTACATATGGGACCGTTTGGATACAGCAGGACCCTGTTTTCCGTAGGGAACACTGTGAATGGAGGTGTGGGGTATGAGGGGTATGGGCAATATGGCAGGACATCCCAGAATGCGCATGAACAGGCCGGTGGGCACAGGTACCCCTCTCATATACCTGAGAACCAGGTGCCTGCTGCTGCCCCACCCCACAGGCACAGACAATACAACTGGAAACTCACCAGGACGACCGACTGCAGCGCCACCTGTGGCAAGGGTCAGAACTGCATGTTTATATGCCACTTTCTACAATCCACTTTCACATTTCACAACTGCCTGTGACACTATTGTCATATACCTGCATGTTTGTGTGTGTGTGTTGGACAGGCAGCAGCCATACCGTGTTCGGTTGTGTCCATCGAGCCACTCAAGAGCTTTTGTCAGACAGCCTATGTGACAGCACTACCAAACCCAGCCCACAGGAGGAGCCCTGCAATATCCAGCCTTGTCCTGCCTTGTGAGGACTCTCACTGTATATCACACACACACACACACATACACACAGACAGTCCAACCTTCTGAGGACACTCTCTCCATCTCTCACTGTATCTCATGCACACACACAGTCCAGCCTTGTGAGGACTCTCTCAGTGGACAGGCAAATATTCATCAGTAAGCAGTATCTGATGCCCTGGCTTGTTGTCTCCTTCTCCTTGGGCAGCTGGGATATTGGGGAGTGGTCCGAGTGCAGTAAACCTTGTGGTCTGGGTGTGCAGCACCGGCAGGTTCTGTGCCGGCAGACCTACGCCAACCGCACGCTCAATGTGCACACCTCCCGCTGCCGCCACCTGCCACGGCCCGAGAGCAGCAGTCCGTGCCAGCTGAAGATCTGCAGATCTGGAGCCCGTGAATGGCAGTCACCGTTCTTCTCCATTGGCCCGATTGAGCAGGAGGCCAATGAGTTGGCAAAGGGGAGGGACTGCAGGGATAGCTGGTGCAGGGCAGGTGGTGAACACTTCTACATGGATCTTTCTGTTCCGTTAAAATAGAAATTAATGAAATTAACATGGTCTAGATTGAGTTGCTATGGCTATGAAGTGAAAGTTCTTTATATATATTTTAAGGGAATGTTATTGTTGTTCACTAACTGCTGGAAAACATGGAAAAAGCCAGATTAGCAACTTGACTTTACAACATCTGCTCTGATCAAACCCTCTCCTAGTTCTGCACACAACTGGGTGTGAACTGATCGTAGAACTGATCCTGTGTGTGTTGTCAGTGCTCTGTGCCCTGTGGGGTGGGTCAGAGGTCACGGGAGGTACGCTGTGTCAGCAACGTGGGTGACGTGGTGGAGGATGAGGAGTGCAATCTGAAACTCCGCCCCAGTGACGTGGAGAACTGTGACATGGGGCCCTGCGCTAAGAGCTGGTTCTACACGGACTGGGCTGATCTGGTGGGTTCTGTCCAGGAGAACAAAAACCGTGACATGTAGAATCAACACCACCACCACCAGTAATAATCCCATGCTTCTCTACCCTGCTTCTCTCTTAGTGCTCGGCAGAGTGTGGGATTGGTGTGCGCAGTCGCGGTGTGGTCTGTCTCACTAACCATATTAGCACCCTGCCTCTAGAGGGTTGTGGGTCAGAGCGCCCCCCAGAGGTGCAGGCCTGCAACAGTGGATCCTGCGAGAGCCGGACTGAGTGGTTTGCTGGGCCGTGGGGTCAGGTGAGCCCACAGGACATCACACAATCACAAAAGCTATGCCATGTATCACATACTAATGGACATTATTTAGTGAAATTTGTGACTGTGAGTAAGAATTATCTTGAGAGATTTGAACTCTCGATGAAGGATTATATTTGATTTTGTGACTGACTTAAAAAATGATCCATGAGGGTTCTCACATCCACTGAATATATTAGACTTTTGAGATTATGTAAATGAGTGACATATTGAGCAACTCGTTTCAGTGATTGATGGGTCTTGCTTAATGGCCTTCACTGTCTGGATTCCAAGTGCTCTGCAGAGTGTGGCACAGGCAGCCAGCAGAGGGCAGTAGTGTGTTTGATGAGGTCAGATGAGGGATTCACAGTGGTGCCGACATATGAATGCTCCTCACTGGACAAGCCACTCAGCCAGCAGAGCTGCCATACCAAGGCCTGTGGAGCCAAGTGGTACCACACTGACTGGAGCACGGTCAGTAACCTAGAGCATCTCTCTCTTTTTTAATGAATTTTAATTTTCATTTCAATTTCTATTTTTATTCCTTTAGATTTGTTTTTATTTATTTATTATATTTGTTGGCAATGACCTTCCAAGGTGATAGACCTCGGGTCGTAATAAGCTTCTTTCTTTTCTCATGTAAAGCACTTTAAATTGCCAGTGTGTATGAAAGGAGCTATAGAAATCATTTTGCCTTGCCTCTCTCTCTGGTACCACACTGACTAGAGCTACAGTGCCACCCCACAAGTTATTTATTGCATAATCACTATAGTAATTAACATAGAAACATAGTATACAGTATATAGTACTATATATATATATATATATATATATATATATATATACACACATTATATATATACACACACACACACACACACACACACACACACACATATATTGCAAAAAGTATTCACTCACCTTCCTTGACTCACATATGATCTTAAGTGACATCCCATTCCTAATCCATAGGGTTCAATATGATGTTGGTCCACCCTTTGCAACTAGAACAGCTTTAGGAGTGTGTTTATGGGTATTTTGACCATTCTTCCAGAAGCGCATTTGTGAGGTCACATAATGATGTTGGACCTGGCTCTCAGTCTCCGCTCTAATTCATCCCAAAGGTGTTCTATGGGGTTAAGGTCAAGACTATCTGCAGGCCAGTCAAGTTCATCCCCACAGACTCTGCCATCCATGTCTTTATGGACCTTGCTTTGTGGACCTTGTAGTCATGTTGGAAGAGAAAGGGGCCAGCTCCAAACTGTTCCCACAAAGTTGGGAACATGGAATTGTCCAAAATGTCTTCAGAGTTCCTTTCACTGGAACTAAGGGGCCAAGCCCAGCTCCTGAAAAACAACCCCAGACCATAATCCCCCCTCCACCAAACTTTACACTTGGCACAATGCAGTCAGACAAGTACCGTTCTCATGGCGACCGCCAAACCCAGACTCGTCCATCAGATTGCCAGATGGAGAAGTGCGATTCATCACTCCAGAGAACGCGCCTCCATTGCTCTACAGTCCAGTGACGGCGTGCTTTACACCACTGCATCCAACGCTTTGCATTGCACTTGGTGATATATGGTTTGGATGTAGCTGCTCAACCATGGAAACCCATTCCATGAAGTTCACATCCACTGGCAAGCCAGACCATCTCCTAGGTGCTTGTATGGAATTGTCTTTGGTAGAAGCATGCAACTAAGATCTAAAATACAGGTTGAATATGTGAACATCATTTAAACAACTATCGATTTAAACAAACATACACAGCTCACGTGCCAGTAATTAGCAATTGGCTCCGGCAGGCTTATCTACAGCAACATAACTAAAGGGAGGGGCCTGGAGTTGACCACAGTCATGAGGGCTCACTGAGCCATTGCTTTCCACCCAAGTCATTGTCACAACTAGAGTGATCACATGACAGCATCAACATCTCAGATTACCAGAAGACTCAATGACTGGAGGTCACCGAGCTCCACACCTTCACATGTAGAATACTAACTGAAGGCTTGATTAAAAAGGTGAGTCTTAAGTCTAGATTTAAACTATGGAACTGTGTCAGAATCTCGAATTGGAGCAGTTATTCCATAACTGAGGGGCTTTAAAGGAGAAAGCTCTGCCTCCAGCTATAGTCTTGCTAATGTTTGGAACTAAGAGAAATCCTGCATTTTGGGGCAGCGCTTAGCGACGTTATATATGTGTCAAGTGAAAGAACAGAATCACCTAAGGTTTTGGCGGTAAATTTAGGTGTTACTGAAAATCCATCTAGGGTAAAAGGAATATCAGACCAATTGCTTCTATCAGCTTGTGGGTCCAAGAAGCACGACCTCTGTCTTATCGGAATATAGAAGAAGAAAATTAGACACCATCCATTTTTTTTATTTCCTAGAAGCAGTCAAAATTTTAGGAGTAGTATTGACATCATCCAGATTGAAGAATATATACAACTGAGTATCATCTGTGTAGCAATGGAAGCTAATACCATGCCAATGATTGTGCCCAGCGGTAGCATATACAATGAGAATAATATGGGACCCAATACAGATCCTTGTGGGACACCATATTTTACCTTTGTATGTTCTGAACATTCGTTATTTACAAGTACAAATTTGTAATGATCTGTCAGGTAGAATTTGAACTATGAGAGTGCTTGACCTCTTATGCCAATAAGTGTCTCCAGCCTATTCAGTAGAATGTTGTGATCAATGGTGTCAAAAGCAGTACTAAAGTTTAACAGTATAAGAAAAGAAACGTGTCCTAAATTCAGACTGAAATAACTCTAGGACATGTTCTGTCTGCAAGAAAGAAGAGAGTAGCGAAGAAACTACTTTCTCTAGAATTTTGGAAATGAGATTAGAGATTGGCCTATAGTTGGACAGTTCCTAGGGATTAAGACCAGGTTTTTAAATTAGTGGCTTGATGACTGCAAGTTTAAGTGATTTGGGGATGTAGCCTTGGCTCAGAGAATAGTTAATTATAGTAAGCAAAGGTTCTACATTACTGTAATAAGTAATTATTTGAGTAGATGAGTTGGTACGGCATCTAGTATGCATGTGGAGGGTTTGGCAGATTTTACCAATTAAATAAGATCCTCACGACCAATTGGGGAAAAGAACTCTGTAGATGTCTGTGATTGACTCTGCAAAAAGTTGGCGACCTTTTTGCACTATGCGCTTCAGCATCTGCTGATCCAGCTCTGTCAGTTTATGTGGCTGAGTTGCTGTCGTTCCCAAAGACTTCCATGTTCATATAATACATTGACAGTTGACTGTGGAATATTTAGGAGCGAGGAAATTTCACAACTGCATTTGTTGGACAGGTGGCATCCTATCACAGTTCCACGCTCGAATTCAATGAGCTCCTGAGAGCTACCCATTCTTTCACAAATGTTTGTAAAAACAGTCTGCATGCCTAGGTGCTTAATTTTACACGCCTGTGGCCATGGAAGTGATTGGAACACCTGATTCTGATCATTTGGATGGGTGAGTGAAGACTTTTGGCAATATAGCGTATATATAGTATAGTATAGTATATAGTACAAATAAATAATGGAATGAAAAGCAAATGTGAACCCACAACTGTGTGTATATGTGTGTAGTGTTCCAAGACATGTGAGGGCGGATTCCGCGTGCGAGAGGTGCGCTGTCTCACGGACAACATGACACAAAGCAAGACATGTGAGCAAGAACTGAGACCAGAGGAGAAAGAGGAGTGCAACCCTGAGCCCTGTCTGCCACACATTGGTTAGCCAGAACTCACTATACTCACAGCTTTATTACTTGCTGTACTCAGAGCAGAACTCTCAGCTATACTCTTGCGACTATATCAGGACATACAGATTTACCCTTAAAATCACATTCTTACATTGATCCTCGGATATACTCCTATCTGCAGTTAGTTTCCACATCCACGCACAGCTGTATAAATAGCCAGGTATACAGTTTCATTCAAAACAAAGGCCAGCAACCAAGCTCACAATATTAAAAACATTATTAGCTGTAGGCTCCTTTGTGGACACCACACATACACACACACGTGTGTAGACACACACACACACACACACACACAGAACAAAGCCAAACGTGACAGTTAAACTAGTACCACATATAGAGTGTAAAAAGCATTCCACACTATAGGATTATAAGCCTTAACAGAAATAGTATTAAAGCATGAACAAGTGCTAATCAAACATATCAGTGCTTTTCACAAAGTTCCCCTTTGTGATTTGGTAGGCCCACTAAACACAAACCCTCATGCTTACCTTTGGTTTATCTCTCCAGACGAAAACTGTCAAGACAAATACTTCAACTGCAACGTGGTAGTCCAAGCGCGACTGTGTGTGTACAATTACTATAAGATGGCCTGCTGCGCCTCTTGTACACGCGCTGCCCAGCGGCAAACGGGACTCAAGAACTACAGATGAAACAAGCCCCTGCAGACCCGACCGATATTGGTTCCTCCACTAGGGGGAGCTGTAACCAGACACAGCACAAAAGATCTGCAGTGAGATCAGCACAGTGGGCATGGGAAAATCAAGATAAGGAGCAATGTGTGTTTCAGAAATAAAGGTGAGAAATAAAGGCAAATCCCATGGAAACAAAAGAAACAAAGAAACATCTCTGATCTGGAGTCATGTGAATTGTCCACAGGAACATCTTTGCGGTTTGGATATTTTACTAAGTGGATATGATTGCTGGACTCTCGTGCCATGTGAGCGATGACCTCTGTGACCCAGTCCCCTCAGCAGTATTAACTGGAACTGGAGACTCTGAGAAAGCCTTTGGGATTCCATGATACATGTATATAGTATATATGTACAAATATGTAAACTGCATAAAAGCCAAATGTTTTACTCCTGATAATAGAATCCATTCATTTTGCATTAAAAATAAAAAACGTAGGAGTCACTCAAGAACTGGCAAAGCCACTGTTAACAGATTTTCCATTACAGGCATCATTTATAATACACATCAAATAGGTTGAGTTTTAACTAAATCTTCAGACCAGGCCAACATAAGGTTATCGTGCTTACACTTTAGCCAATAAAATCAATTCCATTCCCACTGGGTAATAGAGTGAAAGTTCTGTCAGGAATCTGTCAGGAATTAATTACCAAGTCTCTGGGGAGGATTTTGCTTTAATAAGCGCTGTTGAGATCTAGAATCAAGCTGTACTTGTCCGGTCCAAGAGTGCAGCGGTGAGCAAAACAGCAACATGTAACATAATGGGGAAAGCAGACAGGACTCATGATGAGACCTGCTTGGTTGAGTCCCCACTACAGAGGTGGACACGCCCAGCTCAGGTTTCTTCTGAGTCCATGATCTGGCATGTTAAATGAGACACACTCAACTTTAAATGTACAATAAAATATCAACCACTATATTACCTTTTAGAATTTCAATTGTTATCTGTACCTCTAATATGCAACTCTTCAATAATCCATACATTTGAAACATTAGACCTTTAATATTTGGTAGGTACTACACTAGAGCTGATTATTCAAGGTTGTGTCTTAGTTATTCTACTAAATTCTACTTACTAATTTATATTTCTTTACCTTTTTTCCCCAATTCATTTGTATTTATATTTTGGAATTATTCAGGTGTACATAGGTGTGACTGCTTGTTAATCACAGTGCAGTCTTCATAACCTATTCAGCAGTGGTGGCCGAAGTACACAAACCATGTACTTGAGTAAAAGTACAGGTACCCAAGGTAAAACATTACTCCAGTACAAGTAGAAGTCCTCCCTTTAGTCCTTTACTTGAGATAAAGTACAAAAGTATTGGCCTTCATACACTCACCGGCCACTTTATTAGGTACACTTGTCCCAACTGCTGATTAATACAAATGTCCAATCAGCCAATCACATGGCAGCAATTTCAATGCATTCAGGCATGAAGACATGGCCAAGACAGTCTGGGGCAGTTCAAACTGAGCATCAGAATGGGGTAGAAAGTTGATTTAAATGACTCTGAACGTGGTATGGTTATTGGTGCCAGATGGGCTGGTCTCAGTATTTCAGAAACTGCTGATCTACTGGGATTTAAAACCATCTCTAGGGTTTACAGAGATTGGTCCGAAAAAGAGAAAATATCCAGTGAGCCGCAGTTCGCACAGGCTCACCAAATTTGGACAACAGAAGATTGGAAAAACGTTGCCTGGTCTGATGAGTCTCAATTTCTGCTGCGACATTCGGATGGTAGGGTCAGAATTTGTGACTTTATGACCTTTATGACCACAGTGTACCCATCTTCTGATGGCTACTTCCAGCAGGATAACGCGCCATGTAATAAAGCGCAAATCATCTCAGACTGGTTTCTTGTACACGACAATGAGTTCACTGTACTAGAATGGCCTCCACAGTCACCAGATCTCAATCCCATAGAGCACCTTTGGGATATGGTGGAACGGGGAGATTTGCATCATGGATGTGCCTCCGACAAATCTGCAGCAACTGTGTGATGCTATCATGTCAATATGGACCAGACTCTCTGAATGTTTCCAGTACCTTGCTGAATCTATGACATGAAGGATTAAGGATGTACCTAATAAAGTGGCCAGTGAGCATATGTACTTGAGTACTGAAAGTAAAATTAAGGTTCTAATGTTTAGCAAATGATCTGCATGTAAAATCTATCAAAATAAAATTTGTTTTCTAAGGTAATGTGCTATGCTCAAATGTTTATTATTCCACGATATCAATGCATTTAGGTAGCTGGAAGCTCCACTATTAACTATGGTAGATCAAATAACTAGCTAGCGGGCTAACTTAGCTAGCTACATGCCGAGTGCGTTGCTAAGCCAGTTCCTGGTTGTGTACTAGCAATAGCCTACTTCACTAGCTAGCTAACCATGTATACAATGCTAATGTCTTAATGTCAGACTTATTTAACAAACACAAAGAAACGGTTTGCTGCAAGATACTGTTAGATTTCTCATTAAGGTAAATGACCAGCAGGCCTATGAAAACAGCTCACCTCTACGTGTTTCCTCAGACTGGATGGGGAATTCTTATGGGGAATTCTTAAGGACAAATCTTATGGGACTCAGGCAGGCAGAGAAGGCGCTTTAAAACGAAGGTGTCATTTTTCTTTTTAACTACTTCAAAGAATTTCACTCAGACAAGGCCCTGAGTGTGAAGTCACAGTTTCTTCCATGTTTATGTGGGGATTTGTTCTCTCTAACCGTTATGCTGCTGCAGTGACGTCTAACCGAACGCTGATTGGTGCGCGTGCTTCGCGCTTCTTTTGTTTCGTGTTTTAATGAACACGCGCGCCTGAACTAAAGACAGATTTCACATAATGTAGTGGAGTAAAAAGTAAAAGATTTGACTTTGAAATCTAGTAAACTTAAAGTAAACAGTTACAAAAATGAAAAGTAAAGAAACACGCAATAATTACTTAAGTACAGTAACGAATTATATTTACTTACTGTCCACCACTGCTATTCAGCAATATCATGTTTTCTAAAACAAATATATAAAACATGTATATATAAATGTTTTATAAAACTGATTAAAGCCAATGAAACGTCTGTCTTTTTAGTTTTTGTTTCATTTTAAACACACCACATGCATACCTTCTAATCATTCAATCAATCATTGTAATGTATTTCTGATGGGTCCTATACTGAACAAACTTCAGTTTATGTACTAGTTAGCTGGGTAATACAGCATGGTTGCAGAAATATGTGGTGTTCTAGTGACCCAGACACTGGATTTCGCCTACAGCTCAGAGTGGGTTCAGAGCGATGCTGATCAGATTTAACTGTGCATGAATAACGGGGTCACGAAAAACTAATTTTCATGACCTCTCATTGAATTTCAATCAATAACTTCAACCAGCTTCAATCAGTGAAATTCAATCAATAACATTGATCAACATATTTTCTGTGTAATTCAGGATCCAACTGCAGATTACTCCAGACTGCAAATGCATAACATTTTGTGAGAATAGTTTAGGTCCATAAAATATTAAACCCATCAGCATGAATTCAACATGAAGACAGATCTCTGTTGGTTTCTGGCTAAAAGCAAAAAAAAAAAAAAAAAAAGACATACAATCATTAAAATTAAACATTTTTTGGACTAAACATAAGACAAGAATTTTTAGGTATTAATTGAAAACAAAAGTAAAATATGCCATCATCAATATTTCTGTTGTCGTGGAAATTTCTGAAAATCAATTGAGGACTCAGACGTGGTTAACTGAATTAAATGAGTAATTTATTAAAAGGCATAAAATATGAAATAAATCAAGTAAATAAAGAAAGTAGCAAAGCAAAGTGAGAGCTTCGCCTAGTACGAAGTTCTCCATAACTAAGAGAGGGGCGCTCCCTCCTTAAGTACATTACAAGAACACAACATCAGCAATTCCGGCAGACAGGTTGCCTTGAAAACAGCACGTGCGCCGACCAGGCGCCTTGTAGCCTGTTTTGTCTTCATGTGTATATCTCCAGATATGGGGCTTCCTTTAGGTTCCGACGGAAGAAACTGATGTCTCAGTTATACATGGAGACAGCTGAAGGCCCGACTGGGCAGACTACTGTCAAACGGATGACATAGGGCTTTTGCCCTTTTCATCCTGTCCATATACACACGTGTGAGCTAAACATAAGACTCATGGTTACACTGAATCACACTTACTAACAGATTATGGTCCTTCTGCTAGTCAGAATGACTTATACTAAATCATACAGTTCATGATGATCTGAAATAATATAATGACATGATTAAGATGACATTATCATAATAATTTCTCTCACACTGTCTTCATTAGTTATTAAGTATTGTAACTCAGAAGAAATATTTTAAAAGATACTTTCATACATTAAGGTCCAAACACTTCTGTGATTCAGTGTAAACCCGTGGAAACATGATTAATACACAAATAATGTGGGCAGAAAATGAATTTGCTTACTGCTTTTTACAATGTGTGGTCACTAAGCATCTTTACAGAGATCAAATTTACAAAAAATCTCAGGGACCCAGGCCCAGTGTGCAAGACAAGGCTACAGTGGCAGAGAAAACCTCCCTGAGGAAGAAACCTGGAGACTCAGAGCTTCTGATCAACAATGGATGGCAACTAATAACATAATGAATAAAGATGCAGCTTTTTACTTTTTTTAAGCCTTGAGGAATGAACAACTATATTTGGCAGAGGTACATGGATTATTTATTAGTTCTATTCAGAACCCACACAGTAAATATCTAAACACAGGAGAGCCAATGGGCTAAGCCGTACAGGTGCCATGGCAACCAGGAACATGCCTTTTTAAACGTTCAGGAGCGCTGGTGGCTGCTTTAACTGCTTTAACTGCTTGGTGGCTTTTGTCATCATTAAGTTGTGGTATTTACATGGTATTTATATGGGCATTTAAATTTACATTGGTAAATACGCATAATTTCTACTCTGATCCACTGTAATCCACACACAAGCTACTTGGTTAAAAATGGTTTCAGCATTAAAGCATGCAATAGTCATTGTGAGAATGAAAACAGCACAGATGAGAACTGGTCAGTGGTTCCTGTAAGATGTGCAGGCTACAGTTTGGCTGGAGAGTACAGTAGGTCTGATGGGATGGACACTCAACCTGACTGGGTTGTTCATCTTTTTTGATATGACCCTGGAAGGACAGGTTGTTCTTTAACTAGTCACAATGTTGTTTTCTTCTTTTTGGGAAGGCATTTGCTTGCTTACAATGCTAAAATGTTTATATTTTGAGATAAATGTTAAAGAGGATAACAGAAAATGTTGATCTGTTTGACCATTTAAGAATTATGCAATTAAGATTAGTCAATTGTGATAGAAATTTGTCCCCCGCATTTACCCATCTGTGCAGTCAGAACGCACACACACACTAGTGATCACTAGGGGGCTGTGGTGCACACGTGCCCAAAGCGGTGGGCAGCCCTAGCCTGGCGCCCGGGGAGCAGTTGGGGTTAGGTGCCTTGCTCAAGGGCACCTCAGTCATGGCCTCAAGCCTGGGAATCGAACCCACAGCCCTCGGATCACAAGACCGGTTCCCTAACGACCAGACCATGACTGCCCCATTAAGCAAGAATGTTCATCTGTCTGCCTACCAGTACCAGTACAGTAAAAGTTGTAAATATTCGAGACAACTATAGACAAGACACTCAACAAGTGTAAGATGCTTGAATTTTATTCTGAAAGTATGTATTTAGTGACTGACAGATCAATAACAAGACAAGCAAAAGGCTGATCTGATTGAGAGGAGCACTGCGGGCCTGTGATGGCTCTGCTGCGCCACTACTGCTGCCCCACGGGGCCATGCTCCTGCTGAATTCTGGGGCCACGCTCCTGCTGCATTCTGGGAGACCGCCACATTGCTGCTGGAGAACATGGCTGCTCTGCTCTTAGACTTTTGAAATGTGATACCTCATCAAATCAGCTCGGGTTAAGCCAACTTATCATATCAAACTGCATCAGAAAGATCAAACTGCATTTTTACCTCCCAAACTTCTTGGTAAAAATATAGAAATTATTTGTTTAGCGGTTTCGATTGTAAAAAATGTAATACACAATGAAAAATATGTTGGATCTTCATGCTGAATTAAAACATGTAATACAGAAAATGTGTATATCTGTAGACATATAATCTGTCTTATGATCATAATGTTCAGTTATAAGGCATTATATTAAGTTTAAATGCGCACGCCAGAGAATGCAATTACATTTCACAACATTTTCTGAATCAGGATGTGTTCATATCTGCACAGAAGGTGACGGGACGTTGTGTTGCCGCTGTGATTAGACATTCTGGCCGCTACAAATGGGGCTGAATGATTTCTCATGACCGTCACCCATAAAGGCCTCGATCTCCTCTACCGTACGGGGCACACACGTCAGCAGCTCCAGTCCGTCAGCAGTCACCGCCACGTTGTCCTCGATACGCACCTGTAAGGTCAAACACAAATCTTACACATGGCCACAGGGTAAAATAATGCTACGTGTATATCTTGGTGTAAACAGATGTTCTAAAATGGATGTCAGTAATGAAACCACTGCGTTATGTTCTAAACAGTGCTCTTGTTTGTAAATGTGGATGTGGTGGTCTGACCCCTCCGAAGTTGCGGAACCGGGCCAGCACACGGTTGTTGATGAACGGGCTCTGGGCGGGTGAGGCCAGCGCCCCGTCCAGCAGGTGGTTGATGAAGTAGATGCCCGGCTCCACAGTGAGGACCATGCGTTCCTGCACCAGACGTCCCATGCGCAAACTCTTCAGACCCGGCTCGTCCACCCGCTCCACGCCCTGTACCGACAAGGGCATTGACAATATACTGTAGATATTTCATCATACTGAATGACATATGTGTATTTCAATCCTCTGATATAATTTCCTGTTTTGTCAGAGCACATGTTAAAGCATTGGATATAGAATATAAAGTCAACATTTTGAGATTTTGTAGCTTCTGTCTAGGTTTTCTCCATCCATCTCGCCAACATCTCTGCTGGTGACTGACCTCAGGATAGCCTCCAACGTCATGCACGTCGATGCCCAGCAGGTGCCCCAGGCCATGGGGCATGAAGACGGCCCCTAGGTGCACCTTCAGCATGTCGTCCACGCTCCCCTGTAGGATGCCAATCTTCACCAGCTCCTCCATGTGGACCTGGTCAGCCAGGCGGTGCATGTCTGTCCACTTCACACCTGTGACAGGGGCAGGCCTTCACTGAATGAGCTGCTCCAATCAGCCATCAGCTGGCTACATGGAGTGTTGTTCAGTCATTTGTGTGTTGGTCCAACCACTTACCTATTATGCCTCAAAATTAAAACTTTACTTTTCAGAAATGTACAAACATGTTTCAGCTTTCAAAATGCACCAAAATGTGTGTGAGCCCAATGTCCACGTACCTGGTCTGAGGGCAGCCAGAACCATTCTGGAGGACCTGAGCACAGCCTCGTAAATGGCCTTCTGGTCAGGGCTGAATTTGCCATTGGCTGGGAAGGAGCATGTGATGTCGGAGGAGTAGCAGTAGTACTCCCCGCCCATGTCGAACAAACTGGGAGAGGAGCAGAGATGTATGAGGTGTTCGTAATCTTGCCGTTAATTAAGTTAAATATGCCGCAGAAATGTGGAATCGAACTATGGCCAGTAAAATGGAGCCAGAGTTTCTAAATTAAGTGATACAGTTACAAACATGGCTTAATGTGAATTAAATTTAATGATTCCTCGATTCAACATCACGTTTGGTCACTGCTGTTTCCTGATGAACTCCTCTTTAACGTGCCTTTGTGCTTGACGGAGGAGCTTTTGAAAATGTCTCACAGACAAGTTTTAAGTGCAACCAAAACCCTCACAAAATGAAAATTAAACCAGCAGGGGAGATTGTGCAAGTTCTTTAGAGGTTCTTTATGTGGCTTAGAAAACAGCAGTGCTTTGCTGCTTTTTGGCCACCAGGGGGAGATGTTTTACTGCCAATGTGACAGGACTACAACATGGTAAAAATTTTGTGTGTGTGTCAGTCTGTCCTTCCAATATAAGTGCATAAGTTTGTTTCATACAGACACCCAAAGGTACATACCTGTATTAATTTTGTTTCATATTATTAAAGATACTGATACTTGCTGAGACATTTTACTCTAGACATACTTTATACTATCATGGTTATTCTATCGTTCTGAACAGATAGATAATCTTTTGGTTAAGGCTTTGATTAAGGCAGGAAAAGGTTTTGTATATAAATGCACACATAATGGCAAACAAGCAATTCAAGGAAACGTGATCTTTATATGAAAGTCATTTGATCTTCAGAAAGATCATCATGTGATCTTTCAAAGGACGTCATGTGACCTTGGCTTGGGCTGTTCACTCACCACATGTCTCCACCATGAATGGTTTTGTCATTCGGCGCACCCGCATGGCCGTAGTGCAGGATGGATGAGTTGTTTCCACTGCAGAGATATAACCAATAGAACGTGGCCACCATCAGACAAACGTCCAGTAAGAAACAATAGCTGAACATGAACATTATCAGACAATCTCAGTCAGCACAGTTTTGGTACAGGTACCAATGCACTCATATCCATGACTATTCACATGTAATGTATTTAACCGTTCCATGAACTCTTAAGCGTTCTATGAAGTCTTGAGCGTTCTTTGAAGTCAGCCAGACAGAATTTTGTTGCATCAATGGTAGATGCATCTGAGAGCAACGCTGGTTTCAAGTCTGGCTTTAGCAGAACATGGCAATGCAGGAAATACATTTACATTTACATTTACTGCATTTAGCAGACGCTCTTATCCAGAGCGACTTACAAAAGTGTAGGCTAAGGTGCCTCTCCTGCATATAGTGGTCTTAGTCAAAAAGCAAGCAAAAACTGATCTGAGTTCAGCAGTCCTCATATGAACAACCTAAGGATGACTCCATGATAAACAGCTCAACCAGTAAACACCAGGTCTAGTTCTCCATGCCTCCAGTGTAAACAGAAGCCGGCAGTGATGAACTATGGATCATAGCATGACTACAGAACTATAGACTAGTGCATCATAGCACTGTTTAGACTCCTGGACTGCACACACCAGGGCACACTATTCTTGCACTGAGAACATTTCTCATTCTTCTGGGTGTTCTTCCAAGCTCCAGTACCTCCCTCCAGGTAGCAAGGCAGTATGGGAGGGTGGAGGAATACCCAGAAGAGTGAGACACATAGAAGTATACCCAGAAGAGTGAGACACAGACACATTCTCAGGGCAAGAATAGTAGCAGACCAGAACAGGGTTGATTAAGAGCCAGGCTGTTAGGATCTGTAGGAACTGTAGTTCTTACCTTCCACAGATGCAGGTATAGGAAGTTTGTCGCATTCCCCCATGAGAGTAGCAGTAATGCTGAAACAGACTAACACAACACACACACAGGAAAAGGCTGATAATCACACACAAAAGTCACATGCAGAAAATACCATACATCATAGAGACCCTAAAAAGAGCCACACTCAAATACACTGCTGAAACACACACAAACACACAGCTGAAACAGACAAATACACACACACACAAATACACAGATAAGTCTAACAAAGGCACGTTAGCACATCATGTTATATAATACTGTTGTATATCTGATACATCTGATTTCTGATGTGCATCGGTCACATGCCTCCCAAGAATAGATCAGACTCCAAACTCATTATTCCACTTATTACTTCATCTGTGTAATGTGGAACTGAAGACACTTTCTTGTTTTTGATGGCATTAAAAAGTGCTAATTTTCTCATGGTTTCCTAAACCCAGAAATTCTTCTCAGGTTCTCCCAACCAACCTGACAATACAGAACCGTGCACTGATATTCAGATTTGGAGTGAAATACTCTTTAAAATGACCTAAATGAGAGGATATTGGCACTGATGCATCTGCCTTCATTCCAGCTAATTAGGAACTCTCCTGGTCAATTACTGGAACCCTGAGCCCAACCGACTGCACAAGTGGAATCAGGCTCTTGTCTGGAATGAAAACCTGCAAATGCACTGGCCCTCTGTGTCCACGACTACACATGCCTGAGGTAGGAGACACCCAAGGAGAACATGGCAATCGGTAAACTCCAGAAATAAACCACAAAACAGTGGAACTCGTCGAGGTCTTCAAGCAGCAAAGCTAGAAACTTTAGATGCTTGCCCGACTCCACGGTTGTTAGATACACTCCCCTGTCAGGCACAAGGAAGAATAATATGAATCCCAGAGTGTCTCTGAGATATGCAGCCCCCAGCTATGAGCCGTGTTTGTGTTAGAGAGAGTGAGTAGAGGAGAAGTACGTTCAGGAGACAAATGGGGAGAGTTTGGGGTGGGGGGGTGGAATTGCTAAAGATAACAGCAGCTGCAAACCCCACCCAACTTCCCCCAAACCCCACCCGTCTTCCCCCAAACCCCACCCATCTTCCCCCAAGCACAGGGAACTAAAGAGCCTTTCTCAGAAAAGAGCTACATTCAATTAATCTGATAAGAGTTCTACCGAGTATGTGTATATATGAACTTGCATGTGTGTGTGTGCGTGTCTGCTCTGAGATCATGTACAGTCCAATAACTGAATTGAAATGTTAATGAAACCCAATGCTGGCTGAGGAGGCTTCAGGCTGAGTTGGGTGGTGCACTCATACACACCGTCATGGGAGATGCTCAGTACAGTTTAATATTTGAAATATAACGAAAAGAAGCCACAAGCAAACTTTTTGCATCGTCACAAAACCATTGCAAAAAGCCTAACAAACCAATTTTCTTCAGTCACTGGGCAGATGTCACTGGTATTCAGGAGCTCCGAATACCATATCCAACCTCTCTAGGACTCCCGTGCCAACTACCCGTAAGCATGAGCAGATGAATCCTTCCCAGATGAGTCTGATCAAATGGACCTCTGAAAACATCACATGGAACCAGATTTCCACATAATGGCCAAGTTGAAGGTGGGAGAGTCAGAACTAGTCAGAACAGAACAGATGCATTCAAAAGTTTTCAGATGTAAAACTGCTTGACATCTCACTTTGAGCTTAAAGTGGAACTGGAATTTGGTCCAGTCCTTAGGGAGACAGGCTCTTCGAAAATACGACCCTAATTACCAGGGTTTAACCCATCCCCGGCCAAAACACCATATGGTCAGCTCGCATTTATCCTAACCCTTTTATTTACCACAGCCATGATCGTGTGCTTTATTTTCAAGTTAACTTTGGACAGAAAAAAAAGCCCACAAAGCAATTACTGATGAAGTTGTAATTAATATCCGGAGACCTTTAGCCTGTCCTGAAGAGAACTCAATCAAACTCTGAATGAAAAGTTCACAGCATGAGACAGAAACCTGAAAAGGTCAGATGCCCTTCTAATTGGTAGACCTGCACATTCAGCCTTCCACTCTCCCATACTCTGATGGCTGTTAAACCAGAGATCAGATTCACTCTCATTATACGGCAGGGCAGTGTGAAACGGGCAAGGGAGCTGGACTTTAAAGGTTTGTTTGAATCTAAAGACACTTTGTACCAACAGACACACTGGGTTTAAACGTCCCTTTATCCCCCAGTGGGCGCGCAAGAACGACAGACTGAAAGTCTACAGCGCTGCTTGTTTCTAGATCGGCGAGCGTGTGTGTGTGTA
This sequence comes from Brachyhypopomus occidentalis, assembly GCA_020368025.1. Lineage (NCBI taxonomy): Eukaryota > Metazoa > Chordata > Actinopteri > Gymnotiformes > Hypopomidae > Brachyhypopomus > Brachyhypopomus occidentalis. Next base: position 768,931 of record JAGXOD010000034.1, read on the forward strand.
ACTGGTTGACTTAAGCAGCTGCATTCATTTAGAGTCCCTTTTATCCCTCGTTCATAATGTAACAATACTGGCCACTCTGAATGCACAAATATCAGACTATGACATCTGACGTGATGACATGATGTTTAACGTGCAGTAATGTTAGCGTGGTACAGTGCAGCATGTGGTCCATTTTAGCGTCTATGTGGTGTGAAATAAAACGCTGTGATGAAGCAGCAACGTGTCTGCGAACACTCTGCTGTCAGCAGATACAAAACCTCTCTGCTGCTCTTAGCCACAAAAGAAATAAATTCATTAAAAAACAAATAAAAAAATCACGACAGGAGGCGAATTCACATTCAAAAGCCAACAAAGAGTAATTACATCATCAGTGCACTGGGGAGGAAGGAAAGACACATAAGAAATAACACAGAGACGCGGTGCCTACACTTAACAACACAGAGACGCCGTGCCTACACTTAACAACGCAGAGACGCGGTGCCTACACTTAACAACGCAGAGACGCGGTGCCTACACTTAACAACGCAGAGACGCCGTGCCTACACTTAACAACGCAGAGACGCGGTGCCTACATTTAACAATGCAGAGACGCAGTGCCTACACTTAATATCACAAGGATGCAGTGCCTATGTTGCGCTTACTGTGTGGAAACGAAGGCCACTAACTCAAATATTAATTTCCTTACTTAAACCACCCACGTATTCAGGAAGGCCAAGCACTACGTGAAGTGACACGCCTCACACTGTAGGCAAGGCAACAGCCTGCAGTTCAGTATGGACGATGGTAAGCGGAAATACAAAAGATCTCACGCTGCTCTCCGCCCAACGAGTGCCAGGCATCGATTAGCTCTCCTCACAGAAATGCAGAGAGCAGACGTTGGCAGCCCAGACACAACTCATGCCCCTGAAGCACGAGGCTGAAGTAAGAAAACCTGCATAAAAGCTTCACACGTTTCCTGTGAAGGGAGCGCTCCGAGGGGCGTGGGGCTGGAAGTACGTGACAACGACCTGGTGTGCTATTCCAGCTATTTTATGCACTGAGATAAATGTCACCCTTGAATATAATTATAATGAATACATACCAGCCAGCCACAGAAAGGGAGCTTCTCTTACATTTCTAGTTTTTAAATGTTTTACCATTTAATAAAGGATAGAGGTGCCCTTCACAACAACCACAAATAAATAAATAAAAGAAAAAAAATGGATACCAAACTTTGAAACACATAGGAGAGAGACAGGTAGGAGAGAGACAGGTAGGAGAGGAACACGTAGTCTTGTGTTGCATGTGGTTGGCACCACCCATCCAGCCTGTGGAGGTGGTCTACGAAACATCTGCAGAACATCCACGAAACCTCTCATCCTGCTTCCACCAGACACGGGTGTCACTCACCATAACACGGCAACCAGCTCCCCAGCTGGTCGATAATAACCCCGCCCCCTTCTATTAATAACTCTGCCCCCTTCTATTAGTAACCCTATGGTTGCTCAACAAGCAACATAACAGGAGTAGAACGTGGGGCAGTGGCCGGGATAGACCATCCTCAGAAGAGAGGAGGGGCTACAGAGGAGGAGCTACAGAGATGTGAAGGAGCTGCAGTTGGTCACACACACACACACACACACACACCTGCCCCGTTATCACGGTCACCCTTTCTGATTAATGTCCCATCATGCACCAGGGCAACTTCACAGCCCACAGCGACGTTTGGAAGTGCACTCTCGCAACCGGCCCACGGTGGTGAAAGAGGACAGCACATTTAGCATCTGTCCACTCTGCCCGGTGGAGAGAGGTGGAGCGTCCACACCAGGGGGCTTTGTCACCTCGTCCCTGCTGTCCTGCTCCCAGGATGACCCACACCACCGTCGTGGTCCTTCACAATTCTGTTCTGTGGGAGGACCGACCTATTATCCTGCGCATGCTTCCAAAAGCAGGAATGATGTCAGTCATCCATCCATCAGCCCAAACCACACCCATAAGCCCAAACCCCTCCCATCAACCCAAACCCCACCCATCAGCCCAAACCATATGTATGTGCTGATCTTGCTGCCCCCCCCCCACTAACACCCAGCTCTGAAGCATCAAAGCATTTTTTACGAGGTGAAATAATGCTTTTATAATAATCCTCGAATCACGGGAAAACCAAGTGTTGTTAGGCCCAGTGTTTACTGCACTGCAGGTAATACTGCTCACATAACTGCAGGATTATTAAAAATCAATAGAATATAACTGTCTATATTTCATGGTCCTTGAAATGGTCATCATTCTGATAATCATTCTTGATACAAATATATCATTATTATTACTACTATGTGCAAAGAATGCCACTTCTAATTAGTTTTTCCCCCACATCAGTTTTCTCAGGAATGAAGTGACTCAGACGTAGGTTGGCTTTGACCTTCACTGAAAGAGCGTCTGAGTCACTGCTGTGGAGAGACGGAACCCTTCAATCTGGCGTAGCCGGGTCGCTGGCCCCGGGGCCTCTAATGGGCTGGCCGCGGCCCTGACCGTATGTTTGCCTTCTAAATGAAAGTGCTCCTTCATGACTGGCATGTGCTTAATAACAGACAGCAAACGAAGGAATCTGCCAGATGGTGTGAAAAGAGGGGAGGCTAGACTCTTTAATCCAGCCACGATCCGGATCCACCTTTTCAGTAGGATTAAACTGCATTTTCTCACCAGCGAGCGCTGCCCGTCATCGCTGGGATTTTCCTTTATGGAGTAAAAGGCGATGCATGGCGATCATATTTCATCAGGACTTATCCTCCTGCCGGCTTTATTCAAGACGGATACGGCTCCAAATGCATGCGCCACGGACAAGTCCTGCCTTGTTCTGAGACTGGATCCTGACGGCAGCGTCTGTAATGACGCCGCCTCGCCAGTCCTGAGGACACGCTCGTGTGTCCCTCAAATTCACTCCCCACCATCAGAGCTCAGGCGGGCAGAGTAAGCCAACTCCGAGCGTCAGAAGGCTCGTGCCTTTCCTGGCGAGATCTGACCCTTAATACAGCGACTTTCAGGAAGCAGGGAGAGCGTTGGCAGCGGCGGTTCTGTCTGGGTCCGGCCCAGGCAGATATATGCACGCGGTCGGTCTCTGGCCGTCGGCAGAGGGCTAGGATCTTCGCAGCACCCGGAGCTCATCTTCGCCTGGGACAGAGCCGCGTCAGAGGCCTGGCGGGCTGGCACGGTGAGTGAGAGCTCCACGAGGTTCCAGCGCAGGCTCCAGCGCACTGGGCTGAGAGGCTCAGAGCCCCGAGGTGCAGAGCAGGTCAGGACATGGACGCCTGCGATCCCCTGGCCCGGCATCACAACAGAAGCTGTCTGGCGCCTCACATCTTTCTTGCTCTCTGTATGTGCTCCTCTGTAGCTCCCTCTCTCTCTCTCTCTCTCCCTCCCTTTCCTTCTGCGCTTCCATCCAAACCCTTCCATTCTTCCAGCTTTCTTTTCCCTCCTGTCACTTCTCCCTCTCTCCAATCCCTACGTCTCTCTTCCACGTCCTCCAAGGGTGACCGAAGTACTCAGACTGCGCCCAAAGCATTCACCAGCACCTCAAAGCCCCTGGCCCCCTCAACTCAAATCCCCCTGAAAATATGCATTTTAAAAGGCAGCTTTACAGGGCCTTCGTGTTCAGGTAAACCACAACTGAAGCAAATTAAGGCTGGTGCTAAAACAAGCGCAGCAGGTTCCTGGAAGAGTGGCAAGGGCGCGAGAGAAGGCGACTAGCGAGGAGAATCCAACCCAGCCGAGGAGAACGTGTGCAGGCGGATAAATCAGAATAGCTGCTGAAATTGGAGCCCACTTACTGGAACAGGCTGAAGATACACAGAGAAGCCTGTTTACGGGATCCAGACCTATATCTGGAGGCACCCATGCCGAAATGGCCTTTTATAGACAGGCACGCCAGAGGCACTTTGTGGACAGACACGTGTCTGACAAAAGCAGCTTTTTTTGCGTCTTTTATCAGTTGGGTCCAGCACGTTCGGCACAGTCGCACCGGGGTCCAGTATGAAGCTTTATCCTGCAAGGCTGGAGATTGTTCGTCTCTGCTGCCAACGTCAAACGTAGCCACCGCTCCATCCTGACGGGCAGAGAGACAGTGTGCATATGGGAGACAGCGAGAGTGTACAGGAAGCGTTCGCTCAGAAGAGGCTGGGTTACACAGCAGCACAGGGAAGGTCATAGTCGCACAATACAGGAAGAAGCGGACATGGCTAAATGTCTGAAGTCACACTGCCGGCTGGCTGCTGTGGCACAGTGTGGACAGGGTGGAACGGCATGGCCACTAACTAGGTGCCAAAATATTTGGACACGTATAGATCTAAACTTGTCACGAAGTGCATCTCATAAGGTCCTTAAACTCAAGATGGTGAAAGGAGCTGTTCGGGCATCACGAAATCAAAGCGCTGTTAGAACTGTCTGTACATACATGAGCATATAGGGAAAGAATAAAGGACACAAGGCAGATGTGCTTGAGTACAGTACCAAGGCCAGCAGCCAAAAAGCAGAGTCTAATTAGTGATGGTCTTAGTTAGCAGGAAATCTCAGTTCTCTCTTTGGAACAGGCGGCAGTATGAGGAGATAAGGCCCATCGGAGAGAGGATTCTACCAGTGCAACGTTTCCATTTCAAAGACACTTGCAGTTCAAAGCTCCCCAAAACAGATAATAGCGACCTTGGTTTTCGTTGATTAAAGCCTTGCGAAAGGCGACCGCTTCTTTCCGCGAGAGCGCTGGTCCTGCAGGGCTTTGAGGAGTCTTCATCGTTCTTCACCAGCTTCACCAGGAATTCACTAAAGAACTAAAAGAAGTTTGATGCATTTGTGATTCGTAAGGAGTTGCACATTTTCTATTCAGTGCCAGGACCAGGACCAGGAGTATCTTATTCACATTCCCTCCTGGCAGGTGGCATCTCGGAGTGAAGCAAGCAGTGGGGAGTTCGTTAATTACAAGGGAAAGACGAGCAGCTCACGGCATGGCTGAGGCAGTACCCGTCCGGATACGAGAGACCTTCTGGCCAATCACGGAGGAGCAGGTCAGCTGTGCACATTTCAGCAGGTGTTACTGGGACAGATCTAGCGTTGGAATCAGCAGAAAGGAATCGAGAGTCGAAACCATATGGTCTGAAGCTTCTAACACAGAACGGGCCTCAAAGCAGCCAATCAGGATCAGGCTGAGACAGGTCTGATGACTCTGGGGTGGCACATCAAGAGGGAAAAACTTAATACACAGAAAAATCCCTTCATGGCTAAATCTCGCTGCAGTTGCGCACCACACAGAGCACAGTACAGACTCCCAGCTGCCCTTTCACCGGGTCTTCTCCACGACTGCAAGGTTGAGCGCTGGGAGGAAACGCTCAAAGTCACGTACATCAGGGTTTCACACAGACCACATCACTCAGAGAGGCGATCACACCCTCTGCGGCGACGTTTGATGCAACACGCAAGAAAACGCTGCGAGAGGAACGGCGTCTCGCGCAAAATTGCACGCCAGAGCGGCACGGGGGCTGCTTGAAGGTCGGAAAGGACTGCGTCCTGAGAGCACTGTGGCGGGACACAGAGTGCGGGACAGAGATCTCTGGGAGGACGGCCCCGTCCCCTAGGTTACACGCTGGGGAAGTGACAAGGGAGTTTTTGGATGTTGACTGTGAACCCAGTGGGAGGAGGAGCGAGATGAAAAACATAAACAAAAACAAAACACAGAAAACAAGAAGTGGGTAAATCTCACATGGGTTTGGATCTGTTTCTTTAACCATGCCACCAACCCCCCACTACAAAGCTACATCAAAAACTGACAACTACCCCTTCCTCCCTGAATATTTTTTTTGACACCATCTCTAGTGTGATGGCAGACATTTGCATAGCCCTCAAAGCTCCGAGTCGCAGAGTCCCTCCCCCCTCCGCTCTCCTCCCCGTCCGACTCTACAGACGTCAGGCCCAGCCAAAGCTGTGCGAATCAAAAGCAAGAGAGGCTGGAGCTGATATGTGTCCCCGATTCTCCCCGCCTCTGCCCCGCGCCCCCTCCCTAACCTCAACCCTCGCCGGGCTGGGGGATCTGTGGCTTTGAAGTTGCGGCCGCCGGCAGCGTTGCGAGCACTGCGCCTCCTCATTAAAACCTCCAGCAGCTTCTGATCACGACTGCGCGTGCGAGAGGCGTGCGTGGGAGGGGCACGCAGAGCAATAGGACCATGCAAGTGTTTGAGGGGCGGGGGGGGCACAGTCCTTACAGCTTGTCTGGGGCTCGCTAAACGGGCAACAGAACTTCCAGCCAACTTCACCTTGCTACACCACACAGCGAACACACATGTATGGTGTAGCATGCATGAACACTCCTTTGGAGCCACTCCATGAGACACTCCATTGTCCAAACACCGTTGCAGTACAGAGAGCATACGCTGACACATTAGGCATGATTAAGAAGTCTGATCTGAGGACAGCGTGCATACCTGCAATCAGATCTGCTGCAGGTCACATGGGTGAAGGTGTATGCAGCATATTCACAACTAATTGTGCGATTTCAGTTTGGCGTTTCATCCCATCTTCCTGGCTCCCCTGTCACCTGTGCGTGCTATTTATAACTTGTAACCATAACAACCGCTGTATTTCTTTACTAATCCCTGTCAGTTCAAGGTTTTTTGCTCCTTGTGGGAGGAAGAACATGTTTACGGGTCTTCGTCAGGGTCCCCGTGCAGAACAAACACCACAAAGGAAAACTAGAACCTCAAAGAAAACGACATCATGCACTGCTAGAAATCTGGTTCAGACGTGACATTTAATAAACAAATAAAAACAAAAAGTTAACTCTTTGCAGAAAGTGTGACAGAGAACATTACAAAATTAAAAAGCAACAGTTTACAAAAAAGAAAAAGGTTTGTAATCTCTATATGTCAACCAACCAATTAATAAACTTATTTTATTGCAAAGCAGCTGTCCTCTGAAAAGTTAAACTAAAGTTACCCCACACACACACACACACACCGTACCAGCCACACACCGTACACACCACACACCTTACACACTTGCTGGGCATCCCTCAGCCTGATAACAAAACACAGATAAATGTCAAATGCGGGCATTCAAAATAAAGGTCTGGTGTGAGGATCATGGGTAAAGGGTGTGGGGGCGTGACACCGTGTGCCCCAGCATCTAAGTCACCTACATAAGACGGGCGCAACCTCCCCTGCAAACGGCTGACGTGGCTGGAGGTGGTTATTGCCACCAACCTGACTTCACTTGCTCAATCAGCTGGTCCCTGCCTTCAAACAGCTGGTCAGGGTTAGCTCCTCTCTGGCTGGAATGACAACCTGCAGTCAAACGAATAAGGAGGATCCAATTCTCTGTGGCAGTAGGCAACTGAGAGGCTGAGAGAGCTCACAGGGCGAGTGAACCCTGGTCTCAGGAAGTGACATGGTACATGGGTCACAGCAAGTCTGCCAGGGCTAGCAAGGGTTTAGCCATCGTCAGGACAACAAACCCATAACAAGTCCAGTTTCCTCCAACCGTGTTGATGCAGTCATACATTAGCCGGCCCAAACTTCCTTAGAGATCCAATCCTTTGACCATGCTACATGGCTTTCTTGCAGCAACACAGAATGTAGAATCAATGTGTTATGACCTTTAACCTTTTCAAACTTTGGGACATGTCTCAATGGCTGATGACGGTTCTTGGAATCAGGATCATCCAGTCATTTCTAAGCAATCTCTTGTGGAAAAAGCAAACAAATATGTCAACGTGCTAGGATTTTGATTTATAAGCTTAATCCTTTATCTTATGAAAAGTTCAGTTTTTCATCACAAAAATAATTTGGGGCACCCAGGGATTATTTAAAAAGGCACAATCTGCAAATGATGGTGCATGTGAGAGGAAGAGCCAATCAAAATGAGGCAAAGGGGGATTAAGATTGTATTTATCATGCAAACTCTTCTTTCATATCAGGAGTGGCTCAGGACAAGTCACTCAGAACTTTACAAACGCCGCACCCACCACCCTCACACTAATTCATTTGTTACTGCATGGCCAGAATTGGATGAAGCCCCTTCATAGATTATATCTAATTCTAGATAACCACAGCTAATATTGCCTGGAAGCTAGCTAGCACCAGCAGCTTGGATAAGCAATAAACCTCCAAGCTTATTAATAAGAACAGCAGCACAGTGCATCACAATGGCAACGTGCATTATTCTCAGAGCCATAAATCCACATAAGCCCGTTTCTGCATGCTTACGAGACTATATTTAGACTATATTTAGCTCCGTCATATCTGAATACTGTGCCAAGAGCAATGAGTCACATTGTACGTGGCCTTCCAACAGTGAGCACAAACACGCTGAAACAAACTGGAGTCTGTTAGGACATGGAGGTAAAATGCCAAAAAAAAGGGAAAAAAAGTTGATTGGGCAATTTGCCAAAACGACTCCTCATGAAACTCCAAGCAGTGCTGCCAGATAAGATCACTGTAGACACTGAGTACAAAACACTGGAACTTTTAGCCTTGGGTTACATCCAAGTACTTGGAACTTTAGATGCTTCATTTTTTTCTGTTCAACTCCAAATCTCTTGAATTTGTCATCCAAATTGTTTCTAACACCACAATTACATACATTTTTGTGAACAGAGTATGCTATGGAGCGTCAATAAGTACAAAATATACTGTATCACATAACGATACAATTTTATACTTTTACCACCTTTACCATTGAAACTTTGCTAGACTAAATGATGTACCTGTAATACCACTTTGAAGACACCATCACTAACCGGTAACATTTGCTGAGATAGACAGATAACTCCAAACTGTGGAAATCTTTGCTGACCTTCGCAGACTTTTGTTGGTCATGTCTCATGTGAACGGGCAGCGCTGAAGGTGTGGACAGGCATTTGAAGGCAACTGAATTTCTCCTCTTTACAACCGTAATGCAGTATTAGACACTGCCCCTTTCATCACTGTTAATTTCAAACAAGTTGGCAGGAAAGCATCTCTGAAACTTGCCAAATCGCACGCAGAAAGCTTAGATTCCTACCTTTCCTATCTACCTAGCAATTGCGCTGGGAAGCCGAAGACTTTCCCTCCTTTTCTCCTACCGTTGCTAGTGTCCTCGATCACACAACAGCAATCAGTCTTGTAGTGTCTCCTCTCAGGAAAACATGAAGGAATTCTGAAGGAATCATCTTGTGTGAATGGGGACAGATGTACTAATGAGAGCTTCCTGACTAATGAGATCATTAGTTGGACAATGAACATCACGCTCTTCGGGACTGCCGAATAACGTGACGGAGATGTTGTAGAAGTGTCTGAAATTTTTGACCCACTCGAGTGCCCCGTCTGGGGTTCTACTGCCCCTGATGGACCTTTGCTCTTCAGAGCTCTGGGGTAATGGTTAGGAGAACTCCTTCCAGCCATCTAGAAGGGACTTCACAGCCGAGACAGTCCTGGCAGCAGACTCAGAACCAGGCTGAGGTGGGCCGAGGCCACATCGCCTTCTGAAGATCCGTCACGTGGCCTCTGAATGCAAAAACCAGCAGCCATTCAAATTCAGAGCCAACGCTGACTTTTCTATGACCACCATTCTTAGTCAAATGGGATCAGCGGGAGAGTGAAGAGATTCTGTGTATACCAAAAGATGCCCAAGATCTCCATATAAGAGTGTGTGGAATATGTTACTATGTAAGTGCTCAAGTCCCTGAGTAGTTGTGGAGATCAGTGGAATGTGCGGATCTCCAGAAAAGCTCCAGGACACCTGAGTGACACCTCCACAACTTCACTGCTCTTTCAGCACAAAGGGTTCATGTTAGAGGATGAAGTGACTGTACAAGGGTTTTTTTTCCCCCTTTGTTCAGAATAACTTTTTAAGGCGTTTTAGCCCATTATTGAACATTCAAAGGAACTAGAACCATCCCAAACGTGCTTCATTCTGTGCAGCAGGGAGAATGTGGACAGCGTCTGGCATTTGGCTCGAGTGTGTCACAGTAAAGGCTATCTGTCAAAACCAGGCGCTGCCTCTCCGTGCCTCAACTCCAAAACCAGCGGGCTGGAGCTGCACCCTGTGCTGCAGTGAACAGTCGCATAAGAAATAAGACTCAGATCTACAGTCAGAGCGATGTGTCTGGTGTGTGAGAGAGAGAGAGAGAGAGAGAGAGAGGAGGTGCAGTGCTACCTCTGTCCTGCTGCCTCAACGGGACTAGGAACAAGTGCTGTTTTCAGAATGTGATGATGCCCATGATGGCAATAATACATCAACAAAGGTACTTTTCCAACCCTGGGCCTGCAGAGTTGATCCTTCACACAGTGGCATCCTGTGGCATCCGTGACCCCGCTCTCTGTCAGCACAAAATGCTGTGTAATGACTAAAGAGCCACTGTCTGAATCTGCTGACTATACACAGCACTGAATACACATGCATACGTGTGTGTGTGTACCACTCATACACACGCCCATACACTTGCCCCTTTCAAACACACACACACGCGCTGCAATAAAAGCCTTGAGTAGATGTATTTCTTTCCCTGCATTATAATAAAATAATTACATTGCGAGCGCTGTTGACTGCTGAGATGCTCTTCCTCAGTGCTCACGCACTGCAGCAAAACTCAATTAACAGGCACCCGACATGCTTCCTGGAGCAACGTGATGATTCCCTGAAGACAACACATGCTATAGCCATTAATGCATAGTCAATGACAGCATCCACAATCAATCAGTGCAGTCGTTGGAAGCCGCTACAAATTAGCTTTCAACAACATGCTCGCCCACTCCTTCCCCTTGGTCTAGCCCATTTGACCCCATGTCAAACTCTCCCACATCACAGGACCTTTGAAAACAACTCTTTACAGCAAAGTGAATATTAACCCTTTAAGGAAAAAAATGACTCGGCTGCAGATTCTAGAACTGTCGGCAGAGTTAGGACGGTGCCGGTGGCGCTGCTGGGCCCTGGTCCCCAGAACAGTGCTATGTCCAGATTACTGTGTCCAGGTTAGTGTCTCAGTGTGCACAGGAAGGTTGTGCACGGCTCCCTTCTGTGTGACAAACGGTCAAGCAAGTCGCGTAAACCTTTAACATTTCAATAAAACATTCATTCATACTACGTTTTGTATTATATGATGTCTTAGATTTCGTAGCTGCCCTTTTTGCTTTTATATCATAACCGATTGCACTATGGCTCTATGAACCCCTGCAGATGTGAAAGCAGCAAGCCACCATGGGCCCTGCTGAAGCTTTGAGGAATGAGGGGGTCAACCCCTACGGAAGCTTTAAGGGTTGAGGTCAACCCTTACTGAAGCTTTAAGGATCGAGGACAACCCCTAATAAAGGTTTAAGCAAGGAGATCAACCCCTTCTGAAGGTTTGAGGAATTATGTGTTTAGGTCCTACTGAGGATCATGACTTCATTTCACATGTGAAACAATCAATTCCAAACGGAATAATGCAGTTCGAATGTGACTGGTTAAACGCTCTCATTCCACCTCCCACCACCTCCTACTGAGGGCTTCAGTGATCCTTCATGATTCATGGCAGCGATATGAATGTTTCTGGAAGTTCTTTGCAGACTGCGTGAGCAGCTCCCACAGCAGCAGGTCTACACCATGCTGTGTGAGCAGGGCTGAATGTCGCATGTGTGAACTGATCCAAATCACGAGTAGACGTGCAGACAGGCACACCCACTGAAGATTAGGAGCATTTACAAACGTATGTGTGTCTGTTTACCATGAGTGACCTTGTTACATTGCTGTACATACACGGACAAAAATATGTAACATACCTGGACATATACACACCCAAAATACACACACACACACAACACCCAGCATACACCCAACTGACTGTCTATCTAGCTTTCTGTCCCTCTCATCACTGACTAGCTATTAACAAACCACTACATCCAACTGCCTCCCCTCCGTAGCCACCACAGCTGAAAACATTGCACATTCAAATCCCCCTGTGACCTTTCAAGGCCTTGCAGAGAGGAACTGGACTGAAACACAGAATGAGAGCAGCACAGAAGAGAGAGTCCTGAAGAACCCGTGTTCTGACCCACTCTAGGGTGCTGATGGAGAATGAGGTTGTGGTAGGAAACGCATCATGCATCAAAGCCGCAGGGTCAACCCTGGGTCACACTTCAAAGGCAGGCGCTGCTGGACTGTGGCTGGATGCCCTTTTTAACTGCCCCCTCTGCAGCTCCACTGAACACCACGCATGCCCAGGGAGGCTTTCGTCGCCGCCCTGCTGACGAGCAGAGGAGGAGGCGAACTTTACAGCAGAACACATAAGCTCAAATGGGGGGGGGGGGCCTTTCAACAGTAGAACACGTGAATATCATTGACAGGTTCACACCACACAATAATAAAAACACACAGACACACACACATACACACACTCTAAAGTCTTTCATCACTTGTGTTCTGGGGTGATGGTGTGTGTTAGTGATTCTTTGACTAGTTGAATGGCCTGCTCTCCTCTAAGCTCACCAAACATGTTAATGGGTCTCCTTCAGCCAGGAGACTCTCTTACCTTTCCATTTCATATTCTTGTTGGCCAGGCTTGATATGCTTCATGATCTGATGGAGAGAGAGAGGGATAAACAAATGAACAAACAAACACAAGTGAAAGTGTGGCTGTGCCCCGCCAACTCAGGCCCCCATTGCTTCTGTGTGGTTCGGCTTGCAGACAAAGGCTAACCGCCACAATGTCACCTTACGCTACGTCACCTTACGCTACGTCACCTTACGCTACGTCACCTTACAGCAGCTGAGGGCTGGAGTGCTTGTATCCAGGTCAGTTGGGGGGGTAATGATGACCTAATGGGCCAAATTACACACCATTTACCCGACTGGTGAGAGCAAGGGAAAGAAGATATAGAGAGAGGGATGGAGAGATGGAGGGAGTGTGGTTTTGGGCTACTGCACGGATGTCGTTGATGTGAAAAGTGTGACAGGTCACTGGCAGCACACACACTGTGCGGGTCCCGCAGGTCAGCGTGGACCTGGAGCCGAGGGCTTTAAACGGAGCAGGACGCATTTACGTCACAGCACGCGTGCGACAAGGACAAACGGGGCAGCGCTGCCCCAGCTGGTCTCCAGGGTGTCCGCAGCAGGCCCTGGAGCTCAGGGGACTCAGGACTCCACCCTCAGAGGACCTGAGGCACTGGGGGCAGGGATGTGCCTTGATAAATAAGGTGACCTGCTGGTAAGGAAAAAGTGTATATATATATATATATATAGCATTCTCTGGAGAGAGTAAAGAAGACAGAGCATGTGAAAAAGAGTGAGAGAAACAAAAAGGGGGAGGGGGAGAGAGAGGCAGATAGGGAGAGAGAGAGAGAGGGAGAGAGAGGTGAAGAGAGGGGGAAGGAGAGAGGGAGAGGGAGAGAGAGAGAGAGTACTGCTTTTCCTGACCATCTAATGCGGCCAGAGGAGCGTTGTGGTCTCCAGGGATCCTCCAGTGTTGTGCTGGAGCAGAACTGGGCCGGGCCGGGGAGCGGGGGACATGGCTGCTGGGGTCGGAGGCCCATGGTGGGGTCCGGGTGAGCAGGTGTGGCGGGGCTGATTTAATGAAACCCCCAGAGAGCACTGGGAGCTCGGAGAAGGCGCCAGTGCTGCTCGGAGAAGGGGCCCATGTTGCCATGGTGACATTCAGTTCACCAAGATAACAGGACCCAACAATGAGGAAGAGCCATAGAGAGTCATAGTGTGAAATTCTCTAAGAACAGTGTAACTGAGCAACTGACAGATATATGTTGCCATGCCTAAGCACAGCTTTTTGGGATATGGATAAATCAGGTATGTGCAATCATAAACTTTTTTTTTAAGCATGTTTGACAATAAAAGTCTTCTGGAGGGTTTTGAACCAATGTGAGTAAGAGTCACCATTTTGTTTTGTTTTGTGTATTTTACATTTTTTTTGGAGCCAGATTGTAATAGTCAGTTTTGGAATTTTGAACCAACTCACAAACTGGTCTCATTCATCTCTGAATGCTTTATTGTTTTGTGTGTGTAATTCTTTGTGGGTGTTTGCCTCATTGGGAAATGTTTTTCTTTGCAAGTCAACTCCATATCTCACTACCACAGAGAGGCCATGAAACATATTCAAACAATCTGAGCCAGTTAAAAATCTGCACTTGAATGTGAATGCAACTGTGCCGCTTAGCTGCCTGTCTCGGTGCTTCTCTACTGCTAGTGTTCTCCACATGCCTTTACTAACTACTCCTCATTAACCGAACCCTTCAATCACTTATTGTTGTTCAGTACTGCTTTATTGTTCTTTCTAGGTATCAGCACCGGTTCTTATATTTAGCAGTATTCTGGTTTAGTAAGATCTTGAATTCTTCAATTGTGTATTTAACCTACTATACAGGGAACGTTCTCTGAGTAGATGACAAAGCACTTTCGAGAGTCACTGTGGATAAGAGTGTATGCTACATATCTTAAATGTAAATGGTTCGCTCTCATGTCATCCCAACGTGGATATGCTCAGGGTAGCGACAGAAAACGAGGTCATATTCAGGATGTACAAAGACACGGTGTCAGGACGCACAGAGACACACGCCGGTGTCATGACCATGAAGTGCGGCACCATTTTCTGCTTCCATCTGGTTAGCTTTCAAGTCAAGTTACTACCGTCGACCATGACCGGATGGACAGAGGTTCAGTGTTTAGACACTGGGTCTGATTACAACAAGGATGGTCTATAAATCTTCATTTAATAAACGCGTACAGTGCAGACTCAAATAAATGCCTCCAGTAACTATTCCATATTTTTTTTTTTTTTTGTACTTGAACACGTGATCATATTTAGGATGCCTTTTGATCCACTTTCTACGGTTAAAGAAAGACTGTGTATTGTTCATCCCAGAGGAAACGTCCCTCATTAAAGGTCCTAAAAGAATGGGAAGTGTTCTGGGTTCAGAAATCCATTTCAGAGGTTTAAAAAATGATGAACCTGGAGACCAGATCTGAGGGAAGCAAGTGGAATTGATTTGGAATGGACTCATTTCGCAACATTTTAACAGCGTACAGTGAGGCTTCAAGCCAGAGCTAAGGGAACACTGTGGTCTGTGGTCTTTCCCATCAAAGCCATTTAGGAGATGACCGTCTGAGCAAAGCCAATGACGTCAGCGTGTCTGTGTGGAGCGGAGAGAGGACAACACGCCGGTATGGGGGCTTGGACGGCCCACCAGGCTCATCTATGTGCAAACATGGCTTTGGAGAGCATGAGCTCAGACTAAGACTGGAAGCACACGGCAATGTGGATCAGTAGATTTGTTATCGTCAAAGTTTGGGTTACTTACAGTGGCTAAACACGTTTCACAGCCTTCAAAGTCTTTATTTAAACACATGCGATGACTAGTTTTGGAATAAAATATTTTATTACCTAAAACAGCAGCAATCTTCGCCTACACAAGGTCTCTGTTACAGAAGAAATGAAAGCCCAAAGAAAGAATGCAGATTCCCACGTAACACGCCGTTATACAAGAGCGTTATAACACCAGCATATGTCAAACGAGGAGAAGTACTGTTAAGTGAGCCAGTGTGTCTGTTAAACGCACAGAGTGTGCACACTACACAGAGTGTGCACACTACACAGAGGCGTAAGTGTGCAGCACAGTACTGTGACCAGACCCAGGGTGGTATGCAGGGCGTTGACTTTGTTTATCTCCCTTATCACCAATATTGTACATCAACGCTCCAGTGTCCCTGTTTTCTGACTTTCTTTCCCATCTCTACACGCTACTTCTCACCCTCCTCAGAGAGGGCAATGCGGCTGATTTAGTATCTGCTGAGGATCTTTTCTTCATCAGCATTCTGCAAAAGTCTCGACATATTGTTATTTCATGGTGATTAGATGTTCGAAATCCTCAACAACAACCACAAACTTCTCATTTATATTTGTATATACACGCAAGGTTAAAACCATTCTCAGTGTTCCAGTTGTGCTAGTAGCCAATAGGAATGTGTCAGGAGTCCATGACGAAGTGGAAGGTAAACCTGCTCTTCGACGGAGTAACATTTTAAAAAAGCACAATGTTAATTGCTTCCAATTAAAGGAAACAGGAAGAAAAATGTTTCCAGCTTCCAGCTGTCTTGCCCATTCTAGAGCAAACCCGACTGTCACGCTTCGCTACATCACCCAAAAACTCACGCATTAAATCAACCCAACCAGCCGTTCAGGTCATGCTTGTAATTAAGAGCAAAAACGCGTTTAAAGGTTACAGCAATTTTACAAAATCCTAATTAACAGCGTGTATTAAGAGTAGACAGCTGTAGTGCTAGTAAAAACCCCTATGTCTACATGCATTAGACAGCTCGGGTGGGACCACGCCCTCCGCCCCCAGGGGCACTGATGGTGCCAGCGCGTTTATCATGCTCCCTGACTAGCGATGTCTAAGCAGGCATCCTAGCTTCCATTGCGCTCCCCCAAGAGTTCCTTCCCACAGCTCCACAGTCATCTGACACCATGCTACATTTCCTTCTCTCCACCCGCACCATCTTAACTCTGCGTCGGATCCGCAATCCATTAGCCGAGCCTTGTCTGTGGCATACGAAGCCTCTTCAGCTCTGGGAAACGAATATCCAATAATAGCAAAGGAGAGAGAGGGAGGGGCCGCGCCTGCAAGCTGTTTGTCTTAATCAGACACGGAGGGACGAGGCGCATATGAAGACCTGTGTGCCTTAATACGAGGAGAAGACTCTTATTGGTGGAGACAGGAGCACAAAGAGGACCAGGCCCGCTGGGCTTGTCCAAGGTTTGCTGGGCTAAGATGGTCCGGCAGCGTGAGCCTTCACACACACTCTCGCGGTTCCCAACGCTGTTGCAAGGACGAGCGTTTCTCTCATTTCAAAGGTTCCTTTTAAGAAAGCACAGCTGAAAAGGTGAATGAGAAATGTTTTAGAAACTGAACGAATTAAAAAGATTTTTTAGAGATTCGGGTGTTATTAAAACAAAAGAGCCAATACAAATTAGGGTGGGTATGGGGTGGGTGGTGTTTGGTATGGAGGGGGTGGTGTTGGGTACGGGATGGGTGGTGTTGGGGACAGGATGTAGAGCGTCTCAGACAGGAGTGCTGGGTGAGGAAGGAATGGAGGTGTGAGGAGTTTGAAAGCTGCGGTTTGAAAAGTGGTTTTACGTGTCGAGCCTTGTGCACAACTGGGGGAAGCGGGAAGTGACCCACTGCACGGATGGAGTATTGAAGGTAACTCCTCACTGTAGCTTAGCAACGGGCCATGGGCTCTAGACATCCTGAGTCTGACGACGAGAGCGCATCAGACAATGCCCAGCAGATCAAAACTGACAGACAGAGAGAGACATACAGATCCAAACGCACATTACCTGTTTATGGGCTTCACTGGAAATTCGGTTAGTGTAGCGCAGAACCTCCAACTCCATATCTGTCTTAATCAGACGACTACAGAAGTGGAGAGAGAGGGAGAGATGGAGAGAAAGAGAGATAAAGAGAAAGAGACTCATCACCTTGCAAAATCAACACTGCCATACAAGACAGAGATATTGTATTTTAGAACCATTTGTTTTATGAGAGCAGGAGAGATTCATGGCAGGCTGTCAACAGCTCCTGCCATCCGAGCAGCATCAAAGCGCCGCGATCCGCCACTCAGCACAGTACCGGCGTACGACAGGTACCTTCATACTCCACACAGCATGGCACACTGGCCATGAGCTACGAGTTCAACTGTACCAAAATATCCTCGGACACACCTGCCTGTGGATGTGGGTCCGTTTCGTTTTGGGTTTCAACTTACACACTTTCAACTTACTTTACAAACCCTGACTACTACTCCATTAGTAGTAGAAGTCACTACTTTTGTGAGATTCAACTTTTCAGACTGAGTACAACAGCCCAGCCTTTAGCTTGTGTGGATCGGCAGCCCTTTAAGGCGGAGCCTTAATTTTAGGCGGAGCCTAACCTGGATTTAAGGAGGAGCCTAACCTGGATGTAAGGAGGTGCCTAACCTGGATGTAAAGCGGAGCAGAGCCCGGCTTCCCGCACACAGAATCTACTGGACACACTGATTAGACACATCAGGTGTGCTAGATTAGTCCAGATAATGAGCAGGTCTGTGAGTCCTGCACCAGCAGGGGTTGGCCACCCTGCCTTTAATGAGCACAGCAGTGACTCAAAACTACATTTCCCACATAAACCCTTTGCAGAAAGTTCCTCAACCAGGTCTGCACTGAAGACATCATTAAAAAGTTTGCAAAAATGTAATCGTCAGCTCATAAAAAGAAAGAAATAAAACAAGTGTTCAGGGAAGGGGGTGGAACTACTGTAACTGATGATGCTTTGACGGTATAACAGCAGAGGTGCGAGGTTGAGAACATTGGTGTTTGACACCCGTGATCTTAATCTGTCATCTCCAGACTGCAGTGTTGTTCTGACAGTCATCTCAAACATTCAATGAACATCATGTAGAAATAATACAGCTACAATACAGTAGATAGAGACATAATCTTATGTGGGGAGATGACCGTATGTCTGTATTAAAGAACTCTGGTCATCAAAGTGTTATGAAGGGAAAACAGGGTAGAAGATATATTGTGATGTAGCAGGTTAATTACAGCATATAAAGCAGTGGCACACACACCGGAGCTGTCAGATTAATCAGGTCGTGCTAACTCGTTAACAAGGAGCTTCTATTCTTGCCGTCTGCGGCCACAGACTCTGTAGCAATGGTGCTCACGTTGACGACATGTGCAAGTGAACGTCACCTTGCGTGACTCGACGCACTAATAAGGATTTTAAAAACAGCATCACGATCACCACAGGCGCCTTCACTCACACAAACAGCTGTACACACACACACACACACACACACACACACACACACACACACAGTCACACATACACACAGCTGTAGACACACACACAGCTGTAATTCATGGGTCCATTTCACAATGCCATTTGTGTTTTCAGATTACCATGAACATATTTCTCTTTTTAATTCATGAAGTCCTTTGTGTTACGTCTGACTCAGACTACACCTGCCTGTGAAACCAGGTCTGCATTAGACTACACCTGCCTCTAAAACCAGGTCTGCATTAGACTACACCTGCCTCTAAAACCAGGTCTGCCTCAGACTAGCGCATGAAAGGGGGATAAATGGGGGAGATTTTTTTAAAATGTCATTTTCTTTTCTAAATATATCATTAGGTTTTTCACTCCAGAGGAAAACATTCCTGTTTCCCATTTGCGAGAGGCCAGCTGGATGAGGAGGGAGGGGAGCTCTAGTCCTGTAGAACAAGGGCAGGTGTGTGAGGAACAGGAGTAACGGGGCTCCTCCCCACCGTGTCAGAGAGGAGCAGGAGTAACAGGGCTCCTCCCCACCGTGTCAGAGAGGAGCAGGAGTAACAGGGCTCCTCCCCACCGTGTCCGTAACAGGGTCCCAATGTGTCAGAGGAGCAGGAGTAACAGGGCTCCTCCCCACCGTGTCATAGAGGAGCAGGGCTCCTCCCCACCGTGTCATAGAGGAGCAGGAGTAACAGGGCTCCTCCCCAATGTGTCAGAGAGGAGCAGGAGTAACAGGGCTCCTCCCCACCGTGTCAGAGAGGAAGAGGAGTAACGGGGCTCCTCCCCACCGTGTCATAGAGGAGCAGGAGTAACAGGGCTCCTCCCCAACGTGTCAGAGAGGAGCAGGAGTAATGCAGAGAGCACCCTTGCAAGCACGCAGACTATTACATAGAAACAACTGGGCTTAGATCACCATTCAGGGCAGAAGAGAGATGGGGGAGCAAGAGGAGAGAGAGAGGGAGAGGGGGAGAGAGAGGGAGGAGGGGGAGAGGAGTTTGTGTGGGTGTGTTTTTGAGGGTGCGTGTGTGAGAGAAGTAGAGAGAAAAAGGGAATACAGTGTGAGGAGAAAAATGAGAGAAGGAGGAAGGGAGAGAGAGAGCAGGGGGGAGTGAGAGAGGGCGTGAGCAATAGAGTCCTGCCTCAGAACACTTTCACAAAATGATCTGGGCGAAGGCTGAGTGGGTTTGCATGCTTGTTGACTTGTGCGGGTGTCTCTGAGGAGGTGAGAAGAGGCGGGGCCAGAGGGCTCCCACTCCAATTTAGCAGTGAGGGAAATTGGTGAGGGTGGTTATGCTTGGAAATTATTGTGTTACCATCAATGACTCTTGAGTGAGGCACAATTTACACGACACATGAACTCGATATGTTGAAAGGCGTGTGGCACATCATATCTCTCATTATATATATATATATATATATATATATATATATATATATATATATATATAGAGAGAGAGAGAGAGAGAGAGAGAGAGAGAGAGAGAGAGAGAGAGCGCACAGTGCTTTAACATTAGAATTTCATTTCTGCCCTTGGTACAATCTGACCCTCCCAATGATTAATACGGCAGGTGTAAAACACACACAGCGTACAGACTCAGCTGTCAAATCCAAAGACCAATCGATCGTCCTGCAAAGGCGCCGAACACATCCAAGTCTGGTTATTAATTTTATATTCCCCTATTTTCTGTGAGTGTAAAACTGGACTAATGAGGAGATGATTCTGGTAGCTGATTCAGACACAGCAGTGTCTCAGAGGAGTGTATCTGACTTCCTAGACAAGAAAGTGCTAAGCAAGACTTAATCTTTTATCAAAGCCTTAAAAAGACCTTCCAAGTCTGATTCATTCTCACACATTGCCTGATTCTGCTCACTGGACGTCTTTAATGCAGAAGGAGAACATTTACTTTGAGTAAGTGCATCTCTTAATGTCAAAAAAGGAAACTTGCAAGAGATGGAGGTGGTTAAGATGACATTTGTGATGAACTGATGATTTTTATACAGATGCCTTACAGCTTTGTGTGTTTAGGTTGTAAGATTAGTCACTTCACAGTTCTTTAAATCTCACTTCCAATCGACACTGACTCTCTGGGCCAAGTCTGACAGTTGTAAATTGCAGTTTCTGGTCAGAGTGCAAGGATTATGCCTATTTCATAACTTTGATAAACTGTCCCTAATCAGGCTTCGGGGACAGATCACTTTTACTCAGATGGTGCCCTGGGTAATTAGGGGTGGAGCTTACTGCCAAGAATCTTAACAAGCTGGGTTGTGTGCACATGCCTTACCATTCCACAATCACGGGGTGCAGGAGGGAGTTGTTCACCTGGAACCTGTAACAGCAAACAGTATCACTCAAGATGAAACAACGCTAGCAACACCATGGTTCAAGAAAACCAGACGTTACAAGACGCTTAAGACGCAGCACAACCAGCTGCAGCCTTACAGTGTTCCCAGTGACCGAGTTTCTCTGAAACGCTCTTAAGCAGAACCCACAAGCTTTCATTTCTTTATCCATCCATTCAGTTATGTATGAATGTATTTATGCACGTGTGTGTGATTGTTGCCATTTCTGACCGAATTAATATTTCTGATATTAGTAAACTCTGTTCTGTACACAGGATGTGTATGTATTCACATGCACTGTAAGTGCAAACACTAACAGCTCCCCCTGGTGGAGAATATGCATCAGGTCTATGAGGCACTTCACATCCAAAAAAGGTCCAAATACACACACACACACACACACACACACACATCGAAGACTGACCAGGGCCGAACTTCTCAGAAGCAACAAACAACTGACCTCATCAATACACCGTAGCACCAAACGATCAGTACCACAATGCAACGGGCTAGAAAACACACACACCTCAGCTGTAATTCACCTGACCATGCTCAAGAAATTGCTGGTGTGAGATGGTGAGTGGCATGACGTACCGGCTGATTCCTTCGAAGGACGCCTCCCGACAGACACTCCCACTGTCTGTGTTCAGGCCTCTCTGAGGAGGAGACAGTCCAACACAAACAGGTAGACAGTAAGAACAAGGGGGTGAAGGAGAGACAGCACAGTGGAGACGGGAGGAGGAGCGGAACAGAGAGGAAATAAGACGCTCTCAATGATCCCTTCAAATGTCTCATTATCCAAGCCTATTATACCACTCAGTTGAAAACCATCTGTCTAGTTGGGCAGAGAATTTTGCAGGCTGTGACATTGACCTTGATGATAGAGATAGAAGGTTTAGTGGTAAATCGACGCGCTCTGCGTTTGAGAGTGTACAAAAGTGACAGCCTTCAGGCAGCTCTGGAACTCACAGCTGCTCATTAGTGTGGGCATCAGGCTTTCAGCTGGAGAATGAATCTTATGGAGGGTGGATCCTTCTCAGCCCATTTACAACAACAGCAACAGGACTGAGAGATAGAGCAGTAACCAGCAGGAATAAACAAGCATGAGCTGGTTTCAAAGCCACACCAAGGTCATTATGAATGAGTGAACAGGAACGCCAGCACTAACGCAGTGGTGAACACTGACCTTGGAAAAAAAAACAACAACTGCTGTTATGATAAAAGCAGGGGTTTGGGTGATGAGGGAGGGGTTTGGGTAATGAGAGAAAAACAGTAATAGATCTGCTCAATTGCTTCAGAAATAATCAAATCTGGAATGTTACATGCTGGCTAGGGACAGTATCTCCAGCTGTCCTGTTGGCTGTCTCAAAAGGAAAAATTCCAATACCACCAATTTAATGTCTGTGTTTTCTATAAAAATGTGAGGAAAAATTTGATTTACCAGGGTGAGGAGGACAGATGGTCCCAGGTTGGTCAGCACATCAGCAATCTGTAAACAAACAGGAGGCAGACCATCAATATCCAATGAATTCATTGAACATTTGGTTTGGAGTAGTGCTGTAAAGTTTCCCGTCTCTCCAAACGCCTGCGAAATTGTGAAACTTCTCTAGGTACCAGACATTGCAAATATCAGACAAAACCAGTATGAGACAGCAGGAATCTTGGGAAACAAAGAGAGCCTTGGAAAGAGGCAGGTCTCAAAACCGTCTCAGAACTGTCTCAAAACCGTCTCAATACTGTCTCAGAACAGTCTGGAAAAAAAGCTTTTACTGTGTTCATTCCCACTAAATCCAGGGCTTTACCGTAACAGTATACTTAACACTGATCTAACTATTGTCACATGAGGATGCGTGTTTGATAGTAACTACAAAGCACTTCTGTAATTCCCTCTGGCCAAGGGTGCCTGACACATGCTGAATATGTAAATGTAAACCACGAAATAAGCACAACGGATTCCACTGCTGGACTAATTTAGAATCTACCAAGTGTCGTATTTCAAACTCACACTTCTCTCTCCTACTTTAAGATGACAGGTCCTTGGGCTGGACGGGTCCTGTCTCAACGTGTGAAGCCGGGAGGGGAGTCAGACACAGGAGAGAACAGCACCAGACGCTGGACAGGTGAGAGCGCTGGCGGACACTCACCTGCTCACGTTAGAGGGTAGCGGGGCGGTAGCTTAAACCAAAGCCTCAGTGATGGTGGAAACTGCTCTGTCCAATGAGATATGCTCTCTCCTCCCCCTCAGGGGTAAAGGGTTATGGAGAAGCTGCCTTTGAGAAGGACCCATCTGACAGCAAGGGCAACACTGAGGTGCCACCGCCAGCCTGAACTTCGGACATTGAAGGTAAGACCTTTGCTCCTGAGCAGCTGCAGAAGAGGCCAGTGAGTACAGGCGAAAGCCACAGTCACGCTTCTCTCCACAGCCCTGAAGCAGGAAGTGGGTTCTGGGTATTCTAGGTCGGCGAAAAGCAGTGTTTCGATATCGGCTGTGGCCATCGGCAAACAGAACAGCGAGGGCCTGACGTTAAAAGCAAATGGTCTACGGGGGTGCTCACTCCAGGCCTAATAAATCCAGCCAGGACCCCAGATTAATGGCACACAGAGTGGTGATGATGCACACTTAATGCCCCATGCCCGACAAATTACGAACACGCTGGGAACACCGCAAAAGCTGCGCTGCTCGGACCTACGGAGCTGATAAATCAAGGCAGCGGAGGGAGGGGGGGGGGGGGTGGAGGGGGACAAAACTCGCTTAAAAATTTGCGAGCCGAGATATGGAGCAAGCAAGATGGTCGTCGGGCCATTTATAGCACGTTAATAAAGACACCCAGAGCAACTATGTATCGCTCTATCAGCCCAGCCAAAGACGGCTCACCGGCACAGGTTCACACGCACACACACCCACAAAACCGGTTTAAATGAGCTCGGCCTTAATTCCAGTGGCATCCCAAACACAGCTGACACAGAACACTGCACCCTTGTGCTTGCTACTGTAGATCTTCAAATACTGTAAAACCATTATGTGGTTGCCTGATGATAAACTGCACTTCTGCACAAGTGTTTTAGTGACTTGGGTAGTAGGGACAGGGACAAAGACAATCTATACAAGTTCTGGCTTGATGGCACAAGTTGAAAACAATAATACACTAAGCAGCTGCTGATGGTGAGTAAAGCAGATCTGGAACCCTGGAATGTGGAGTGTGAAGTGAACATCTGGCAACCGTGGTGGGAACCCCTCCTGCCCCAGTAAAAAGCACTATAAATGAGGTCTCTGCCTTAAGTGATCAGGGTTTTATATGGCACGGCAATCCATAAACGCTTAACGTGGGTTAAGCAGACAACTACTGGCTATGACTCAAGGCTACAGAACTGCCTGCAGGTCACAGGTAAAGCTGAACAAGCCGACCAACCCGAGGTTAGCAGATGTGAAGCTTCCTGCCAGCAGGAGAAGATATCACACCAAAAACAGGATTCAGAATCCTGTTCCCAACACCACAGATCGTCAAGGCTTTGAGGCACCAGGAGTCGGGTTTGCTCTCCATCACAAACGTGTTTGTTCTGTTCTCTTATGGTGAATCTGTCCTTAGCTTGAGAATGAGCAGATGAGACACAAGGTTCAGTTTGCACAGTATGCAGTGATTTCTTTGACACTGTTTTTTTGTCTTTTTCCAGTTGGTATACAAAAAAAAAGCCTTCCAGGTCAAGTTAAAAGAGCCAGACAGTGTTCTTTTTCAAATGGATATATGTCCACAGTGAGACACAGCAGCGTCTGGGAGCATCATACCCGGACCATGGCTGCAGTACCATGGACAGCGCCTCACACAAAGCACACATCCTACACAGGGCAGGAGAATGCCACACAGGCTCAGTCGCAGCCACAGCTGGGCAGGACTGGTCAAGAGCACTGCTCTTCCCATTATGCACTCTGCCTGGAGAGGCCGATTAGAGTCAATACTTACCTCTGTCAATATGCAATACTGTACATATGACCTGACAGTGCAACATGCACAAGCCAGAGGCTGTAACAGTGAACTCCACTCAGCATTAAAACACAGCAGGATCAAATACGGATTCTCTCCACTGCCCAAAACCCTAGTAATAACTCTCACAGCCCCACCCTCACCCCCTCCACCCCACCCATCCACCCACTCTTAATAGTGACTGAGGATGGAGGCGAGATTAAAATGATGAAGGAGGAATGATCATCCATCGCTCCTCTCTTCTCAAATGACCCGTGCCTTCTTCTCATTTGAGACATAATCCCCATTTATGAAATTCGCTTTAAGTGTTCATTTTCACTTTCTTTCTATTTTTTTTAGATCTAGTCTGCATATTGCAGGTCATTTCACTATAGATGGAAGTTTGAATTCATGAGATTTGTTCGGTGTCCTAGAAACAGGCCATCTGAGCTTGAAAAAGCAAACGCTAATCTTAAATCTCCCTTTTTAATCTCAACTAAAGTTTCCTAATAAAAGAATGAGAATTGTATGTTTGAGCGCAAGATGAAGCATTTGAGTTAATGACTTAACTCAAATGGACACAGAGTGATCTTTAATTTGATATTTTTTGTATTTATTTTATATTTAATATAAAAGATTACTGGCAGTCAAGATTAATGGCAGGAAAATCGTCCAATCAGTGGAAAACAAATCAATCAAGAGAAACCCAGAGACGGCAGGAGGAGTGCAAACCAGTCAGTGGTGTTCTCTGTGTGGATTCTGCCTGCACGGGCTGAACGACAGCACAGCTCAACGTAAGTGGAAAATGACGGTCATTAAGACAATCTGAGCGTGGCTGTCTACATACTGTGGGGGAGTCGAACAGCTGTATTTATGCAATTGGGCAGGAGATCCACTCGAGACAAGATCAGACGAACACACCGTGCTCTCCCTCAAACGAGCGTGGGAAACGCGACAACAGTAGAAAAAGACAGAAGATGAATGAAATGTTATCCTGGGAACTGTACAAACACAAAATTAAAGGTCACTACCATATAACCACGTTTGAGAAAGCCTGGGAAATTAGGCAGCATGGTACAGTGGTTCAGAACACGAGTGAGGTTCACAGTGGCCAAATCTGGAGCGGCAATGGTGTTCTGCATAACATCACATGAAAAGGATTTCACAGAGAACACAACAATCACAGGAGTCTGATCTTATTACAGTATGCATTGCGTGAAAGACCCAAAGAGCCATTCAAAAGCCCAGATGTTCTGCAAACTCTCATTCCCCAGTCTGCCCTCTATAAAGGTGAACTCGAACGCAGCCTTCCACCGAGCATGTTGGCAGAATGGATTAGGCTCCACGCGTGTTCGCCGGCCTGAGGGCACGCACATGCACGTTAGCATGTGTTCTGCTTGCAAGCTTTCATTTGTCCTCCAAGATTCCCAATATCCCCCACTGTGTGATTGGCTATGCTCTCTGTGGCTCTGCTGCTGTTTGCACTCTCAAATGATCTGTTTGCCCAGTGGAGTGAGAGGGAGGAGAGATGTCCTGAGAGGAGATGGGGTGGGGCTAAGGAGGGGCCAAGATGACCGGGGGGGCCACACACACACACACACACACACACACACACACACACACACACACACACACACACACACACACACACACACACACACACACACACACACACTCGTGCCCTTGTGCCTTGTAACAGACGGCGTTTGAGGGTGTGGCGTGGCATTTTGCTGTTTCTAGGACTGTGCTCTTCTGCACTGATGTGCTCTTCTGCACAAGACTGATGATGTCATTCCTGGGATCTGTTGAACCATCTCCCCCAGCTTCTGGAGCACTGGAACCACCTTGGTGTTAACCTTCCACATTCCCAGCATTTCTTCTTTCAGTCTGTGGTATTTTTCCATCTTCTCTTATTCCTTCTTTTTAGATGTTTCCACCACTAGCGACCGCCACAACCATTTCCACTGCTATTTTCTACATCTTGTACACTATCACACTGTCTGGTTGGCTCTGCACTACTTGTGTATCTATCTGGCTCTGGAGGTTCCACAGGATCTCACACGTGTTCTTCTCCATCACTCTCTATGGATCCTCCCACTGGGACTTGGGCGTGTCCAGCTCTTATGTCTTGTGTATATGTTCCTGGTCACTTGCTTGTGCCTCTTGGTGTCGTAGGGCAATGTGAGGGGGGGTCAAGAGAGCCATAGTAGATTCAGAAAAGTTCAACAAGATGTATTCAACAAAACTGCACAAGTACAGGTGAATATAAGAGTAACCAGTTAATAAATGGTCAGTAGCAGTCACTCCGTTACAGTTTAGTATAAGAGTAACTAGATAATAAAAGGTCAGTAGCAGTCACTCCGTTAAAGATTAGTGACTTAATGTCTGTTGGCTGTGAAGCTTCTATAAGAATAAGCTTCTATACTGCTCTTTCCAGCGCTTCAATAGCGTTAACCCCGCCTCTCTCTTCACAATGCACTAACCCCGTCTCTCACTTCAGTGCATCAATAGCGTTAACCCCGCCTCTCTCTTCACAGTGGATTAACCACGCCTCTCTTCACAGTGCATTAACCCCGCCTCTCTTCACAGTGCTTTAAAATTGTTGACTCTGCCTGTCTTCACAGTGTTTTAAACCTGCCTCTCCAGTGCTTTTATACTCCAGTGCTTTTATACTCCAGTGCGTTAACCCCACCTCTCTCTTCACAGTGCTTTTATGTTAACCATGCCTCTCTCTTCAGTGCTTTTATAGAGTTAACCCCACCTCTCTTCAGTGCATTAACCCCACCTCTCTCTACACAGTGCATTAACCCCACCTCTCTCTTTACAGTGCATAAACCCCGCCTCTCTCTTCACAGTGCATTCATAGCGTTAACCCTGCCTCTCTCTTCACAGTGCATTAACCCCACCCCTGAGATATTCCATTAGGGCTAAGGGGTTAAAAGTCAAGCAGACATTTAAAAGATCTATACAGACATGTCACTGAACATGCAAACATTTGACTTACCTCCCTGGAGGGTTTGCATGACAGTAAGTATACTTTATCACAATTAAGCAATGCCTTAATCATGGTCTCATTTACGGACTCTCCTGGGCTCCCCTCCTCCCAAGACAGCTGTGGGTCCTGCCAGCCTCTTTAAAAAGGGCCACTCACAGGGAGGCTCTCAGTACTATAGGCAACACAATATGCATGCCTATTTATAATACATTATGTCCATGACGGTCTCTAGGGTGTAGCACAGTGCTGGTGCTGAGACTAGCCTTGTCCTCTCTGTCAGCACCGTACGTCCTGCTAGCAGATGTAGGACTGGCTCCTTGGCACAGTCCAAGTGTTTAGTCTGGTGCTGAGTGTTTAGTCTGGTGCGGTCATGATTAGTGACTCTGTGCTGTCCTTCAGTCTTGCATTTCCAGACATTTGTTGGACCGTCATGTTGGCCACTTCCACTATCTGTCAGTGGTACATTCCAAGGAGGGGCTTATCCTGCCATGGCACCTCCTTTGCTTCCATGGCGACCACATCCCCCATCTGGTTACGGTACTCCCTGATCAGCTCATCCTCGGGAGAACCCTGGGGACCACTGCCTTGGTGGTGGGGAGGGGGGTTCTTGCCTCACTCTGGACAATGGGCCCGCCCCTCCCCAGCTGGAGCACGGCTTTGCCTGCTACGTCTTGGGTGGAGTGTTCTCCACGCACCGTAAGGACTATTTTTAGATGTCCCAGTACATGTACGTTATCAGGTTTCAGATGCATATCTGAACTCTAATTCTGATGAGACAGATCTAATTCTAATTCATAATTACATAAAACCAAACAAGGGGGAGAAAACAAGTATAAATGGCAGCCGTGTGTGTGTGTGTGTGTGTGTGTGTGTCTCTCTCTCTCTCTTTGGGAGATGATGGTGAGTGTAAAAGGGTCTGAAGTCTTTTGCTAAATACAGCCAATTAAAGATTAAGAAATATCTTGCAAAATCTTGACGCAATATGAGTAACGGAAAGCGAAACGCTTCGAGTCCCAAAGAACAAGAACAGGGAACTGCACAGAGTCAGCAGAAACTCCGGAGAGCTCTCCGTCTCCGTGTCTTCCGCCATTAATCACCCTAACCAGCCCTGTGATAATAACGAGAGCTCAGCTAAAAATACACACACATGTTGTGGGTTGACCTTGGGGCGGAGATGGTTACCATGACATTATCATCAATAGGTGTGATGAGGCACAGAGAGGTAGAGCTATGCTGGTGATGCCGGGATTGCGGTTGTGCGTCAACCAACATGCACGTAGCCCCTCTCCTCCCATCCCAACACCTCCCCTTTCTCTGCTCACTGCCCCAGGGCAACTCCACCCATCCTCCAACCAGTGCAAAAGGAGGAGGGATCAGCTGTCTGAAGTCATGGCAGTGCAATATGACTGCAATCGCTAAAATGCTTTAAAAAAAAAAAAATGGGGAAAGAATGAGTGATGGGCTGATGGGCGCGTGAGGCACCCTGGGTACACTACATTACACCGCACCCTGGATCCTACAGGCTGTGTTACTGAGTCACAGCCCAGGACCAAGCTGAGGTTCAGCAGGCAGGGGGAGTTTCAGGGAGAGAGTGAGAGAGAGACAGAGTGAGAGAGAGAGTAATGAAGAGAGTAAGAAGACGGGAGGGGAGACAGAGTGTGTTCCAAATTTCACTTTAACATAGTAGGTCTGACTCAGTGCAGTGATATGTCTCAAACTCTCTCTCTCTCACACACGCACACCCTTTTTTCGCCAAGAATAGCAAAGTGTCTGATTTGCATTCACACAGTAGCTGTGAAGATCAGGAACTGTCAAACAACAGCAGCAGTGGTGCAGCCAGACCCCAGGCTAAGCCTGCATGTCTGCCGCGTGTCTGCCCGCGTCTCCACCCGCGTTTCCGCTCACGTTTCCACCGGAGCTCAGCAGGCACCAAAGCTGCTTGGGGGGTCCGAGCCTCACCCAGAAGCACCGGGGTGACATCTCGGCAGGACAGCGGGCCAGACAGGTCAAACATGAGCAGCCTACAAACAGGACGGCCTCCTTCAGCCGGCGCCGTCTGGAGACGGGCTGATCTCATGAATAAGGAACTCCATGTGGGAATGCGTGTGGGAATGAGTGAAAGCTGGTGGGGTTATGACTGATACCTGAAAGAAGGACACCCATATCTTCCCACCAAATCAAACCTATACAGCACAAGGGAAGCTAAGACTTAAAGCGAAAAGACAGGAAGGCAAGACTGCTTCATCATAATGTGCCATGAATTCTGATAAGTGTGTGTGCGCGCATGGGTGTGTGTGTGCATGCTCCAAACACACACTCTTGACAGCTTTAGATGTAGTTGCTTTCGAAATGTCCACAGACATCACAATTGGTAGAACCTTTGAACTAAAGACTGTGGGCCCTCTGACATTATCCTTGGATCTCTATGATTAGGGGCAAGGTAGCGATTTCCTAATTGCTATAATAAACCCTTTATCTCAAGACCAACCCTCAGAACATTTCACTTTCCCATTAGCTACCGGTACCAAAACTCCTTAAACATACCCTCCTGAAACATGTCCTCCTCAAAAATGTCCTCCCAACTCCTTTACAGCCTGAGAGAGATCAAGCATGGCCATTTTTGCACTCCACCTCGGCATCCGCTTATCGCAGCGTCACTGCAACATTCCTGAACGAACTGCCTCAACAAATCAGCAACACCCTCCCCCCGTCTCACGGGAACCCAGCCGGCCAATCACGTTCGGCACAGATGACTCCGCATTAATATTCATTGTGTGTTTATTTTTTAATAGGAAATTCCCCTTCCTGCATATTTGACTAGTGATTTACAAGCAGACGACAGCTACCTCGTACGCTCTTATTTGCCTTCAGCCTCAGCAAGTATAGTTTTAGAAAACAGTGTGAAACCAGAATGAACAAGTCCAGCTCAGGGTCACTGGTGAAGTTTCCATGGCGTAACCCTGCTAAGCCCCAACTGGAACACAGCCTAGATGTTAGCGGACAAAGCAAAGTCGCTTTCACACGCATTTGATACCAGACTGGCGATATACTCACGTCACAGGTGTAGTGCACCTCATCCACTGCATACTTCTCCTTGAAGTGTTCTCGTGGATGGATCCTGCCAAAAGACCCAGATGAAAGCTGCTTTAATCAGTGCGCACACGGGACCCTGAGACAGCACGGCCCTGCTGAACGAGGGCCTGCTTCTGCTCTGAAGAGTGGCAGCGGACGTGAGGAAACCAAGACCAGGTGGCATCACGGGGCGTCTGGCAGAGGGTGACTGGGAATTATGACAGAGGTCATAGCGGCCAAATCAGCGGCTTGTTTAGTCATGATGAGGAGATAGCTGAGCAGGAGCCTGATGGTCTCCATGGCGCTGATGGTCTCCTGGGCGCTGGTGATCGGTGAGCCTGAGCAGGGATGCTTAGGTCCATGTGCCAGTGAGCATTCGACTGCTACAAACTTGAACAGCCAACATGAACAGCCAACTTAAAGGTCTGTACTGTGTAAGGACCGTGTGTTGAGCAGGACAGTCTGTGCCTCAGTCAGCAGGCCCAGTTAAAGGTACTATAAGCAAAGGTACTGTAGGTACTATAAGCAATGTGTGGCTTTGTAATAACTTGTTATTAT
This sequence comes from Brachyhypopomus occidentalis, assembly GCA_020368025.1. Classification (NCBI taxonomy): domain Eukaryota; kingdom Metazoa; phylum Chordata; class Actinopteri; order Gymnotiformes; family Hypopomidae; genus Brachyhypopomus; species Brachyhypopomus occidentalis. Next base: position 800,640 of record JAGXOD010000034.1, read on the forward strand.
TGGCTTGCTGCATAATCTATTTTTAAAGCCAATATTCAGCGTCCTTAATGTCCTTATTCAACCTCTAATTTATTGTTTGCATGTTGCCTAATATAGGACCAACGTCAAAAGACCTCCCAGCATTAAGATGTTCTGACTGCTGGAGGGGGCTCAAATCAGATACATCAAATCTTTTACTCATCTTGCACTGTGAAAAAGGTGCTCGTTGATAAAGCAGCACACCAGACTGTAAAAGCACATTTGGCTAAACCTCTGTTCAAATGTCATTTAACATGGCTTCATGTTCATATATTACAGGAGCAGCCGCTCAGTGTTCAAAAGACTGGCGCTCCAGAGCCATGAATGACCAGTAACAGGGCGGATTTAAAAGCTCCCCAGCAATGCCCGAGATCTCTTCACACCTCCCACCCTCTCCACATTGGCTCTGTGAGGCAGCATCTGCTTCTCTGGGACAGAAATGGCCTTAGCCAATCAGATTTGCCCAGCAAGCCATTCTGATGCGCATGTGCGCATTCTGATTCACATAACCGTGAACAAAAGCGAGGTGTAAGCTGCGTGTGCGGTGCCTCGGACGTCTAACTTACTTCCCCATCCAGGTGGCGTAGCTCTCAGGCAGCTTGGGGACGAACAGGAGGGACCTGCCGGTGTCCACCTCCAGGGCTCCGTAGCAGTCCGCCTCAGTCACGCCAAACGTCCAGTGGAAGAAGGACTCCTGTAGGACACGGAGGGACAAGAGTCACAAACCACTCTCACATGTCAGGCCGCGGGACTCAGGAACACTGGACTCGCATAGCACAGCCATGCACACTCCAGACCACCCAGTCACCGCCACTGCCACCACTACTTCAACACCAGCGGTTTACAAAAACTTGTGAATTGAGTGGTTTTAGATCATGGTAGTTAAGACTCCAAAAGCTCCCTCAGAGCAGCTGACAGCACACATGACCTCTGTTCATCGGTGTGGATCCTAACCACAGTAAACAGAGATATTCCAAAACACTCTGGCTCTTAGACAATTAAGACCAGTCGCTGTAGATTTCATCTCTGACTGAGAATGTTTCATCAGTGCAATGTGGAGGACACTCTAGAAGTGCACAGCTCAGTCTTATTAGAGGGTGTGCGTATGTGTGTGTGTGTGTTCTACATCATAACTGTTTAATTCCCTAGTACTAAACGATCATGGATGAACGTGCAATTAAAAAGACGAAGACGAAGTTTTATTCATATGAAGAAATAATTTACATATGAAATAAACACGTAGAAGACGGAAAGAAATACCTGCTGTTCATTTATTTATGGATAAATACCCACACACAACATCACCACACACACACACCAGCACACACATAAACCTCACGCTTTCATCAGCCGCCTGCTCCCGCAGTGAATCACAGAGCAGCGAGAGTCTCCTTACAGGCTAGAAGTCTAATCCATGGCTTTTGCAGACAGGCGAGTCAAGGAGACCCACAACGGTGAACTGTGTGGTTGCCCGCCTGGTTAGTGTCGACCCAGTACTGAAATACCAACGACAGGGGTAGCAGCGCCTTTCTGAGGAGGCGTGTGAGAAGTTTGACGTTACCTTTCAGAACGTATGGCGCTATGAAGAGAGCAGCATTGCTGTGGCCATTACCTGTCGGAAGACCTCGTCTGTGTCGGTGCAGTAGCGCTGTCTCTGCTCTCCACCCTGCAGAACCACCACCGCTCGCGGCTGCAGGTCCTGGACCCCCCGAAGACCCTCACACAGGCGCCGGCGGTTCTCAGCAAACAACGCGGCAGACACCCTGAGGGTGTCCTTCCCCATCCAGAACACACCCTTTCTGCAAAAGACACACACACACCATAAAACATGGGAAAGGGGATATGAGAAATATGGGAAAGGAAGCTTGTTAGCACCATTCATTCTGGTTATGTGACTCTGATCACGTAGGCCAGGTCTATGTAACTCACAATTGTGAAAATTGCTCAATTTACCCTTAAGTTTAACATTCCATAAAAAGTTTTATCACAACTATATATTGATAGGAGGTTTTACATATAACAAATTAAAAGATCCTACACAGGCAAACGCAGTCAGGGCACATAACTAGAGAATTAATCATTAAAGAAATAATCACAAACTAATAAAAGAACATAATGCAGAGCATATGTCAATCAAAGCCTGATAGAACAGCTCGTTGCAAACACTGATAAATATGGAAAATTGGACGACTAACAAATTTTAGAAGATATAGCATGGATTTATTATTCCCAGCACCCATAACGTCTTATATTACGACATGGGCAAAGTCTGAAATTACGGCAAAAATCTTGAAGTCCTCAAGAGACGAAGTCCGAACGATCAAAGAGCAAGAAGTCAAGACAGCGAAATACTTGCAGTATCAGCACTTTCCGTTAAAACAGTAACAGAAGCATAACAACTTTTTGATTATAATTATTTTCTTTGCTCCCGCTGGAAACATTTTGGAATCATGGCCATGTTTGATCTCTCTCCTTTTAATCCCTTTTCTATGATATGAGATATTATATTCTTCCAAAACCCGTTTCCATAGTTTAGCCACTCGACAATAATGTATATTATATATATATATATATATATATATATATATATATACATATACACACACACACACACATGCACACACATTTCCAAATTCAGCAATCAGTAACTTAACAGTAATCAGTAATCGTAATAAAATGTAAAAAGATGAGTAACAGCACTCGCCCATTAGCACAGATTACATACAAATACGGGCGTGAGAAGCTGAAACTTTGCCTTTAGATCTGCACTACGACAAATGACTTAAACGGCAGTAGTACAAATTCGCCAAGATTACATATACAAGCACAAACATTAAAAACTGAAGTCCTATACTGTCATTAAGAAACGAAAACAAAAAGCATTTTGAAGCTCTGCAGCGCACACTTACATTTCAGATGTAGCCATCTTGAACAGTGTGCGAATCATGTGACCGCAGCAGCTGATTTTGGCTGCCACGTTGGGAGGACACGTGACCGCAGCTGTAGGTCCTTAGGAAGTTCAGGCTTCAACGTTTCGCTGATGGTAGACTATTCAGGCTGTCTTAGCGGATCACATGATTTCAGACGGTGTTATATCTTTCACACTGAAGCGCAGTCTTCTATGTTTCCTGATGTAGTCTACATACTGGCTAAAGCAATATCCCGTTCTTCTGTTAGCAGCACTTACACACCACGTCATTAGATGCACGTATGTTCTGGCTATACACAATGCTGGCCATCTTCTAGTCTTTCATTGGTTCATTTTTGACCACAGGACATGTGGGTATGATATTCTGGGGAACCACTGGCAGTCCAGTAGTCACATGGACATGTGTAAACCTCCAGCACCTGTGATTATATAAACCTACAACACCCAATATCTTGTTACTGAAATAATATGCACTCAGCATCTTGGTGAGAAACAGTGCTGGTGAACAGGGTAGAGCGTGGGAGACTGTACATGCCTTCAGGTAGGTTACAGTCAGTAGGCTAAATGTGGATTACCTAGAGGATAGATGTAGGATAGAATAAATCATGAAATATTTGGTTGATATTAAGCTCATTCTGCAAGCTTTGCACTTATCCAGACATTTCCAATTCAAAACTGAACAAGAAGGAGTCTTAAGTAACTTAAACATTAAGATTAGCTACTGTCACTGTATAGTTATCACAGCATTTCCTGTTTTGTGGATACACTGTTTTGAAATAATGGAGAAAAAAATAGGATTGTCCAACTGCTCACCATCTGCATGTCTCCTAATACAGTAGTGACTGTTGCTAATACACGGGGACTGTTCCTCGCACTCTCCCTTCTGGGATTCACTGCCAAAAATGCTGGGTGACACCGACTTATCAGAAAACCGTGAACTTGATACCAGATAACAAGAGACAAAACTTATGGCTTCTCTCCAGAATGAGAGAACTGAATCAGCTTTCGGCCTTATAACATGACATACAATTCCCTTGTGCACGTCGACCTCCAGGTCATTATTTCCATCAGCCTGTAGTCATCCCCCAAGCCATCCCACGACTTTCAACTTCACCCATCCCAACCAAACCCCACACATACTTCACCCATCCCTACCCAACCCCAACCAACCTACTGCGGTTTGAGTAGGATAATGGAATAAAATGCACCAGGATCACTAATAGAATGGTCCATCCTAAACAATACAAGAGCTTGGAGTGAGCAAATTCACATTGACCCAATTATATAGAAAAGATAAGTTATATTTATAAGTAAAATACATTCAGCTGAATTAATGATGAAGTGCTGCCTGTTGCTATAATTTCTCCTCGGGTTCTGTTTGCCCGAGTGTGACGCTCACCCACAGAGTGAACACCACCTCCCTTCCTTCTCCCTCCTGCTGTCCGTCCCTTCTTCTGGAGTTTGAGTATGGAGCAGCTGGCACTGCTGGCTCCTCAGGCTCTGCTTATAAACCTGATGTAACACAATACAAGTGATCATGCCCCGCAGGTACACAATATGATTGATCAGCTATCTAAACATATAGATCAAAGGCATAGAATTCAACGGCATAATGATAAAATTAGATAGAAATACTCAATGAATTCAATCAGCGAACACTGAAAGCTGAAATCTTGCCTGAAGCCAGACCTCCATGAAGCTCATCTGGTGACATCCATGCTTGGGGTGGACCACAATGCCAGGGCACAATGAGGGAGGAATTTAGGCAAACACTGCCAGAATCCATCTTTCTTATACGTTATACATGGTCATCCCTATCAAAGATGGTTCTCGAGCTTTAAAACATTTTCTTGATATAAGACCTAAGAAGAGTCTTCCGACACATTTGCCTCAGGCTGTCAGAATTTGTAATAACTGCTTCAGCTTTGACTAAGTACTACTCACAGGTAAGAGGTGAATTAGACGTATGGGTATGAATATGACACCATCCTATGCAAACCTCTGCTGCAATCTGAACAATTTTGGATGAAGTCCTGGCCCGGTACTGATACTGGTACTGACAGTAGTGCCCCTGACTGACTGAAAATGTCCCTAATTAGTCATTTCGAAATCTGATGGTTATGTATTGTGTTTCTGGCTGGTATACAGTAATCAGCTGCCTGTGTTTTTACTGTTTCCCTGCCTCAAAAATCAAACCTTTGCAGGGTGGTATTTATGTCTTTAAACTTAGAGGACGCTACCAAGTCCTGCAGTTGTTAATAAGAAGATGATTCATTAGGCTAATTAATATAGCAATGATTCTGGTTACCTACAGCAAACGCTACTAGTCTCCTCATGGTCATGGATGATGTGTTATGATGTACTGTACTGGGTGTGGTTTGGTCATGGATGATGTGTTATGATGTACTGTACTGGGTGTGGTTTTGGTTGTGATGTGCTGTACTGGGTGGGGTTTGGTTGATGAGTATGTGGCTTTGAGAGACCTAAGCATTTATACCACACACTACACATTTGGCTAAAACGAATCAAATTCAAGAAATCTACACTCACCGGCCACTTTTTTAGGTACACCTTGCTAGTACCGGGTTGGACCCCCTTTTGCCTTCAGAACTGCTTTAATCCTTCGTGGCATAGATTCAACAAGGTACTGTAAACATTGTTCAGAGAGTCTGGTCCATATTGACATGATAGCATCACGCAGTTGTTGCATATTTGTCAGCTGCACATGATGAGAATCTCCCATTCTACCACATCACAAAAGGTACTCTATTGGATTGAGATCTGGTGACTGTGGAGGCAATTCGAGTACAGGGAACTCATTGTCGTAACATTTGGGCAGGGTAGGCTGGACGCAAGTGCGGACTCTAGAGTGGTTTATTAGCAAAACTACAAACACTACAGAAAGAACACTGATATAAAACAAAGACAAACCAAATATTAATCAAATAAACTAACACTAAAGGCAAACACTAATACATTGAACAGGGAAGACATAAAGGCTAGTAATATAGACATGAAACAGCAAGATCACAAATAGCACATAAACTTACAATAATACACCAACCAAGAGACTAAACACAGGACTTGACAAAAGAAGGAACCAAACGAGACACACCTGCAAGCAATGATGAGGGGGTGGACAACAAGGGAGGGGTGTGAAGACAGACGCAACCATGAATTTCAAAATAAAGGTAAAAGAAAACCAAAGCAAAAACACAAAAGAAACCAAAGCAAACACATGAAAAACCAAACAAAGACGTGACAGACAGGAGGGAGGCGGGACCATATGTGACAGTCGTGTTCAAGAAACCAGTCTGAGATGATTCGCACTTTATGACATGGCGCGTTATCCTGCTGGAAGTAGCCATCAGAAGATGGGTACACTGGTCATAAAGGGATGGACATGGTCAGCAACAATACTCAGGTAGGCTGTGGTGTTGACACGATGCTCAGTTGGTACTAATGGGCCCAAAGTGTGCCAGGAAAATATCCCCCACACCATTGCACCACCACCCACCAGCCTGAACCATTGATACAAGGCAGAATGGAACCATGCTTTCATGTTTCAAATTCTGACCCTACCATCCGAATGCCGCAGTAGAAATCAAGACTCATCAGACCAGGGAACATTTTTCCAATCTTCTGTTGTCCAATTGTGGTGAGCCTGTGCGAACTGTAGCCTCAGTTTCCTGTTCTTAGCTGTTCTTGGCACCCAGTGTAGTCTTCTGCTGCTGTAGCCCATCCACCTCAAGGTTCGTCGTGTTGTGCATTCAGAGATGCTCTTCTGCATGCCTTGGTTGTAACGACTGCTTATTTGAGTTACTGTTGCCATTCTATCAGCTTGAACTAATCTGGCCATTCTTCTCTGACCTCTGGTATCAACAAGGCATTTGCGCCCACAGAACTGCCGCTCACTGGATATTTTCTCTTTTTCAGATCATTCTCTTTAAACCCTAGAGATTGTTGTGCATGAAAATCCCAATAGATCAGCAGTTTCTAAAATACTCAGACCAGCCTGTCTGGCACCAACAACCATGCCACGTTCAAAGTCACTTAAATCACCTTTATTCCCCATTCTGATGCTCGGTTTGAACTGCAGCAGAACGTCTTGACCATGTCTACATGTCTAAATGCATTGAATTGCTGTCATGTGATTCGACATTTGCGTTAATGAGCAGTTGGACAGGTGTACCTAATAAAGTGGCCGGTGAGTGCATTTTAAATGTGTTTACACATGTATTTTTGTGTGGGTTGTTTCTATCAAAATATAACCCTGAAAATGGGGTCCAAATTCCACACAGTTCTGAAATAAATATGGTATTATCCTGGCATGAGGAGAACCTTTCTGGGATGTTTCTATTATTTCTGAAAATGGTGGTTTAAATACCACCATCTACTATGAACCTAAAGACTCTCATTCATATTTACAATACAACTCTTGACATTCCAATTCCTGTCAATTTCCCTCCCTTACTCACATCTACTCAAACCTCTCTCCCTTACTCACATGTACTCAAACCTCCCTCCCTTACTCGCATCTACTCTAACCTCCCTCCCTTACTCTACTCAAACCTCTCTCCCTTACTCACATTTACTCAAAGCTCCCTCCCTTACTCACATGTACTCAAATCTCCCTCCCTTACTCACATGTACTCAAATCTCCCTCCCTTACTCATAACTCTGAAGGCTTAAATGCTGCGAGATGTGAGAAAGAAAACTTCCTCCAAAGAAGTATGAAAATGGGTCAATATTGTTTTTATAACAATGGATTTTCTAAGGAAGTCATAGGTGTTGTTTTTGCTAATGTTACCTGTTCAGAAAACAGATGTATTCTCCTGTAAACAATCTAGTGGTAAAACAAGAATTCCTTTGGTGATCCTTTTTCATCCTATAAACAAAAGTGGCTAGGATGCCTCTGCTAGTCTCATACTAGACAAGATAAAAACCTCAAAGACATGCTTGTTAAGAGTGAGAGAAGTGACCAGTTGAATAATAACTGGTACTGGAGCCTGCAACAACTCTAGATTTCTTACATGTAAAATTAGTAACACAGACACTAAAATAACTGGCACAAATCTCTCATTTGTCATCACCCATTCATCCTCATGCATTACTGTGGGAGTTGTCTATTATATTCCTTACTGTACACTGGAGAATCTGAGAGATTATTTTGGTGAAAATCCTTGGCCCTTCAGCATTAAGGATTTGTCATTTCCAGTGACGAGACATTTTAGTGCTAATGGACATTGCATTAATGGCATATCTGTGGCATTGTTAGTTGTTGTTATGACATCAATGCAGTTTGGGAACCTAAGGAAAGACAACCACTCTAAACTCCAAACCCCAGGGAATGTGTGTTATGATTTAAACTCCACTGTTTCAAACATAAACCGTTTCCTCTCCTAGAATTTCAGATGTACTTTACATGAATGTGTTCCGACGAGGCAGCTGGTCCTGAATGTCCTGTTTAATATACACATATCTCCTTCATTCTTTCTGCTTGTGTTTGAGGGTTTCAATGTCTTATCAACTTAGTTAAAAGGCTGATGAATTCACCAGATCCAGATATACATTTGGACATAGACTTTGCTTCTGGGCACAGACAACATATTTATTTTGGCAATGTCTAGATGTGTTAAAGCAGGTGGATTAAAAAACTTGATCACTTTTACCAGGCCAGCTTGATATGGTCTGTACTATGAGATCAGTCAACAGAAGGTTGGTCTTAAAAATGCTTACTTCAGTGTTAACTGGATCAGACTGATGGAGCTAATGGTTTTTATTAGTCAAGGACATATATTTGTATTTTTGCCACCAGAAAGCAAATAAGCTACCTAATCATCAGTTTGATGGAAACGCATAATGTCCTGCAATGACCTGCAAAGACCTGCAGAGGTATTTGTTAGGCATGTTTCACTGGCATTTGACAAGGAGTAAAACAGATCAAACAGACGACATTTCAAAGGTCTGCCTTGCGTAGGCTATGTCTTAGTTGAAATGCATGACCATGCATCTTGTTTCTTTCGCTGCTTTTTTCTACGCTTATTGGGTGGGTTGCGCGTGTGTGTGTGTGTGTGTGTGTGTGGGGGGGGTGTTGGGGGGAAGCAAAATTAGATTTGCCATTTTATTGGTCCATAATTCTTCTTAACATGACAAAAACGATGTCGGTTTGACAAGCTAGCTAACCCAGGAGAGCTATTTCCTGCCAAAGTCATTACACTGCCTTTTTTTGCTGCGAGGAAATTAAGACATGATTCCAAGATGAGGCAAACTGCCTTTGAAGACAATCTTTTGTTTTATTACTCTTTTATATCTTTTAATCACTGTGATGTATGCCTGTTTCGTCTGTGTCTCTGATGAGCTTGTAGATTTAATCAGTGCCTTCAGACAAAGTCAAACTTGTTAAGTCAAAAAGGGGTAACCTACAACATCCCTAAATAAATACGCTGCTACAACGTACCGATGCTGCCTGCACCCCTTCCTTACTCCCTACAACAACATTAGACTTTCTGGGATTCTTTACCAAACTCCATGCTCCAAGAGTCCCAGGACTATTTTTACAATTGAACATTTGTCGGATCTCAGTTAAATTGATCCTACTTAAATTATTTTAAATAAAATGTTATGAATTGGAAGTTGTCTGTATATGTTTTCTTACATATATCTCACATATCTTCCCATCTGTGCATATATATAAATATATTAAAAATAGTGATGAAGTACCAAACATTTCAGAGAGACAGGACATTTCGGACAGAGCTCCTTCATCAGCAGTGCAAGCAAAGTGCTTCTATTTATTTATATACTGTATATATATAATACAGTATGTACTCTATGTGAGTCAAAGAATGCAAAGATTGCTTCTGTCTTTGTGGCCTGCCCCTATACCAGCCTTACAGGAGTGATCTGGGCCTGATCGAATCCAGCCTATAGACGTCTGTGCTTTGCAGAGGGAAGGAGAAAAGGGGGTGGAGTTAGTGGTGGAAGGTCTGAGTGCTGTTAGTACTGCTCTCTGTGGTGGTGGTCAGGATGTAGGCTAAGCTTTCATCAGACGAAATGCCTCCTCTCTCCAGGCCTCTGCCCACACCTGGGCATCTATCTCAGCTTAAGAGAGACAGAGATGGGGAGAGAGACAGAGAGAGGGGGATGAGGGTAGAAAAACATCAGGAGGTAGAGGGAGTGGGGGAGGGAGAGAAAGAGAGGGAGGGAGGAAGAGAGATAAAAAAATTCTGTTTAGCATCTTTCTTCGTACATCTTATGACAAATGTTGATAAAGCAAACCACAACCCAATAATTGATTGACATATTTTCGTATGCAATTATTTCCAATCTCAAATGGAATACCAAAAAAGAACAAATGATAATAAGACTAACATAGAAAAATGGCTATCAAAGAAAAACGGTTTAACAATGAATGTACAGAAACAAGAAAACTTCCAAACCTGAAGCACAGAATCCCAAAAACTAGGCCTAAACTGTTTATCAGCACTGAAGACACAATACGTCACCTACATTATCAGATATGATGACCTATTGCATGCATTTAACAAACCTATCTGCTCAGACATGTGAACATTAAACAAAGTACAAGAGAAAGAATACAAGCCAGTCCAAAACAGAAATATCTGGGAAACTTATTTGAAGTTAAACGTTAAACAAAGTTTCTGATAAAAAGTTAAACATGATTATGCTAGAAATGCTTAAATATAGCAGTCCTACACTTCAAAGGGCAGTGCTGAAACTTTACAACCAGCTTTGAAATTCTAGTCAATTTCAATATTGAAAATTGGAGATAACTTTGACATAATTTTATCTTCAGTTTCATTCATTTGATAATTCAAGCATTTATCAATAACCACAATGTAATTATAATAAATCTGAGTTTGACTTCTCACTAAAACATCATCTCTCTAGCCCTTAATAAAAAAAAATCACATCCAGATATCTAGAAGAAAAGCTTCAAATGTTTTGTGAAAACTAACGAAGGCCTTTGACTGTAAAAGCACTGCAACTGTAAAAACATCACAACTGTAAAAACATTGCAACTGTAAAAACATCACAACTGCAGATTTAGCAGGACAATTTATACAGAACCATATAAGATCAGAGAAAACACAGTTAAAGACACATTCACAATTATTTAGACAGTTTGTAATCTAATTCCCATTTCTTATTCACTGACAGTTTTCTTCATTGTATTTTATTCATGCAGATGTTCTACTAATGTATTTATTTTTGTTTCTTATCCCCTAGAAAATGTTTATTCTTTTGTATATTAATGATACATTTATATATATACTGTATTGTTTTGGCCACATAGGTATTTTAACCTGTCATATCATAACAATAATGTATTTTTCATTGGCAGGGATGGACAGAAAGAGAGAGAAAGGGAGAGATAGGGAAAGGGGTGAAAGAAAGAGGGGAAGATAGAGGGATGAGAGAAAGGGGGGAAATGTTGTGTTCTTGGGAAATGGTGAGAGATGTGATGGTACAGGTTTCCTCAAACACAACGCCACAGTTCCGTCTGTTCGAGGAGATGATGTGAAGGGTCTCCTCTAAGCTTCAGAAATGTACTGGCAGTGCTAACCTGCCATACTTACTGGGGGAGAGGAGTGAAGTGATTTTGCAATCTACCAGATTTGTGGCATCTTGTAATAGCCAGTCAAATAACCAATGAGGCCTCTGATTTCTGCAAATAATCACACCTTCTTATGAACACATGAGAACAAATCCAGTGGGTCCAGGTCTTTTATAAATTTTATTAGTAAATTTGTCCATTCATTTATGCTAATGCTGTTCACTCTGTCAATATGGCTGTTTGTATTATTTGTGCCAACAGAGCATAGTTAAATTGAATTGAAGGAGAGAGGGACAGAGAGAACGAGAGAAACGATTAGAGACAGGAAATATGATAGGAAATCAAAGTGAGCAGGGAGGAGGAGAGAGAGGGAAGGAGAGACTGACAGAGAGAGAGAGAGAGAGAGAGAGAGAGAGAGAGAGAGAGAGTTGGGTCAAATAACCTTTGAGTTTTTTGTGTGCTAAATATGTTTGATGGATGCCTGACTGCCAGTAGAGGGGAGAGTGCCACTCTGGGTGCAGCAACAGGAAAAGAACAAGAAGAAGAGGAAGAAGAAGAAGAAGAAGAAGAAGGTGGAGGAGGAGGAGACAAGTAGGCCATACATCTGTCCTAGTTGAAGTTTCGTTTTATTTAAGGAGGAGACCTTGACACAACACAGCTTCTACCTGTAGATAGGCACAGTGTCCTTAGCTTGTGCTCAAGGCTTAATTTTTGACTGGGATGGAGAAATGTGACTTGGTCCTCTGGAGTGGTCAAGAGGAGCTTCATCCAGACCACATCCAAGGAAAGTCTAACCCTTTCTAACACGGGTTTGAAACTTTAGAATCGGCCTCGCGGTACAAGGCCTGTTTGCCTTGATACCCACAAGGGATGAACTTACGTAGCCTCAGCTATAGAACCAGTGCAATGACACCACCCACATGAATACTACAGAACACAGAACAGAACAGAGCTGGTGTGTTATGCTGCTTGGTGTGGAATGATGGAGATGCAGTCCAGAGCATTCTGCATTCCTCTCTTAGTTCTGTAATGATGACGGTTGTGTAGATTTTAGAAATGTTGACGGTTGTGTATACGGTGGAAATGGTGACGGTTGTATGGACAGTAGAAATGATGACGGATGTGTAGACAGTAAAAATGATAATGGTTGTGTAGACAGTTGTTCAGGCAGTAGTACATTGCACCATTTTATACCACATAGTTCACAAACATTAAGAACACCTCCTTAAACAGAACACCTCCTTAAACATCCTCCAAGCTTTATTTGAAATCCCAGTTTGAGTTTGTGTTGACAAGTCCTCTTGGGGGCATTTGGGAGAGCTGGAGCTCCAGGGCAGGACCCCACCATGGATCAGGACCTCACCGTCGATCAGGACCACACCACGGATCAGGACCCCACTATGGATCAGGACCCTGCCATGGATCAGGACCCCGCGATGGATCAGGACCTCACCGTGGATCAGGACCTCACCGTGGGTCAGGACCTCACCATGGATCAGGACCCCACCATGGATCAGGACCTCACTGTGGGTCAGGACCTCGCTGTGGATCAGGACCTCACCGTGGATCAGGACCTCACCGTGGGTCAGGACCTCACCGTGGATCAGCAGAGCCGCTCTGTGCTTTTTCTGGATGCAGCTCGTCTCCTTGGCAGCGCTGTATGGATGGCTCTCACGTCACACACGCGGCTCCACACACACGCGGCTCCACACACACCTCCACACTGAACAAGCACGTGCACACACACCTGTGTAGACACACCCATATCCACTCACACACACACTGGCAGGCATTTGTCAAACTGCTTTGTGACAACACGTGGTAAAATTACGAATAACAAAACATTATTTTGACTTGAATTGGCACAAATACACACACACACATAAAAACACACACAAACACGCAAACGTGTGCAAACACGTGAGAAGCAAAATAAGCTTCTCCACAGGAGTTCTTTCCATCTCTTTCTTTCTGTTTTGACAAACACACACACACATATCAGAGGTAAAATAAGCCTCATAACTGGTATTCTGTCTTTTTCTCTTTTTCTTTTTCTACAAACACACACACACACACACACACACATGCACATACATGTATATTCACACACACTAAAGAGAGAGCAGCGCCTAACTGCTCTCTGTCACACACATGCACACCTGCCCAGTCCCACAGGTCAAGACAAAGAATATACACATGAACACACAGGTGTCCTCACACACACACACAAACTCTAGAGAAGGAACAACCTTCTGATCTAGGCACACATACACGGGAGATAGCATGGCCCACACACACACACAGTGACCAAAGAAAAGGCCACCCGATTCACTGGAGATCACACAGAGGCCGGAATGCCTTTGAAAGATCTCAAGGACTGCCGATATAAAAGCACAAGTTCAGCCTCAACATTTGTGCCTGCACCCCCAGCCCTCTACATCAGTTTTAGTCTGCATCTGTTTAAGTCTACATTTGTTTAAGTCTACGTCTGTTTAAGTCTACATCTGTTTAAGTCTACATTTGTTTAAGTCTACGTCTGTTTAAGTCTACATCTGTTTAAGCCTACGTCTGTTTAAGTCTACATCTGCTTAAGTCTACGTCTGTTTAAGCCTACGTCTGTTTAAGTCTACATCAGTTTAAGTCTACATCTGTTTAAGCCTATGTCTGTTCAAGCCTACATCTGTTAAAGTAACATCAGTTTAAGCCTACATCAGTTTAAGTCTACATATAACATCTAGTCTCCCTGTCAGGTCCATCAGGCGTAATAAATCATGTTTGCTACCCGGTGGAATCTATGAGGCAGGATCACATTTGGCAATGTACAGTACAGTAACACGTCCTTCATCATGAAGCTCCTGTTACATTATGACATTTCCTTTAGATATTGGAGTGAAGCAGCAATTTGGAGTGATGACTCTGTAATTTGAGCATGGAATGCATACTGTTTGTAGAGAGACAGGTCCCAACTCCAGAGAGAGACAGGCCCTGACCCCAGAGGGAGACAGGTCCCAACTCCAGAGAGAGACAGGTCCTGACCCCCGAAAGAGACAGGTCCCAACTCCAGAGAGAGACAGGCCCTGACCCCCGAGAGACAGGTCCCAACTCCAGAGAGAGACAGGCCCAGACCCCAGAGGGAGACAGGTCCCAACTCCAGAGAGAGACAGGCCCTGACCCCCGAGAGAGACAGGTCCCAACTCCAGAGAGAGACAGGCCCTGACCCCTGAGAGAGACAGGTCCCAACTCCAGAGACAGGCCCTGACCCCTGAGAGAGACAGGTCCCAACTCCAGAGACAGGCCCTGACCCCTGAGACAGGCCCCAACTCCAGTGCTCTGGAGGATCAGTGCTTTTCTATTTCTGTCCTGTTTGACCGAGCTCAGGATCTGGATGATAGTGTTTCTGCCAGTTCATCATCTTGGTCATATCAAAATAACCCTCCCTCAGACCTCTCACTCTCCCTGTCTCTCTCTGTCTCCCTCACTCTCCATCAATCTCTCTCCCTCTTTCTCCATCTCTCTGTGTCTGATCCTCTGGTGGCATTCTGTAGGCACAACCATCTGGGTGACATATCAGGGCTCAGATAACCAATGCAAGCACCTGGTCAAACTGGCCGAGAACAGAAGACTTTCACCACAGCTGCTCAAGCTGTGTGCCAACGTTTGCCAGAGAGACAACGAAAGAGAGGAGTGCCAGAGGGAGGAAGAGAGAGAGGGGGTGAGAGAGAGAATGAAGGGGGAGGATGAGGTCAGAGTATTTCATATCATAAACCAAATGAGTGAGTCCAGACTATTAATGTGGTCTGTGTTTTATTGCATAGGGGTTGACCATGAAACACCTGAAAGAGAATAATAACCCACATATGCTGTAACACTCAGATCATGTAGAAATGGTCTCCTAAGATGTTTTCCTACAGACTCACAAGCACTCCGTAATGACTCGTGCTGCTCCTGAACAGGCACAGACATGTCTGTGTGTCCATGTTCAACCTGAAGGTGCACTGTTAGGAGATGAGGATATGTGACAATTTCACTTTTACCAGTGACTGGAAGAGCTCTAACCAGTTAGAGCTTCAAAATAGTGTTTTAACACATAGGGGCTCCGAGGTTCATTCAAAGGTCTTTCTGTTGTCCACACTGAATTCAGATTGCTCAGTGGATTAGAACGCACAGGTGGTAATGGATGGGCAATCAGGTTCAAATGAACTGAGACAGATACAAAAACCTCAGAACTCTCCAGCTATCCTTCTAACTTCCCCATCCTTCACAGGTTAGTTCCAGTCCTAAACCAGCATAAGTGCTCAGACTAATAAATATCTTCCTTAAATCTAATCAAATTAATCTGAAAGCAAATAAATGTGTCAGGTGCTTTAAATTTGGATTAGGAATGAGTTTTCAAGAAACCCGATCTCAAAGAGGAAGGTGTTACATCTAAAGTGTAACTGTATCCTGTCCGTCAAACGAGTGGCAAGCCAATGAGATGAGGCGGCAAGCCAATGAGACGAGACTAGGGCATGTCCACAATTTGCATACTGACCCTTGGGTGCTAGTCTTCTTTCCTTCTGAACCGCCCGAGTAACCTGTGAATGTTGAAGAGCGAACCCTACTCAGAATGTGCATGGGGCAAGGCGTTTTACACATTAGCACCTTGCAGGGACCGCATCCTTGTTGTTTATTTATTTATGTATTTTTGGTGGTGAGGAATCTTTTTTAAGTTGAATTATTTTCTGAATCAACAAAAACTATCATTTCATTGTCATTTCTACTTCTATGATTCGTCACACACACGCACACACACACACACACATATACACACACGGACGGCCCTTAATCCATTTTCATATGTTCTCTTTCTCACTTCAATGTGCGCCAGATACAGTCACACAGAACTGTGCCTGTGAGTGTTCAATATAAGAACCCTGATGGAAATATCCTCCTCCTTGCAAACCTGCTGTGTGAATGTAGCACTTCCAGGATTAGTAGCAGTCTTGATCACGACAGTGACTGCACGTTTTCCTGGTGTTCCCTGTATTGAGAAAATAGACAAACCCATAAATGATGTCCCTCCTATATATCTCAACACACATATAAGAACAAATACTGAGAACTAGAGCAAAGCTCCAACCTTTAACATTTAGAAGCTGTGATGGATGCAGACAGAAACAGGATCCCTTTTACAGGGCCACAAACGACTCTTCCAAACTCATTATACATCTAAGGGGAGTCAGGAGTGACAATCAGCAGTGGTTCCATCATTCACCTCAGAAATCAAATCACACCAGCCCCCGAGACCAGCCCCAGACCCCCGAGACCAGCCCCAGACCCCCGAGACCAGCCCCAGACTCCCGAGACCAGCCCCAGACATCGATGCCTGATCCTGAAATCATCAGAGTTACTGCAAACAAGTGTTACATCAGGAAAAGACACATTGTTTCTGAGGGTACCTTTAAATACCCCCAATGGAATTTTATCAGTAACGTTGGGGGTAACCAGACTTATAGCCCTGGGTTTATAATCCACAGGCACTTACCCACTGCCACCACGGGCAATATTTGGAATGTTGATCCACTACAGACCTGCTGTTTGAATGGTGCAGTTAGCTTGGCTTCAAAGGAAAGGTGTTTAACGTTTAACATCCCCAACCACTAAAAGGGTGAGGGTAAAAATAACACTGGGCAAGAGTAACTCCTCACCTGGCCGTGGGGTGTCTAGCTCCCAGTGCCAATGATATAACCCCAGATCAATATTTAATGTTCATTTTCGAGCTGTCTGCAAATATCTCGAAAATTGCTCTGCTCTGCCTTGGCAGGGCTGTGACAGATATTGGAGTTAAATATATGACCGGAGGACAAGTGAAGTCACAACTCATCTGAGCCTCTCGGAGACAGGCCAGCCGCACAGTGGCCCTGACGCCAACACGACTCCTCCTGAACAAAATAAAGCAATCTCAGCAGCGGCAGGAGTGCCAGCTCTCTTACACGTGCACGCTCCTCTATTCACACTGACCTACCCACACGGTGCTTACTCATGTGCACGCCCAAGTAATTTACTCTCGTGAGTAATGTTCAACATTAATGAGCCATCAATAGCAGGTATGGTCAAACCTGTTCAGAGACCCCTAGCCCTGTATTTGTGCGTGTGTGTGTGTGTTTGTGTACAAACACCTGAGCTTCAAACCTCTCGTACCAGCAGGCTAGTGTCATCTGGTTTTAATTTGGTTATTTACAGTAACAGTTTTACCTGATTTCTTACGAGGAACAAATTACAACAAATCGTGGAGCTGTCTGACGAATTGTGAGAGCTTTGGCTGTAAACTACGTTGTGAAGAAGAAGCAAATTTAGCATCTTGACACGCATCCTGATTTTCACGAAGCCCCACCTCAGCTTACAAAATGACAGCCAAAAAAGTAGCAGCTCGTCTTCCTGCATGAGTGGACACAGACCAGTTCCGGCTCTCCAAACAGACTCTGACATCTTGTCTTGAAGAGTACACGAACGGCGGAACTCGCAACTCACGCGTTGGCTTGCTCATTGCAGTGGCTCATTCTCTCTGGATCTTTCCCCTCATTCAGGGCTGGACTCAGTCTGCCTCTGCCCCAGTCAGTCGAGCCTGTGGCTGGACCAGCGGCACAGAGAACACCCCTCCCATCGGCTCTGTGGCTGGAGCTTTGGACATGGCTGGCCAACATCTAGACCTCCGCCACTCAAAGCTCAACATCAGCAACCTTTAACTCTCTGTGAGAGGACATCCCTCACCAGGAAACAAACATACACATGATGAATGTTACACTGCGGTGGATACAGGAACTGCAGAAATGTTTGAGTCCTCTGAAGGTTCTATGCGCAAGGTTTGCGAGCGCCGCAAGAAAGCAGTGATTCTTATTTGTCAAATAATGAGTATAGATCCTTACTGCTGGTAGAGATACAAATTCCATTACGCCTGATTTAAAGCTGGTCTAGACACCATCAAAAAGGAAGTGCTCCTTTGTTTACTGAAGACTACACTGAATCAGATTATACCCTGTGTCGCTACATTTAATTGAGATAATCCAAACGTTATTTCACCATTGACATAAAAATGTATGATAACAATGACATCCACAAAATGAAGCCTCACCACTGTGTACTTACAAGGGTGACTCGAGATCGGGAAATCTACAGCTCATTTATTTATTTATGTTTATTAAAGTGGATGGTGGTGTGAATTATGAATCTACAATGGCAGCCAGAGGGCAGACAAGGCGTTGGATCCTGTGCGTCAGTAGCCCTGAAGACACGATTGGCCATCTTCGAGAGGCACGTAGCTGCTGCTTCACTGCCCTGTCCCTCCCTGAGATGCAGATGGAAAGCGATACCTGGAAAATCCAGAGTGATCGATGAAAGAAAATTATAGTCTGTGAATGTGTTGGTGTGTACTGTGGGAGATTTTACACCTTGTGCATGAGAGAGGAAGAGAAAGCAAGAAGAGAGTAGAAGACAGAGTGAATGAGAGGAATTTAGTGTGTGTGTGCACTCATGTGTGTGCACTCATGTATGTGTGGGTGTGTGTGTGCACTGAGCCCAGAAGGCGTGCGATTTGCACTCCGGCACTGCTCTGCATTAAGGCCTCACCCCATGTATCATGCTCAATCGACAGGTTTGTCAAGAGCAGCTGCACCAATTTACAGCAGTGCAGAGGCGCAGGAAACCGCTGAGTCAATCAAATCTCCCCAAATTGCAATTAAGTGGAGATGAGAGCTGAGGCCTTTCAGGACAAAAAGTGTTCCAACAGAACAAAGAGGGTATAGAGGGTACCAGAGGGGATACTATAGAGGGTACCAGAGGGGATACCATAGAGGATACCAGAGGGGATACTATAGAGGGTACCAGAGAGGGTACCATAGAGGGTAGCAAAGAGGGTACAATAGAGGGTACCAGAGAGGATACCAGAGAGGGTACCAAAAAGGGTACTATAGAGGGTACCAGAGAGGATACCAGAGAAGGTACTATAGAGGTTACCAGAGATGATACCAGAAATGGTACCAGAAAGGGTACTATAGAGGATACCAGAGAGGGTATTATAGAGGGTACTATAGAGGGTACCAAAGAGGATAACAGAGAGGGTACCAGAAAGGGTACTACAGAGGGTACTATAGAGGTTACCAGAGAGGATACCAGAGAAGGTACTATAGAGGTTACCAGAGATGATACCAGAAAGGGTACTATAGAGGATACCAGAGAGGGTATTATAGAGGGTACTATAGAGGGTACCAAAGAGGATAACAGAGAGGATACCAGAGAGGGTACCAGAAAGGGTACTATAGAGGGTACTATAGAGGTTACCAGAGAGGATACCAGAGAGGGTACTACAGAGGGTACTATAGAGGTTACCAGAGAGGATACCAAAGTGGGTACTATAGAGGGTACTACAGAGGGTACTATAGAGGTTACCAGAGAGGATACCAGAGAGGGTACTATAGAGGGTACCAGAGAGGGTATCAGAGAGGGTACTATAGAGGGTACCAGAGAGGGTACTATAGAGGACATCATAGAAAGGGTACTATAGATGGTACCAGAGAGGGTACTATAGAGGGTACCAGAGAGAGAGTACCAAAGAGAGTACCAGAGAGGGTACTATCGAGGGTACTATAGATGGTACCAGAGAGGTTACTAGAGCACGTACCATACAATGTACTATAGAATGGATGTGCCTTTTCTGATCAGGAAGAGCTCTGTTTCAGAACTTAAATCTGAAATTAAATCAGTGTGTTTCCACTTGTTTCCACCCAAAACACAGTTGAACTTGAGAACTGATCCTTGCACTTGGGATTGTGTTTCTGCAGCCTCGGTGCCTGCATGATGTGCCCATACCTTAGGTTTTTAAAACAGAGCTTTCTACTGCTGTGAGCCATAAAGAAAAAAGGAGAAGGAGAGAGAGAGAGAGAGAGAGAGAGGGAGGGAGGGAGTGCCTGGGGGATCGAGCCCGACGCAGCATGCATGTTCGTAAAGTCAACATTACTTCCATTTGCATTTCTAATTTCTTTCCTACTCTCATCTGAATTGTGTGGACATCCATCTGAGAGTGCTGTTTGTTTCCCTGTTTAAGAAAGCCTTATAATTTACACAATAGCACACAACTCGAGGCCACATTCTAAACTAGCGGGTAGGTTCAGATTGTCTGTCCTCACTCTCAGTCGATGTAATCTTCCATTTCAGTCAGCATTTCCCATGTGGCTGGATGGCTGTGTCCTCCATTTCAGCAGATGTGTTCTTTCTCTCTCTGTCTTTACAGACTTTATGAGACAAGGGTATCAGGTAGATTATCCTTCGTGTAACCTCACTGTAAATGTGGCTGTGCATGTGTGTCTCTGTGTGAATTGATTATATATAGAGTTTGCTTGCATCTATTGCCTCTCACCTGACCCCATTTTCAATCCATCTGTTTCTTTGTTCTCTGCCAATGGTAACACTGACCTTGATTCATATTTGAATACAGTGGCAGTGCCTGGTTTAGACAGCTGTATCTTATTCTTTACTTTTCTTTTATGATGTTTTATGAACAGCATCAGGTCATCTTCATCCCTATGCGTATATATATTTCCTATAATGTTTGAATTCCTACTTGCCTATAACCAGGAACTTAACAATCTAATGGAGGCACTGTGTAAGTTTATTTACTCATCTACGTCAAAGGTGCACATTAGCAGGAGTGATACCCTTGGTGAATTTGTATATGTAAAGTGTATGGAAATTACTTTTGGCCAGTCTAAGCAAGGGTCAAAGGCCCAGGACCCTGGAGAAAGTATGGAGCTGGTTCTGCTGTATCTGTCTGTCAACGACAATCCTGCAGTTCTTCTCCTTCGGTTCCCTCTCGCATACCTTCACCCAGTTTGTCCTAAAGCAAAAGCGACATTTGCTGCCTTGTGTTTAAATACAGCTCAATCAACCTTATTGCAGCGATAGTGAACATGACAAGTCAGATTCGTTTCAGGTTTGGACGTGCTAAGAGGCAGGTCTGTCATGTGAATGTCCTTTTGCAGCAGGCTGACACAGCTGAGCGGCCCTGACGCTGCCAGTAAACAGAGAAGAATGTGGTATCAGAATGTGGAGGGCGGGCTAAATCACACCAACAGATGGACGGCCAACAGATGATCAAAGTCTGCTGCATAAGAAGGCACCATCTCTATGGGACCAACTCGAGTACACGGAGCCGAAGAAAATATTGGATTTATTAGGACTACTGTGAATTTCTGTTTCCACAAGCTTGTTTATCTAATGAATGTGGAGCTCTCAGTGCATTTTTATTACCAGTTGTTATAGATAATTAGATACCTTATCTGAACCACAAAAATACTGTCATATAAAACTATAATCACATGGTGTGTTGGCAGTGACCTTTACCTTCTCCTTACTCTGATCCCTGATTGGGTATGAAAATATAAACTATCGACTCTGAAGATCCAACCAGGCAAAGAAGACCCAGGAATGGAATGTGACAACTCTTATAAGGTTGAGTTCCACCTATGGGCCAAACTGACGTTATTTGCATGGTGTGCTAGTAAACCAGGTAGTGACCTCAAAATTCTCATGTACTTTAGCTCTTGTTCTCTCTCTTGTGGTAGCACTGAAATGAATTATGCACATGCACCAGCATATGGTTTCTGATTTGGGACCGCTGGAATTTTCAACATCTGATTAAACATTTTTGTAGAATATATGATGGTCTTTCTGAAGAAAAAAAATGATTTGCCCACTAAGCATCCAGACCCTTCTCACTTTCTCTACCCTCCCTCTAGCTCTCTCTCTCTATCCCCTCCTTCTCTCTCTCTCTCTTTCCCCCCTCTCCCCCCTACCCTCCCTCCAACCCCCTTCTCTCTCTCCCTCCCTCCACCATCTCTCTAAACATGGTGATTGTGTGCATACTGTTCTTTTCACAATTCTGGGAATGGGTTCGGGTAATCTGAGCCCCAGGCAGGTTCATTTACATCCCTTTGTATCTCTTGACTATATTTTTTGTACCTTGTAGCGATGCCAAGATCTTCAGTGATAAAACTAACTGTGTGATTTGTCCTTAACTTCCAATGCCTACTGGCGACTCCTAAAACCCTTCCTTAATCCTGCACCATGCCTGTGTTTGTTTATGGTTTTGTTCATTTCTTTTGTTTTCTATCTTGAAAATAAAAATATAACAGCAGATCATGTGTGTGTGCTGTTTACTGAATAAAGTGCTTGAAAATTAGATGCATCTTTTACTGCATCCACTATGTTCACTCACCACCACGCACATGTATTGGTTTTGGATTGAGTTCCATGGTGGTGTTGGTGTATTGGTAAGGTGCAAAACCATAAAGCCCCTGAATGGAACATTGCCCTCCTCGCCTCACCCCTACACATAGACATTAAAGTGGGCCTGCAATCAGGTGGGCAGTTCTTGTGCAAACTTTGAAACATAATCTTGCCAGTGTGCTGGGCTATGGAGCATACATCCTGTTATGAGGACCTGAATGATGATGCCTGTCTGTCTTCCTATTGGACGAGCTCCGATGTCAGAGTTCTCTCCCATACAGCTTGGAGTGATGCTGTCCTTTTTAGGGCATGTACATGTGGCAGATCTTCTTCCTCACACAGCTCCTCTTCCTCACACACCTCCTCTTCCTGCTCTTCCTCATGAAGGTCTTGGTCCTGACTTTCTGAATCCACCTGCTGGTGGACACTAAATGTCTCACAATAAGAGAAAAGTGGATTGAACAAAATAAGAGCGTGGACTAGTGTGGACAGTTTACTCTCTATGTGTTTAACATATAGTTTAACAGTTTTTTGTAACATTTCAAAGCAACAGTAGAGTGATTAATGCCTAGCGACTAGGAGCATTTCTGCCAACAGGGGACGTATCAGCTCTTTAATAAACTTTGTTCTTTTTCTGTGAAAACTAAAATAATTCGCATTGTCTAATCAGTTAGGATTAGTTATTATCAGGTTTTGCCTTGTCGACTGGTAATTAAGGACAAAAGCACTTATGGTTTAACATCTGAATATGAATATGTATGTTAATTTTGCGCTGTTGCATGCAGTGAAAATGAATGAAAATTAACTTGATCAACTTTGCTAAAGAAATTGAATATTTATAGAGACTAACACCTTTAACAGGAAGATGGGTGCCTGCCTGTCCCTAGTAGAGGGAGAGGGAGAGAGAGAGTGAGAGAGAGAAAGAGAGAGATTCAAATTCAGTGTAGCTCATGAGTAATAGAAACATAGCAGCATTTTCTCTGTTTGTGCACTACACACTGTAAGGGAATTTGTGATTTAGTGTTTGTGACCTTTATTTCTGACATTCTGATCATTCTATTATCTGTCTCTGCCCCTCAGCTAGAACTTCTCTTCTTCTTGTTCCTTATCTTGTATACAGTAAAATTCATAGTGTTAGAAGCAGTCTAAACATTTTTTGACTCTCTGTGTATTTAACACCCACCAGTGTTATAATTTCCATATAATTGAAATCATTTGTCAGAATTAACTAATCAAGTGCCATTTCAACTCCTGGTAGTGTTTTGTACCCACCAGTTTAATTGTTTGACATTCACAGACAAAGGTAAGTTAACTTAAATTATGGGAAGTTGCGAGTAAACGTCAAATGATGTTGATATAATTTGTTTTATAGTTAGTAAATTAGTAAATTGTTTAAGGAAATATAGATGATAAATATCGTTACTAATAGGTGGTGGTAGTTAGCTAGCTTGCTAGCCTGCTAAGGATTCACAAAACTGCAAGTTGATTTGAGCTTATCACGGTGAGCATTTAAAATGCTTTATATTTTATTAACCCTTTCTAAACAGAATAATGCTTTTTGACTTCGTAATACATGCAGTTGATGGACGAGACTGAATCCACCTGTTCCACCTTAACTAATGAAGTGGTTACATTGCTGTTTGAAACTTGGTAATGTAATTGCAGGTAGAAAAGGAAAATCTGCGCCAGAAGGTATAGGTTCACAAGCTGCTGACGGAAAGGATAGTGCGTGAGGAATTGAAGGAGAAGGCTGGAAAATGTGCAAAATGAGCGTTATTTGCATTATTTTTGCAAGCTAAAGATGGATCCAGGCGAGGATGGTGATGGACTGTCATGTCTGTCATTTCACTGTTGGTGAGTCACTCGTGGCATACCTTAAATGTGTCGAAACTCCATTCCGAACTACTTATTTAAAGTTCTAACATGACGCATAATGGAAAGGCAAAGTTAACAGATTACCTTTCTTATTTGTAGATTCTTATATTTTTTTATTATGCTGTGTGTGTGTGTACTGTTGTGCATTTTCTTTTGAAAGTAAGAAGATTTTGTCATGACTACTTAATGTGAATTTCTCTCTAAGATGTTGGTAAAGGTCAGACACAGAACAGAGCAGAAATACTTCAATATCACTGATTTGACATTACAAAACATCCTGAAGTTAGGTATAATTTATATTTTTTATATGTGAGAATGTTCTTCAAATTTATAAGCAGCTTGTAACTAAAACTTGGCATAACCAATGTCCTTTGATCAGATGTTAGAGAATTACTGCCATAGATATTTTATGATGGATTATTTTGATGATAGATTGCATCAAGTTTAATATAAAGGAAGACCTCCAAAATGACCTAAAAGTTTATGATGAGTCTGGAACTGAAATTGAGGATGACATATTTGAAGATTTGCGACAAGATCCAAATTGTGGCATTTTAAAGTTGGTGACATAAGATGAGATGCGTAAGTCAGCTAAGTAGACTAAGAGTTTATGTCTTGGAACCCACAAATCTACAATTTCAAGTATTCACTGCTCTAGCACACTTGCTAGAGGGGCAGCTTGAAACGATATATAATGGATGGGTTTCTCACAAATTGTTAATGTTGTTTTTTATTGTTAAATCCTACATGTTTTACTCAATATTTCTAATGAAATTGTCAACAGAGCTCTCCACATGCACCACTGAACTCTTCAGCTGATCTGTCATGTGACTCAGTGTGATCATGTGACTCAGATGACACAGTTACCCTACCACCAAATAAACATCAGAGACAAGATTGTGAAACTGAGCATGTAAGTAAAAAAAGTTTAAAAAATGTTAAATTCACTGGTGTTAATGGCTTTAATAAGTAGTTTCCTATGTAGGGTTATATGGTAACCACACACACACACACACACACACATTTTTGTAACATGATGTATAAGCAGGACAGCGAAATGATATGCGCTTTAGACAGCGTCTTTATCAGAGATACTCTTAAACACATAATCACATAATCATATACAAGTGAGACTCTAACAAAGACAAGCATGGACCAGAACGTAGATGCACATTAAATAGACGAACGTAACGAGACACATTATGGTAACAAGACGGGTGCGACAAATGAACACACTCACACAACAACCACACCCACAGGAACTACATACATGGACATGACAGAGAGTGGTTATCTGCTTACTTGGAATCTTAAGATGATCCAAAGAAAAGCATGCACTGAGAACCCAAAACCATCAAGCAGTTTGTGTGTAGGAGGACCAGCTTCAAAACCATCACCTTCATCCAATAGTGAGCCCACTTTCAGTGAAGACGAGAGAGGCAATATCTCTGAAGATACATTCCTCTGATGATGCTGTATGCAAACAGAAGATGAAACTCACATTCAGCTACCGCCAGAAGATGGTCCATGAGCCACAGAAATCCTCTGATGTGCTGTCTGTCTTGCCTCGGTTTGCAGATGTAAAGGGTGTGGTAGGTGGTGTTCACATATGGTTTGGTAATGTGGCCTTCATAATACAACAGTTTCTGTTCCTCTGCAGATTAAGCAAGATTTTGTGTTGCTGTTTGGTGCGGGTGTACTTCTACAAAGTTACAACCTCTTTCAAAGATCCAGCAAATCATCCAGCAAATTTAGGGTATTTCATTCAGCAGAATACAAGAACTGATGGAAGCTGCAGTTCACCCTAGGAGAACCAGGATGTGTTTGGTAAGCTCCACATGTATATATTAAATCATTAACTGGATGTGTTTGGTAGGCTCCACATTTATATATGAAATAATTAACTGGATTTGTTTCGTAGGCTTCACATTTATAGATCTTTTAAAAAACTACTGTGTATTCATAAGCAAGAAATGTCTACTCCAAATCACACAAAAGTTACAAAATGTTATTGATATAAGTGCAATGAGATCTAACTCCATTATTAGTAGTAGGAGTAGAAGGAGTTGTAGGAGTTGTAGTAGTAGGAGTAGGAGTAGTAATAGGAGGAGAAGCAATAGGAATAGTAAGAGTAGGATCAGTAGTAGGATGAATTGTTGTAGTAGTAGTTGTAGGAATAGTAGGAGTAGGAGTCGTAGGAATAGTAGTAGGAGTTGTAGGAATAGTAGGAGTTGTAGGAATAGTAGTAGGAGTTGTAGGAATAGTAGGAGTAGTAGTAGTAGGAGTAGTAATAGTAGTAGTAGGAGTAGTAGTAGTAGGAGTAGTAATAGTAGTAGTAGGAGTAGTAGTAGGAGGAGGAGGAATAGTAGGAGTAGTAGTAGTAGGTGTAATATTAGGACTAGTAGGAGTAGTAGTAATAGTAGTAGGAGGAGTAGTAGTAATAGTAGTAGGAGTAGTAGTCGTAGGTGGTGGAGGAGGAGTAGGTGTAGTATGAGTAGTAGTAGTAGGAGTTGTAGTAGTAGGAGGAGTAGTAGGAGTTGTCAGACAGTATTTTCTGAAGATGAACGAGTGTTTGAGAACTAAAGAGCTTCATGCAGAACACTGTCAGTCCATGAAGTCCTGACCACTCAAGTGTGTATGGTGTAAAAAGTGACCGAATTCTCTAAATTCTCTTCAGTTACTCCACGTTACTGATAATTTGGCAGTAGATGTTATGCATGATATTTTGGAAGAGATAAGAATTTGAGGTAAAGCTTTAGTTGAAATATCCTGCAGAAGACTTATACTTATGAGTTAAACTCCACTTGAGGCAAGGACTCACTCCCGACCCAGAGAGGGCACTCCACCCTTGTCCAACTGAGTACCATGGTCTCAGTTTTAGAGGTGCTGATTCTCATTCCGGCCGTCTCGCACTCGGCTGCAAACTGATCCAGCGAGAGTTTGGCAGTCTGGCAAACCGTCAGGCAACTCAGGAGGGGAAAGCGGTTCCCGACCAACACTGTATACAGTGGGGCTGGGGATCTGCTGACCTCGACTGGGGATGTCATTAGGTGGTGGAAGGAATACTTCAAGGATCTTCTCAATCCCACCATCACATCTTCCATAGAGGAAGCAGAACTAGAGGACTCGGACGGGGGTTTGCCCATCACTAGGGCCGAGGTGACCAGGGTAGTTGTGAAACTCCTTGGTGCCAAGGCTCTGGGGGTGGATGAGATCCGTCCTGAGTTCCTTAAGGCTCTGGATGTTGCGGGACTGTCTTGGTTGACACGTCTTTGCAACATCGCGCGTCCATCGGGGGCAGTGCCTCTGGATTGGCAAACCGGGGTGGTGGTTCCCCTTTTTAAGAAAGAGGACCGGAGAGTGTGCTCCAACTATCGGCGGATCACACTTCTCAGCCTCCCCGGTAAGGTCTATGCAGGGGTTCTGGAGAAGAGAGTCCGCTCGATAGTTGAATATCAGTTACAAGAGGAACAATGTGGGTTCCGTCCTGGTCGTGGAACACTGGACCAACTTTTCACCATTGCGAGGGTCCTAGAGCGTGCATGGGAGTTTGCTAAACCAGTCCACTTGTGTTTTGTGGATTTGGAAAAGGCATTTGACCGTGTCCCTCAGGGATTCCTCTGGGGGTGCTCCGGGAGTATAGGGTACGGGGCCCGTTGCTACGGGCTATCCAGTCCCTGTACAAACGGAGCAGGAGTTTGGTTCGCATGGCCGGTAGTAAGTCAGACTGGTTTCCGGTGGGAGTTGGACTCCGCCAAGGCTGCCCTTTGTCACCGATTCTGTTCATAACTTTTATGGACAGAATTTCTCGGCTTAGACAAGTGGCGGAGGGGGTTCGGTTTGGTGGCCTCAGGATTCCACGCCTTCTTTTGGCAGATGATGTGGTCCTGTTGGCATCATCAGGCCGAGACCTGCAGCTCTCGCTGGATCAGTTTGCAGCCGAGTGCGAGATGGCCCGGATGAGAATCAGTTAACTGGTAGGATACAGTAAACTATGGATATGAGGAAATTAGGAACAACCCCCCTGCAGGCAGGTTAAAGTATGAGTTCAGTGTTTTAGGCCTTAACACATGGTGTCTTTTACCCAACATGCCACTATTGTTTGGTGATCTGGGTAAATGACTGTTACTGCCATCTGTTGTAGGTGCTATTACAGATAGTTAACATAGTTTTCACCACTGTTGACTGAGGGCATCACTGTCTATTTGAAACATTTAATTGGTGAACATTGTCTTTTACTCAAACACCATTTCATGATTCACTATCCAGGAAAGAAACGACATTGTCTTCTTTAGCCACAGGTAGAAATCTAGCTCTAAAACTGAATGTGTAGCTCAACACCAGTGTCTCAGTCACCATGGAGATGAATATTGTCCAGGCTTAGTTGCTGATGTGAAGAAATGCCTGTTTTCCAGAAAAAAGACTATATAATAGTGAGAGATCAACAAGTACTTTTAGTTGTTACAGCACTGGTGTTTTAATGAGCATTTCATGCACTTAAGTTGTTTTCCCCCAAAGCAATGTTTGTGTTATTGTCAAAGAGCTTGTATACCACAGTTTGATTTACAAATGGCTTATATAATGGATGATTATAGCTGATCTGTTGTACCATACTGCCATATGATTTCTTTATTTTGAATTGGTGGACATTTATTTCTGTTAAAGATGGCAAATAGTTTTTTAGACTTTTGATTTTTTAATTTGTTTTAATTATTTTTTCGTGTCATTTATGAACTTTTAATTTTATACAGTCAGTTATTGTGGCCTTTGACACTGCAGTCAACAGATATATCAAATGTCACTTCCTGTTGGGTGAGTTCAAAAGATGAGATCAAATAAAGATATAATAAACATTAATAAAGGTATAACAAACGTTAATAAAGATATAATATGCATTAATAAAAATATAATAAACATTATTAAAGATATAATAAATGTTAATAAATATATAATAAACATTAATAAAGAAGTAATAAACAGTAATAGGTGCTGCATGTTTCTTCTGTTTTCCATAGTCTATAAGTAACACTGTCTAGAGTTGCAAAAAATAAAGTGTGAATTTGAAAGAACACATTAAGAGTGGAATTAACTGTTGAGTAAAAATTAGTTAACTGATTATTGCATAGAGTTAATATGTGTTATATTTACTCTAAAAGTTTGACACTAGTGGTAGAGTTATTTTTACACTGTAATGAGTGGGACCATATGTTATCTGAGACAGTGTTAAATTAAACTGTAAGAGTTAATTTAATATTTTCAATTTTACTGTGTACTTTCCCCTGACCCCATATCCTGTCTGTCTCAACTGTGCCTCCTTTCCACATAAGAGCAATACCAATCATACATCCATTTGTTCTTAAGGGTTTTAAACCACATCTTAGTTCTTCTATATTTAACTGTCTGTCTTCCTTGATAAACTCTGGGACTCTTTCTTGACACCCATGTGTTGTGAAACTGTTCTTCTGGTACCAGCTACAGAACACTGAGGGCTGAACAAATTCACATTGGTGTTTGTCAGCCCTGATGGCTATGGTCTACATCTAGTATGTGCATAACTGAATCTTATTACATGTAATTTATTCATTTTCTGTTTTCTTGAACAGTTTTTCACTATTAATAAGAGTTGCTTTGCCAACAGTTGTTAATTAAAATTCATGTAAATCTATTTGAATATATGAATTAAAGAGAGAGAGATTAAAGTTTTAAAGGGGCCTGATGAATAACGTCAACCAGGTTAGTGAGAGCGGAAGCTGCAGATCCCTGCGCGAGCTGACCTGTGGAGTTCCCACAACCTCCCATCACGACAGAAGCTAACAGAGCTGCCCATATTATCTTCTGTTAAGATTAAGATTTTTCTTCATATTATAATGTGTTCGAGTTGCCCATTAGACTATATCAGATGCAGTCACATCATTCAGTCATTTAACATTTATAGCAACGGGTTTGAGTTTTGCTCATTATTAGACTATAACATATACGAACTTGCTCGCAGATACTTAGGCGAGAAAAAACTTTCTTGATAAACTGTCACCGGGATTTCTTTTAATTAAAGGATGTCTAAACGTTTGCGATGAATAACATTGCTTATCAACTAGTCATAAAAAAACAAAAATAAAATCGTACCTACCATGTGAGGCGCTTCATTGGCTGGCTCGGAGATTCGCAGCGATTCCATCGGGCGCCCCCCCTTCCTCCGCCCATTCCTCCACCCTCTTCCGCCGCCTTCTCTGAGTCGCGCGCCCGTATCTGGTTCCTCAGATATAAACTGAGATGCTCCGCAGATTCTCTGGCACTCGCCGGGCATCGAGTTGCGCTTAGGACGTGCGAGCTGCCTCTGCGCTTCGGTGCTGTGCCGCGCGCTCTGACATGCACTGTTTCGGCCGCGCGGGAGTGTGGTCCGTTGCGTTTGTTTTATCTCGCATAACTAATGTCGAAAACCCTGCGTTTTTGATACGTTCGCACGGCATCTCAGACACACAGTTGCTTCTGCAGCGATTGACTAGAGACATAAGCAGCGTCATTTTCCGTAGAGACTTACCCGAGTGTAAAGCACGAGCCCAGACACAGCAAAGGAGTGCAACATTTATCACCCACTGTAGTTGCACTTTTACTATTTAAGACTTGCGGCTTGCATAATTTGTTATAGTATTACAGCGTACGAAACGGGAGGCATTCAAAGAGATTACGAAAAGTAAGACGGATATTTAAACCGAGGAAAACGAAGATCACCCTTTCCATGGTGCTGAAAACATATTTCTTCTCTTACGGCGACGACATCCAACGCGGGACTTCGGAATCTCTGCCCGTCTACTGACTTAAGGACTTCAGATCTATGCTTATTGTCGCACATGAACAGGTTAGTCGCTACTTGTTGTTGGTTTTCTAACTGATCGCAGAACGAGACCTCTCCCTCTGCTTTTTTTTAAATGAGCCACAACGAGACACCCCGTTCTTGGGCAAAAGCCCAGGTCATCCTGGACGTTTTTACACCAAACTCAATCAGCATGGTTAGTCGAACAAATGGCTTCACCAAGCGCCGGATCGTTCCTCTTTGAAACAGGATGCAGTGTACTAATTTACATTTCCACTGTGGGTCCACTGGTTTCCAATTACTGAAGTTTATCCTCCCAGTGCGTTTGATTGATTTTAAACTTTAGTGTTAATAATTGATCCTCCAAACTGCAGTAACTCTAATTGAGACGTCAGTAACACCAGTGCACTAAAGGGTAACCCTAGAGTAGGTGAATAAACTTAGCAATTAGGCCTCTATTGTTTTCATAGGTTGTGATGTTCACCTTTCCATTTTATTCTATTTAAGTAAGTGATACGCAAAAAATGTTATATTTCACTAAGCCCTGGCAACGCTTTCGGCATGCAGTTCTGAACTTGCGCGGTTATGACCGCTGTGTAGCGCTTATTGGAACGCTATTACCCTTAAAAGCACGTGAGCCGACTTTGCGACGTTGTTTCTAACGAGTCTGCAGACATCCACAGTGACGGCGGTTCTTGCCTCTCCCCGAAGTCTCAACTCAATACGAGATGTGGGCGCTTGGACAGTTCCAAGGACGCTCCGTTATTCTGCACTATCGCAGTCACGCCTAGATCCATCCTCGTTATCTAACTATGAAAAGCTAGCCTTGAATTAAATCTAGGCTATTCCTTGTGCCTTTCTTTCTAATATGGCCGAGTTTAGACTTTATAGGCTACAGGAAATTAAGGCCCTGCACTATTTGCGCGGAGAGGACAAAGCTGTTAGAAAAGATAAGACACAAACAAACAAACAAACAAACCAGCATTAACATTAATGGGGTTTCTTGTTGTGTTTAGCAGTTGGTTTATACGTTATTTTATAAACTACATCATTTGTTATAAATGTTTGTGGAAGTATTTAACGTCCAGAACATTGACCATAACTGAAATAGTGTTACTGTTGTTAAACTAGAGAACATAGTAAATACTTTATACACTTCTGAAGAATGAAGCTTTTATTCACACTTTTATTCCAGCATTTCTCATATTTGAGTGCTGGATATTGTTAGATCTAATATATATATTAAATATATCACTAAGCTATATAACATTCCAACTGCTCTGACTGTGATGCTGAAGAATTATAAATAGATCAGAATTTATGCCGTGTCTGTGACTGGAGTCCATGACAGATGATTCTGTTATACTTAATCAATGCCCAATCAGGTGTCTGTCTAGCCCTCTCTGTCTCAAGCGGACCGTGATTCCTGCTGATGGCTTCAGCCCTAGCCTCTCTGTCCCTGCCATTACGCACGCCTGCATGAGACAGACAGGACCAGCAGGTCTGAGGTGTGTCACTGACCAGGTCCAGATCCGACCCGGGCACTCTTTAAGAGAGACTGTGTGTGTGTGTGTGTGTGTCTGTCAGACCCAGGCATGATATGGGCTCTTCAGAGAGACAAGTGTGTGTGTGTGTGTGTGCACGTGTGCGTGTGTTTGTATGTGTGTCGGACACACACTCTGTAGTGCCGGGGTGACTGCTTACCTATGCCACTGGCCTTGTTGATTTTACTCGGATGCTTAAATCGCTGTGAGCATGGTATCTAAAATTGCTCATTTCAGATAAAAAAGATAGATATGGCTTTGTATACATAGAAAAAAAGTAGCAGAAGAAAGCAGGAAATGAAAAAGCATTTTAAACAGCCACTGAAGTTTTCAGGAATGCATGCAATACAGATCCCAGATCAGATGAGACGGTATGCATACTGTTAATTAGAGTCATCCTTCAGCGTGGTGATGTCTTCGACACACCTGTATGAACCCGTGGCCAATGGGTAAGTGGCAGGAGGCGAGTCCCAGCTGAGAGAGCGCTAAACGAGGCAGCGTCCCTCCAGGGTTTGAGAGTCCCGCTGCTGTCCTGCCGTCCTGCAGGGCGAGGCCAGGTTAAAACGCAGTCTGTGAACCCCTAACTGAGGCTTCACTCGAGGACGAGCTCAGAGTTCTGACCTGCACATCAATAGCATCAATTTAACAGAAATGCAAGGCATTACAATCTCACCACATTGACTTTGTGTGTGTGTGTCTTGGACCTTGGACATGAATGGGTTAAATTCCCCGATCACTCCTCTTTCCCTGATCACTCCTCTTTCCCTGATCACTCCTCTTTCGCTGACAGGCAAGATAATCAAGATTCAAGGTTTGGCATCGACTACAAGTCCAGAATCTGTTTTGGATTCTCCAGTATTCACTGCAAAGCTACAATGTGCACTGTTTACAGCACACTGCAGAACTTCACTGGCCTAGCAGCGCGTTCATCGTTACAGCGTGGAAAAATTCTACTCTATTCCATTCCGTTCTCCTGGCTCCCTGCGCTTAACACTACGTTGCCGTGTGGTTGGTGGGCTTAAGGCAGTGCACGGACTGCTGGCTTGCGAGGTGGCGGCTGCAGGAGCTCTCAGGATGGCCGCCGTGTGCGGAGCGCTTGGCACTGGCGCCGAGGCCCGGCTGCTCTATAGCACCAGCGTGAATTTGTTAGCACTAGTTCGCATGGGGCCTGGTACACCACCAGGCTCTGACGCATACTGGCTGCGAGCGTGTGAGCTTGTGTGGACTCTAAGGAAATGTGCATGTTTGTGTGAATGTGCTCTGTGTGCAAGTATGCGTGTGGGTGTGTGTAGTGGATTTGTGGTGTAGAAATGTGTTTCTCGTGCCTGTGCATTTGTGCTTTATAGAACTATGTGTGTGTGTGTGCATGAGTGTGATTGTGCATGTGTGTGTGTGTGTGTGTGTGTGTGTGTGCTGAGACTCTTGGCATAGCACCAACAAGCTGAAACACGCTGCAGCTCTCCAGATGGCTGTGCCGGACACTTCGCTCCCACGGACCTGGGGACAGAACCGGCTCAGAGCTGGCAGGGTGCATAGGATACGATCAGGTGTCTATGGGAATGTGTGTGTGTGTGTGCATGCAGTAGGAAGAACCATGCCTGTAAAACTTATCAGACTGAGCAGAAGACCTTCTCTGACCTTCATTGATTATAAGGTCCAAGTCTATGTTTAAATAATCAGACTATATTTAAGTAATCAGTTGCATTTTTTGAAAACAAGAAAAATTTATTAAAATGTGTATTAAAAGTTCACACTAAGCAACAACCTTCTGGCACAAGTAAAGTGAATAATTTAGTCCGAGTGTGGACTGAAGGAGATGCGGGAACAAAGACAGAGTTGTTCCTATGCAAATTCTTTTATCATGTGGATCTAATCAAAACACCAGGTCCCGTTCATTAATGTAGAAAAGGTTTCATCCATTCCTGATGTTTACAAGGTGTTTGTGGTGTCCAAAAACATAGAGGTTAGGTATATTGGCTGTTCCTACAAATTCTCCTTCTTTTTGAGTGTGTGTGAATCATTGTATGTCTACATGTCCAGTGGTGGATGGTGCTCTGTCCTGGGTGGTGTACTCTCTCCCTTCGTGCACCCTGTTCAGTCCTCCAGGGGTTTGAAGTTTCCGGTTGAGAGTACACTGTGCATGATTGACTGCTGCATCTCGCCAGCGTGTGATTGGATGTAAAAGGTTGTGTCTGTGTTCATTGTAAAGACACCTTGGGTGTATTGAAAGGCGGTATATAAATCTAACCTCACTCATTCTTTCATTCATTCATTAAACACAGGAGACTAATGTCACAGAGAAACATAAGACAAGTTCTTTGGCTGGAAACAGCTGAAGGATTTACCAAGGATGTGCTGCACATGACAGGAAGTACTAGCATAGTTCTAACTGTTGTAGGAGAGGAGTCAGAGACGTGTGTGGAGTGTGATCAGAGTTCAATTCATTCAATAGTTAGTTAGTTAGTTAGTTTGGTTGATTTGTTGATGGTTTGTTGGCTGGTTGGTTGATTGAGTGATTGGGTGAATGGGTGGGTACCATGTATTTATTTTGGTTGTTGTTGCTGTTGTTTTGGGGTTTTCATTGAGAAGCATGTTGAACTGTGTGGAGATTTCTGTGCATTGTTTTTTGAAATGGGCACTGGAGTGTATTTTGAAACACAATCGTCTTCCGGTGAGGCATAATTTGAGTTTGAGGAGTCTTTCTTGACATGCGCGTTGGAGGATGGGGTGACCACTGGCTGTGGAGGTGTCTCAGAGGTCTCGGTGTTAGAGAGATCTGCTTGACAGCACAGACACAGTAGGGCACGTACACACACAGGCATAGACACGGACATCAAAGAAGGTAACCTCTCTTCCTTTGACAGGCTTAGTGAGAGAGAGACAGAGAGAGACAGAGAGAGAGAGAGAGAGAATAACAGCAGGATTTGTATTCCATCACGATCAATTTTCTCTTGGCCTCCACACACCCTCTGACCTCAGCAACTCGCCGATAAACCAACAGAAGCCCAAATGCCTGTCGGGTTTATTGTGACCTCCAGTGGCTTGAGCAGTTCATGGGGAAATGGCTGTTGACTGACAGTTCCCGGAACAGCAGCGTTAAACAGCGGCAGTTCTGCGGCCCCCACTGTAGCGCAGCCTAGAGCTGGCCTGCCCTGACCAGAGGAGCTGGGGCACACGTGTCAGCGGAGTGCAGGGGAGTGCAGGAAAGTGCAGGGAAGTGTCGCCTCCAGCCTATTAGCTGAGATTTACCGCATGAAAGAAAATACTACACCTGACAGGAAACCCGATGCCGCATCCCATGTTTCCACAGACCGCTGCATGGTTCTGGTGGGTCATCTGGACCGCTGGATGGTTCTGGTGTGTCACCTGGACCGCTGGATGGTTCTGGTGGGTCATCTGGACCGCTGAGTGGTTCTGCTGTGTCACCAGGACCGCTGCATGGTTCTGGTGGGTCACCTGGACTGCTGCATGGTTCTGGTGTGTCATCTGCACGGTTGTATCCGTCAGCCATTGTCCTCTAGTCCGGAAGACCAGACGCATGTGCGAGTCAGCACTTTTTAAAAAATGAAATGCTATCTACACACACACACACACACACACACACAAACACATAAAGCAACACACACACAAAGCTACACACACACAATGCTGCACACACCGGCATCACCTTTAATGAGAATAAAAGGTCAGGCCTTAATTATTCATCTGGGATGTCAGACAATCCCCAAAGAGTGAAGTTTACAGAGGAAGAGGTCCAGAATAATGCATGAGACTTTTCCCTGTGCCTCAGCCCCATGTTGTCTGACGTCTGGGCGCCCAGCACCTCCGCTCGGCTGGGCTGCCCAGCTGCTGCTGACAGAAGGTGCTCGATGTGAATGGTGATGATGTAAATGGTGTTGATGTGAATGGTGTTGATGTGAATGGTGTTGGTGTGAATGGTGATGATGTGAATGGTGTTGATGTGAATGGTGTTGATGTGAATGGTGATGATGTGAACGATGTTGATGTGAATGGTGTTGATGTGATGGTGTTGATGTGAATGGTGTTGATGTGAATGGTGTTGATGTGAATGTTGATGTGAATGTTGATGTGAATGTTGTTGATGTGAATGGTGTTGGTGTGAATGGTGTTGATGTGAATGGTGTTGATGTGAATGTTGATGTGAATGGTGTTGATGTGAATGTTGATGTGAATGGTGATGATGTGAATGGTGTTGATGTGAATGGTGTTGGTGTGAATGGTGTTGGTGTGAATGGTGATAATGTGAATGTTGATGTGAATGGTGATTATGTTAATGTTGATGTGAATGGTGATGATGTGAATGGTGTTGATGTGAATGGTGATGATGTGAATGGTGTTGATGTGATGGTGTTGATGTGAATGTTGATGTGAATGGTGTTGATGTGAATGGTGATGATGTGAATGGTGTTGATGTGATGGTGTTGATGTGAATGGTGTTGATGTGAATGGTGATGATGTGAATGTTGGTGTGAATGGTTTTGATGTGATAGTGTTGATGTGAATGATGTTGATGTGAATGGTGTTGATATGAATGGTGTTGATGTGAATGGTGTTGATGTGAATAGTGTTAATCAAAGTGACTTGGCCTGTGCTGTCTGGCTTTGGGCTTCCTATTCCTTTACAGACCTGGTTTAGAACAAAAATGGCCTGAAAATGAGACAAAGTTAGATAGATAACTAAACTGTGGACTGGACAGATACCCCAGAGTTGGACTGGGTGCCGATGCTGTCCTTGACAGGCCAAAAGCCGAACACACACACAAACACACACACACACACACACACATGCGCGTTCATACTCACCAAGCATCACATGGGTGTGTGTTCTGGAAGAGAGGTCTTTTCCAGCAGAACCAGCAAGTGTTTGTTGAGATTTCAAAGTGTTCGTGCTCTCCAGCTGAGATGCCTAGAGGTATTAATGTGATTACATTGCATGAAACGTTACATTTGGGTAATATGGTATCATGCACAGAAAGGGTTGAAAAGGGGATTCCAGTGTAGAGAACTCACTGGGTTGAAGCCTCCATCCACGTCCTGACAATTAGGATGGGCTGTCTCAGCAAATGCATTTGAATATACCAGAGGACCAGGCTCTGGAATTAAGAGACCAGTAACTGCAAATGGTGATCTAGGTCTTATCTACAGAAGAGTGAGAAATGGCTAAGGGTGACATCGCATTTTTGTAGGTCAGAATGATGAATTATGTTATTATTATGCCATTACAGAATTATGAATCCAGCTTACAAAACACAATTTAAAACAGGTATCATAAAGATGGGGGCTGATTCTGATGGCCTTCTTTAGCTCTGCTGATAATCCATATTAACCATTATCTACAGCAACTGAAAAAATCAAATATAGACTCTATTCCCAAAATATCCAGAGTGCTAATAGAGCAAAAATAAATAAATAAATAAAAAGAGATTTGCATATCCAAGCTTTTTCAGCTGATGCAAAACTTTATTTATTTCCATTAAAGTTAATGAAATGACAGCCATAAGTAGGAGATTGAGTGCTTTGCTGTTCACGACGAAGCTGGAAAGTCTTTGTGCACTGTCAGGAGTTCTGCAGCAGAGAACACCTCTCCTCTCCCCAGGTGACATCACCCTGCACAGTGATGGTGACAACCCTCATTCATCTTGTGTTTAGCAGAGGTGCGCGTGTTCCCGTGAGTGTACACATGTGTGCATGTGTGTGTGTGTGTGTGTGTGTGTGTGTGTGTGTGTGGAGAAAAGGCTGATGCTGTATAACCAGTGAGAAACAGTGCAGACATATGGAGGGGGGGGGTTCACCTGATTGAAGCTCAGTGAGTGCGTTAGAGGGGATCTGGAGGGCCAAGGTCGGCGGGGAGAGAGTGTGCAGTGATCCCGGCGGGCCCCTGGGTGAAAGGACGCCTCCGTGCCTGGAACACAGAGTGAGGGCGAAAACAAACGGATCAGCTTCCGTGTCCCCAAGACTCTCCTCCGCAGGACCCTTATAACTGTAACTCTAGCCAGGGATGTCACGCCAGGTGCCAGGATGTTGATCAATTGGGGCGCGGTGTCACGCCAAAGTTAATTACTGTCATTTATTATAGCGCCGCATGCCGCTAATTAGCGGGAGGCGGAGCCTGGAGCGGCTCGGGCTGTGCTAGCATGGTCTGGCCCTTGATGATCTGCTGCCTCAAAAGTTAAAACCACAGAAAGGTAGAATAAACAGGTGACAATATTCGAGCACAGCTCGCTGTAGAATTGGAGAAGCAGTAGAGTAGGGATCAGTGAGAGCTGCTTGCTATGCACACAGGGTGTATGTATGCTCTCACACAGAGAGCTATAAGACGGCATAAGGTCTGACTGCATTGTATCCAAACTCCCTCTCATAATGAAGCTGTTTCTTCAAAGGCCCTGGCTTCTTTGGTCTCTGCAGCAGGTGGGTTCGGTTCCACCTGAATGCCGCATTGATTCACATCTTACACAAAGGTGTGTATCCCTGCAGGTGGCAGGGCATGTATCCGTGAGAGTGCAGACGATTCAAAAGACTTTTCCTCTGCTGGGGAAAATAAAATAGGGATCGTGAATGTTTCCTGTAGACCAGCGGTATTGAAATGTAGACCTAAACCCAAATCTGCTCCTGGGTTTTGTAATACCTTGTTGTTGAGCAAATGATTCATGTAACTGGATGGTCTCATTGTCATCACACATGACTCCTAGATAAAGGGAGGGTGGAAAACCTGGATCTGGATCTGGGGGACTGGGATTTGAGTATGTCTGTTGTACAATATGATGCGTGAAGAAAACAGCGTAGATTTCATATCAATTTGATTGATAACACCATGTCATCAGCCTGCTGCATTCGTCTGGTGGGTCCTTGTCCAGGATACAGCTGGAGATCCGTCAGTATTTCCACTCCCTGAACATCAGCGCTTCTTCGCCGAGCTGAATTTAGTTTTACAGTCAGGAACCCGTTTTCAACCAGATGCTTTCGCTCTGCTGACTAAAGTAAAGGGTGTTCTCAGTTGGGACGCGTCAGACAGCCGGCCGTCTCCTGTCCTGCTGAGACAGATAACCCACCACACCCCACCCCACCCCAAAGGGCCCAATTAGGAATCACTATGACTACCCAGCATGTGCCTGGCAGGGCAGTTGTGCGGAGCAACAGTCCAGTACAGAAGGTGTGGAATGTGCAGTGCGCTCCCTGTTACCGAGGTTACAGCACAGTCTGCCTGCTGGACGAGGAGCTGTGGACAGAGCTGCCCTGGACACTGGTCCTGAGACTGACACTGGTCCTGAGTCTGGCAGTCCTTCTTACCAAAGCTAGTGTCAGCACACCTGAGCCATTCATGTTACACCTTTCATGTTAAATCCAGGATCCAAAGGCAAGCGTGAGCATAGCAGCTAATGGACCCATTGCACTATTTCATCTAAGTGTTGTTATTCATAGTGTTAGCCTTGCATTCAATGTTAGCATCCAAGCCAGAACAGTTCAAATGTAAACTGTTCCATTCTTGTTGTTTTTATTAAACAATTAAGGGGAATTAAGGAAGCATAATGAAAATAGCGATGATGATGATGATGATGGTTAATGTTGCTGTTATTTAATCTCCATTTCTTGCAGGCATTATTGACATTAGAATCAATATGTTCACCTTTCTCCTTCCCTTCTCTGTATTGAGAGGAAACAAACCCAGGAGCGACAGCATGCTGATTTAATTGCCTTTACATTAAGCGCTGCCTTAATTACTGGAACTCTGAGCCGTGTTGGGCCCGGTGAGGTAGAGAAGAGACCGACAACAGTATTCCCCTGACTACCCTCATACACTAACAGTGAGACAGATATGAGACAAACGACAGTGTTCCCCTGACTACCCTCATACACTAACAGTGAGACAGATATGAGACAGACGACAGTATTCCCCTGACTATCCTCATACACTAACAGTGAGACAGATATGAGACAGACGACAGTATTCCCCTGACTACCCTCATACACTAACAGTGAGACAGATATGAGACAGATGACAGTATTCCCCTGACTATCCTCATACACTAACAGTGAGACAGATATGAGACAGACGGCAGTATTCCCCTGACTACCCTCATAAACTAATAGTGAGACAGATATGAGACAGAGGACAGTATTCCCCTGACTATCCTCATACACTAACAGTGAGACAGATATGAGACAGACGACAGTATTCCCCTGACTATCCTCATACACTAACAGTGAGACAGATATGAGACCCAGTATTCC
Organism: Brachyhypopomus occidentalis; assembly: GCA_020368025.1. Lineage (NCBI taxonomy): Eukaryota > Metazoa > Chordata > Actinopteri > Gymnotiformes > Hypopomidae > Brachyhypopomus > Brachyhypopomus occidentalis. The sequence goes on from JAGXOD010000034.1 coordinate 841,906, forward strand.
CCTGACTACCCTCATACACTAATAGTGAGACAGATATGAGACAGATGACAGTATTCCCCTGACTACCCTCATACACTAACAGTGAGACAGATATGAGACAGACGACAGTGTTCCCCTGACTACCCTCATACACTAACAGTGAGACAGATATGAGACAGACGACAGTATTCCCCTGACTATCCTCATAGACTAACAGTGAGACAGATATGAGACAGAGGACAGTATTCCCCTGACTATCCTCATACACTAACAGTGAGACAGATATGAGACAGACGACAGTATTCCCCTGACTATCCTCATACACTAACAGTGAGACAGATATGAGACAGACGGCAGTATTCCCCTGACTACCCTCATACACTAATAGTGAGACAGATATGAGACAGATGACAGTATTCCCCTGACTACCCTCATACACTAACAGTGAGACAGATATGAGACAGACGACAGTGTTCCCCTGACTACCCTCATACACTAACAGTGAGACAGATATGAGACAGACGACAGTATTCCCCTGACTATCCTCATAGACTAACAGTGAGACAGATATGAGACAGACGACAGTGTTCCCCTGACTACCCTCATACATTAACAGTGAGACAGATATGAGACAGATGACAGTATTCCCCTGACTATCCACATACACGAACAGTGAGACAGATATGAGACAAACAGCAGTATTCCCCTGACTACCCTCATACACTAACAGGGAGACAGAGATGAGACAGACGGCAGTATTCCCCTGACTACCCTCATACACTAATAGTGAGACAGATATGAGACAGATGACAGTTTTCCCCTGACTACCCTCATACACTAATAGTGAGACACCTAAAACCCCAATGATGACCCTCTCCACTCCAGCGGCAAGGGGTTCCATAGCAACCACCTCTCTCAGAACCAGTGAGATACCACTTCAACCCTGTAGATAGCTATATGCGGACGTATGCAGAACAGCTAAGACTACGGTTTTTGTTTGTAGGCCTTTTTGCTTTGTTTTTAACATCTCTCGCATGATGGATAACCGCGTTCAGCTTTGCCGGCACAACGGGAGTGGGGCAGTGTACGAGCCTCGCACCAACCCAACACGACACGGCGTTAACAGTTCCGCAGAGCCCAGCGCTGCCTCCCTCACACAGCTGCACCGCCCTTGCCTGCACACGCCACCTCATTCTGTCAACAAGTGGAATGGGCAGAATATTCTGGAATTAGGACAGGACAGGCAATCACTTCTCTTCCGGCTGACTGAATTTAAGGCTCCGGTCAGAGAGCTGTTTTCTGGTGTATCCTGATGCAGCCTAATTATAGTCTCAATACTTTTAGTGAAAGATTTTAGCCGTGGTCTGTGTGGCAGAGTGTGGATATAACGCAGAAAGTATTCTTGATTAAAAAAAAACTTTAATTACTTAATTTATTTGATCTTTAATTAATTTTGTTTTAATGGCTAGAGGATTACGGTTGATTCAAAACTATTTTTAATTGTTTGAAATATGATTTTCAAAAGCATTCATTCATTTTGGGGGTTATTTCGATTTAATGAGCAAGCCTATTTTGAGGCATTTGCTAGGTACTGAGAAATACAGGTAGTGTTTACCTGTTTACCTACCTGTTCAGAGAGGTGTGTTTACTACCTGTTCAGAGAGGCGTGTTCACTTTCCTGTTCAGAGAGGAGTGTTTACTACCTGCTCAGAGAGGCGTATTTACTACGTGTTCAGCACCTGACAGACATGAAGATGTTTGGGCAGAGGTCACCAGGTCGGCATGAACTTTAAACTCTGTGAGAAACAGGCAAAGGGGTCAGAACAGAGATAGAGAGACAAAGACAGACACAGAGAGACACAGACAGAGACAGAGAAATCAGGACCTGAATAAAGGTCCCTGTGCAAAACAAGAACGCCCATTGTATTGTAATAAAGACCCTTCTATCTAAGCAAAGTTTGCAAAATACACTGGGCCCATAGTACCAACGTCACCAAGTGCATGAAGTTTGCAGAACACACTGGGCCCATAGTACCAACGTCATCAAGTACATGAAGGGTGTGTAGTGCAGAGGGCCCGTCGCTGTGGGAGATACTGTAGCAGGTCACCCCTGCTGTGCTGGGAAGGCGCTGGTCTGTTACACCACAGTGTGCTCTGACATCTTCAGCTTGTGTGGAGGCTCTCAGTGAGGCTCACCATACATATTTAATGAAAAGTGTCATTTCGATCAAGTATTAAACTGTGTAGACTGCTGTAGGCTGATGTTTTGGAAAATAAATATATAAATAAAAAAACATATCCTAATCTGCCCTTAGATTTTGTTCAGCTTCACTGATGTGCTATAAATATTTTCAGAAACTGAAATGAATGTTTATGTACTGTTTAAGTTTTGAAAGATCTCTAAGTAAGACGTGATAACTCTGCGTAATGTTGGCAGTAAACCTCCATCTATTTTGTGCTGTTACCTTGAGCAGATTGGAGATGACCCCACATCCCAAAAAGACGTATCTATTAACAGAAATATGACTGATGTAAATATTCATTACATTAGGTTGCAGCATGCTCTTGTCCTGTCGGGGTAAACAAATGTGCAGTTGCTTTACATGAAGACAAGTGAGTAAAGAATATTGTGCCGTTGCCCTTGGTAACCGGTGATGGAGCTACAGTGTGTATTAGGTGACATCACCTCTCTGTCATCCTGAGCTCCTCACACTGGCCCCCCTCCCTCCTCAGTGCTGTGTGTCTCCCGCGGGAACTGCCACCCCTACCACAGGTGTACAGAGTGCATTTCTGTGTTCTGATCATACGTTGCTGTTCAGCTTGGGAGCAAATGGTTGGTCATCGTGTGTAGGAAGCTTGTTACCGAGGACAACACACCATCAAGTTCTGCATCCACTCGAGACAGGAAAAAGCATTACACGTGGGTCCACGTGGGTCCACGTGGGTCCACGTGACACATCCTGTACAAAAAACCACTAAGTGTTGTTGGCTGTCTGTTATGTTTCATGTCAGAGGATATGGACTCCTGGTATATGTAAGAGTTCACCAGGAAATACGAAACTGATTCTAGACAATTACGGCATTTCCTTACCAGTCTGGTCTTCCACTCTAAACTTGTCAACACTGTACCTGTCCAACTTACACATGTATTGCTTCAGTTACGGTTATGAAGCTGAACGTGAAGGGGTAGGCACCCTACCCTGGATGGCACCACGTGTGTCTGGCCCACTTTGCCAGTCTTACCTGGCTGTGTCAACACTGACTTGCTCAAGCTTCTCACCAGATTCCTAATGGTTCCTAAATGTTCCTGGGACCTGCAGCCCCAAAGCCCACAAGGCGCCTCCCAGATCCAGCGGGAGGTGAGTGCCGTACCCTAAAGCCCTTCAGCTTGTGTGCCAGAAACAGTTCATCAGCAGAAGTCGTTTCTTTTTAATAGCTGCATTAATATTTCTCCACTGCTCCTAGCGAGACGTATCTGTCCTGATATGCGGCAGCGGGACTGTGTTTCTCTCTGCCGGCTCAAGGTTAGCGGCTTGCAGCTGGAAGGCACAATGCATCACAAACACAGTGCGGGTCAACTCTATAAGCCCGAGGACGGATGGTCTTAAAGTGGAGCCTGCAACAGCCACCCCCACCCACACCCCCGCCTTTGTTCCAGCGCCCAGAAACGCCATTAGCGTCAACTCGGAACTGCATGAACGGCTAACACAATAACAGGCCTTTATGGACGGAAGTGTTTCAGCACACAAAGGATGAGGGAGAGGGGAAGAGCAGACAGGCAGTAGAGAGGAGAGAGCCATGGGTTTGGAGATCGCATGTGCTATCTGACAGCCTCACGCCATTAAGGTCTGACGGAGAGAATGCTCAAGGCACCGGCAGCTCTCTGCTCCTCGCCATGATGTGTAAGCAGGGCACTGCTTTATGGGTAGTCCTCTGAGTGGTGTGGCGTGAACATCAACGCCACGGGACTTAAAGACACGCTCTCAGCTTTGGGGTGTAACGACCATCTTTTCTGCTTCCACTCAAACACCACTTCCAAACCATTTGCATTTTTTTAGTAACTTTAGTAGGAAAGTTAATGTTTGCTGACCTTTGACACTTTGTTTGACACAAAGATGTTTGAGCAATACTGGAGCTCAGTGTCAGTTATTGACCAATCAAATGAGAAGGAGCAATCGATGGTTCTGACTGGCTTATGTAACCCCGGTTTAATTAGACTAAACCAGACGAGAGGCTACTCACTCTACTGGGCTTTGGTAGAAACATGTCCAGATAACATTGTTATTTATGTTCTAGTTTGTCAAATCAAAACGCTTCCTCCTGGAGCATGACATCATATCCTGTGTCAGGGAACTGCTGTTTCCACACACGTGGGTTATATAACAACCACAGCCTACTGCATCCAGAGTCATGCGTTCAGAGTTCGATTGAGCTAGACTTGATTGTGGTGTAGGCGTCGGCCATCATCCCAGAGCTGCACAGAGCTCCACATCCAGGCCTCTTGGCTGGTGGACAGAACTCCTTAAATCTGATATCAGTGTTTTTAACTTCAGGAAATATGTGGAAAGCAGAGCTGTCCATAACAGGGTAGGACCCCTCATCACACTGTGGCCGAGCTGACGAACGCCTTTATGAAGTACAGCGTGACTGTGGCTTCCAAACCATTCTCCATTCAGCTACACACATACTGCCTCCACAGCATTATGACACAGCATGCAAACAGCTACGGTTGGATCTATCTGTGTGTTTCCTGTCATTCTGTTTCTGTCATCCTGTACACTAGAGTTGCTTCAGTATTCAAAGCCACTGATGTGGTTTTGATGTGTTTTTCTGTTGCAAAACATGTGTGAATTACGTGAAGGATCTGCTCACCGTGAAGGACAGACAGCGTCTGGATAATTATTCCTTCAAAGTGTGTCTACTATGTATATATAGTGTGTGTGTACATGTGTGTGTGCGTGCCGCTTAAGTATTAAGGGGACTCATGGTTTAGTATGGCACGACATTTCACAGTCCTTTGCCAGTTACTGTCCCATCTCTCTGTTCCCTCCACGGTGAGTGTGTGTGGCGTCCGAGTCCTCATCACACGGCTCTGCTGTGACCCTCGTGGCTACATGCGCTCCCATTAAGGCAGACGTGTGGTCAACGTGTGGTCAGGACGGCCCACTGGCAAACAGCCCATCTCTGTCATCTGGCTTCGACACACCAGGCCTTTTAAGGCCAGAGAAATCCATTACTCTCATCATCTGTCACTATAGACCGGCCTCTATTACAACATTTAAAAGGATGTTGGGCTTTTGTAATGAAAGATTATGATGATAGGATTAGTGCAGCGTATTTTTCTAAATAATTTAGAATATGATTGTCATTGACGATTGTCTCGGCCTCATCCCAGAGACTACAGCCCCCATAATGCACAGCGACAATTGCCACGTTCCTCATCTCCTCAGTATTAACGCCACCTGCAACTCATTCCCACACCTGCTTATATATCCCTATCTTTCTTGATTATCATACAGATAATCTGATAGTATAATTATAATTATAATTATAATAATTTCTGATAGGCTGAATCCGAAATGCCGTATTTAAGCAGTAGGCACTAGATTTCAAGTACGTTCTTTGCAGTACGTTCTTTCAGTAGGCGACTGGGCAGTTTTCATAACTTCGGACACTACGTCCGCCATTTCACCTATGTCATTTGATATGGCATATGATGTCACACTACCACAGTTAAAGACCGCTATTCATTATCGCCATTCGATATTTTTCTGTTTTATATTTTCGCAACATTTACCTTGTTTGGTCATGGATTTAGAAACTGCATCAAGATGTTGTCGAGGACTGACAGAGTTATAATAACCTTTAACCTCAATTTAGCCTTAATAATCCCAAAGCTATAGATATATTTATATTTGCAAGGGTTAGGGCATAATTTGGCATTTGAATTCACCAACCAACTTTGTTATATCAGCATGACAATTAGGCAACCACGATTTAAACTAAAACAGAATGAACATAAAGTAATTCGACCTACAAACCACTTCTAAACAAAATAAAGTTGGGCAAGTCTTTAAATCACAGAAAGCAAAAGTGTCTAAAGTTGACGTATTTCAGATATCATCACCATCATAGTTTTTATTTTTAGTTTGTGGTTGTACAGGGTGTCCGCGGGGTCTAAAAAAGTGTTAAAAGTTGATAAATCAATATTGGAAAAATTAAGTGTCACGGTACGGGAGCCTCCCCCTACCGGTCGCCTCCGTCACAGTGGCAGTTGTCCTGTTGTTGCGTTGTGTGCGTCCCTCAGGTGGGCGGGGCCTATTAACCCCTGCACCTGATGGTCGTTTGTTTGTCTATATATGTATTGTCTTTGTACCAGTTGACTGCTGGTTATTGTTTCCTTAATTCGGAACAGGTCACGGGTTTTTGGTTTGGGACTTGGCGTGATCGATTCCTTTTTGTTCGCACGCCCTGCCCGTCACATTAAGGCCCTTAAAAAAGCCTTGATATGCTTTGCCTAAACAACAAAAAGTATACATGAATGTATTTATTTTCCTCCCTGCAACTATTAAATATAACATGATGCCGTCGCCTGTAAAGCGTCTAGAGACAATTTAAATAATAATTGGCGCTATAGGATCATTAATGGCTCAACAGATCAAGTCCAACTTCTTGAGAAGAATATGTCTAGTTATATTTTAGTATATCTAGCCCTGGTTCAATGTATTCTTTTGACCTTTGTTTCTTCACATTGTATCAGAGTTCTGTTGTATGTGTAACGGATTGAGGCAGACAGCAGGAGGCGAGGGTAGCGAGCTTCCTTCTTTATTGATATCCATACTCTTATAAGGGCTCAACACAAATAAAGGCAAGTATGCCTAGTAAACTGAATCAACTTAAACAATGTAAGAGAGTCCCACAGGCGTCGTTCAGGTACAGCGTTATTTCCTCTGGTAGCGGCGTGGCGTAGTCTTCCAAGGAGGGCCAATGCGCAGCACTGGACGACAGGACCTGCGACTTAAGAAGCATACCCAAATACCGTGCACAGGTGTCTAGTATTCGGGTGATTGTGAAGGGGAGTGACGTGCTAGTTGGGGGGTGTGCGCCTATGCCAGGTAAGGGTGTGAGGTGTGGCAGGTGCTCGCGGATGCCCTCTGGTGGCGATTCCGCCTTCTCACCGTGACAGAGCCCCTCCCTCAAGGATTCCTCCCGGCGACGGACACTAGGTCGCCCCGGACGTCGCGGAGCTGGCCGATTAGGGAATTCGCGGTGGTAGTCGGCGATTAAGGAGGGATCCAGCACCTGTGCTGCCGGATCCAACTCCTTTCTTCTGGCCCATAGCCCTCCCAGTCCACCAGGTACTGGAGACCCCTCAGACGGTACCTGGAGTTAAGGAGCTTGTTTACCTTATAGACTGGGCCGCCATCTAGTATCACTGGAGACGGGGGGCTTTTGTCCTTCGCCCTCTCCAAGTGGTCCCTTGGTATATGGCTTCAGAGCGGAGACATGGAAAGCCCTGGAAACTCTTCGATTCTCTGGTAAGGCCACCTTGAGCGTTACGATTTATGCATTGCGTGATCGTATATGGCCCCACGTAGCGGGCTTGCAGCTTACCTGGGCTTCCCAGTCTACCGTCCCTCGTAGAGATCCACACCTTGTCACCTACTTTATAATTCGGCGCGTTGGATCTTCTACGGTCTGCCTTTTCTTGAAACCTTTCCACCGCTGTCTGCAATCTCTGGTGCGTGTCCTCCCAGGCGCTCTCACTCCTCTTACACCAGTCCTCAATGAGAGGCTGGTCGGAAATGGCAAGTTTACATGGATACAGCGGTGGTTGTCTTCCAAAAACACACTCAAACGGAGTTTTCCCGTGCTGGCCTGATTGAGTGAGTTTTGGGCATATTCCGCCCATGCCAGCAGTGAGCACCACGCTTCTTGATGTTCACTGCAATCGCCCTCAGGAATCGTCCAAGTTCCTGATTCACCCTTTCCACCTGCCCGTTAGCCTGGGGATGGTATCCTGGCGTGAGACTGACGGTCACGTTCAGTTTTGACAGGAACTCACGCCAGACCCGCGATGTGAACTGCGGGTCGGGTAATCCGAATTGCCTGAACACGTGCCTGAACAGGAGATCGGCCGTCTCCCAGGCAGTCGGCAATCCGGGCAGGGGTAGGAAACGCACCATCTTGGAAAAACGATCTACCACTACGAGGACAGTGTTATTCCCCTCTGACACTGGCAAGTCAGTGATAAAATCGATGGCTATGTGCGTCCAGGGCTGTTTGGGTATAGGCAAAGGAAGCAGCTTTCCCGGGCGGCGTCCTCGGCACCTTGCTGCTTGGCACACACAGCACAGGACCCCACATGACGCAGGGCGTCACTGTGCATCCCGGGCCACCAATAGCGGCGCCCAGGAGCTGAGATGTTCTTGTAGATCCGGGGTGGCCTGTGCCTAGTGAAGTATGTGCCCATTGTATTAGAGCGGTGCGCGGCGCGGGGGGCACATACCTGCGGTGCGGAGGGCAATTGGGATGAGGATTAGCGGCCGATGGCTCTATCGATCTCCCAATTAACAGCTCCGACAAAGCACTGAGGGGGTAAGACTGGCTCCTCACTGGTCGCGTCCGCACTGCGGGGAATGAACGTGATAGTGCGTCGGCACGGGTGTTTTTCTCTCCTGGACGATACGTGACCTGAAACTGGAAGCGTGAGAAAAACAATGACCAGCGTGCTTGTCGGGCATTCATACGTTTTGTGGTTCGCAGGTACTCGAGGTTCTTGTGATCTGTCAGGACCAGAACGGGTGCCTGGCTCCCTCTAGCCAGTGCCTCCACTCCTCGAGCGCTAGCCGCATCGCCAGCAGCTCTCTGTCCCCCACTCCATAGTTTCGTTCTGCTGAAGACAATTTTCGTGAGAAAATGCAATCGGTCTTAGCAGGCTACCTTTTTGAGCCGCTGGGACAGCACCGCCCCTACTCGCCGCTCGGAAGCATCCACCACTACACTGAAGGGCTTCGTGGGATCGGGCTGGTGAAGAACAGGCGGTGACGAAAGCCTGCTTCAGATCTTGGAAAGCCCTCTCAGCCTCCTCTGTCCAGGCCAGACTTTTGAGTCCACCACGCAGCAAGTCCGTTAGCGGCTTCAGCGATAGAGCTAAATCCCGGATGAACCTCCTATAGAAGTTCGCGATGCCGAGGAAGCGCTGCAGCTCGCGTCGTGTGTGAGGACGGTTCCATCCGGTCACCGCCTTTACCTTGCTGGACTGCATGTGCACGGAACCGGGCTTGATGGTATAGCCCAGGAAGCTTAGTTCCTGTAGATGGAACTCACACTTCTCCAGTTTGCAATACAAATGATTGCGGAGGAGAGTGCGGAGGGCGGGCCGTACATCGTGCATATGTTGTTCTGGGATGAAGAATAAATGAGAAATGTCATCAATGTAGCGATAACACATTTATTCAGGTATTCGCGTAGAACTTCATTAATGAGCGCCTGAAAGATCGGCGGGCGATGCCAAGCCATACGGCAAGACCCGGTACTCATAGTGCCCGGGCGGGTACTAAACGCCGTCTTCCACTCATCCCTGCACGTACGCGGATGAGATTATAGGCGCTGCGTAAATCCAGTTTGGTAAAGATCACCGCCTCCCTTAACTGCTCCAGCGCCGAAGGCACTAGAGGCAGTGGGTAGGCGTAGCTTACCAAGAGGGAATTGAGTCCTCGATAATCTACGCACGGCCTCAGACCACCGTCCTTCTTTTTACAAAGAACACGCTGGCTGAGGCAGGCGAGGTAGAGGGGACGATATAGCCCTGCGCTAATGCCTCCCGGACATACTGCTGCATGGCTTTCTCTTCTCTCTAACACTGCCTTCTTTCAGTATTATTTTACAGTCCCAGGGGCGGTGCGGAGGGAGCTGCATAGCCTTGGTGGGACTGAATACTTCGACCAGATCCTGATATTCGGGGGGAATCTTCACGGCATTCGCCACGCTAGGACTCGATGGTGGTGGGCGTTAACAGAAAGGGGGCGTGACTATGTGAGATTAACGTGGGAGCACTCCAATGGGAGATGTGTCCGTCGTGCCAATTAATGATGGGGTGAAACTGTCTGAACCACGGAAGACCTAGTGTGAGATCGTATGTTAAATCAGGGAGAACGCAAAAAACTTGTGAGGAGGAGTGCCCTTGAACAGTGAGAGTGAGGGGGGTGTGTGGTGGCGCACTACTCCGCCGCCCACAGGCCTGCCGTCCAGCGCCCGCACTTTCCGTGGCCTCTCCAAGTTTTCCAGGGGTAACCCATCCTCCGCGCCAGGTCCGCTCCCATCATGTTTCCTGAGGCTCCCGAATCCACTAAGGCATAAACCCCAACACAATTCCGTGGTAAGTAATAGTCACTTTTATTTTAAGCAACTGAGCCATCTGGGATCTACTCACCCGAGTTGTTCCTCCGTTTGATACCGGGTGGTTCCCCTCAGTAGGCTCGGCTGCTCCCTAACTGCATCGGTTCGGTCCTCTCCAGGTCCTTAGTTCTCTCGGAGGCGATCGCAGTCGCGAGACTCTCGTCTTTCCTCCGGGAGTATTCCTCTCTTGCAGGAGCCGATCGTAGATTATCGCCATACGGACAACCGAATTGAATGACTTGCCTTCCTGCCTGCACGCTAATTCAGCGCGCAGTTGGGGTTTTAAAGCGGCCAAGAAGGCGTCCGTCAGCGCCCGCATCATTCCACCCGTTCCGCAGCAACAGTGCGAAATTCCAGAGCGGCGGCCGCTGTTTTATTTCCCTGTTTCATTGTCAACAGGGTCTGCCCACACGCCCTTCCTTGGCGTGGGTGATGAAACACTTCTTTTATTTCATTATAGAATGTCTCATAATTTGCCAATAGCGGGGACTCACCCGCCAGTAACGCTGACTCCCAAGCCAGTGCCTTTCCGCTAAGGCGCGAGATCCGCAGCGATTTTTCGCCTGGTCCGTGAGGTGCTCCTGGTACCGAAAGTAGAGACCGCACTGAGCCAGGAATCCCTCGCATTTCTCGGGGTCTCCATCGTAGGCTTCTGGGGGTGCCAAGGGTAGTCTTACCCCTTCCAGTCGTGGGGCGGGGTTTTGACTAGCCTGCTGCGACAATACTTGAACAGGCGTAGTCAGCGTACGCATTAAATTTCGTAACTCACCCATCTCGTGGTGATGCTGTTCCAACAGTACGCCTTGAGCATTTAGGACTTCTATAGCAGAAGGCCCGCCACCTCCTGCTGCCTCAGGCTGCGCATTCTGTAACAGTTGAGGCAGACAGCAGGAGGCGAGGGTAGCGAGCTTCCTTCTTTATTGATATCCATACTCTTATAAGGGCTCAACACAAATAAAGGCAAGTATGCCTAGTAAACTGAATCAACTTAAACAATGTAAGAGAGTCCCACAGGCGTCGTTCAGGTACAGCGTTATTTCCTCTGGTAGCGGCGTGGCGAAGTCTTCCAAGGAGGGCCAATGCGCAGCACTGGACGACAGGACCTCATGAAGCTTAAGAAGCATACCCAAATACCGTGCACAGGTGTCTAGTATTCGGGTGATTGTGAAGGGGGGGAGTGACGTGCTAGTTGGGGGTGTGCGCCTATGCCAGGTAAGGGTGTGACGTGTGTCAGGTGCTCTCGCGGATGCCCTCTGGTGGCGATTCCGCCTTCTCACCGTGACAGTATGGTTGTGTTTTAAAGATTAAATTGCAAATTTTGTAAGTTAAAGATCTGTTGCTGATTAAAACTTAAAGTGGCAATGAGGTCTTAAACATTTTTTGGAAGGTCTTTAAAAAGACTTAAAAAGGTCTTAAAAAGTCTGAAAAGGATATTGAAATTAACTTCAGTATTTCTGCATATACCCTGTTGTATCTTACTTATATTTGTAAACAGCCGACTCACTACCCATTTCTTTCTCTGCTCCGAACGCCTCCGCTGCTCCAGTTGAATAATGGGACAGGACAGTGTGCAGCAATCACATACTTCAAAATGGCGCCCGATTCAATAAGCCATCCAGGTACTTTTCACTTACTGTTTAATGCCTACTGTGTATTCGGACATACTACCCTTTATCGCGTACTGTATAGGAGGGAAGTATGGCATTTTGGACGGGACCACAGTCTCATGGTTCGACCTGGTTTCCCTCCCTCATGTTGTCTTTTTGGAACTTCCCTTTGTGGACTGTTGCCTGGCTTCTGTCTGGTTCGGATCATCTGGTTTTTGACTTCGACACTGGATCATGCAAATTCCCCTGCTGTCTGACGTTGCCTGTTATCGTCACTGCTCCTGTCAATAAAACATTCAATTATATTGCCTCACTACAAGTACTCCTCACAATAATTAAAATATAAATGTTTCAGAAAAAGAAACCTATAATGTCCATAGCAGTCTCTGAAGATTACTGTCTTCTTGAAAAATTCATTCAGTTTGAAATAGTCTGTGGTGGATATAACCATCTTGATTGATTGAAAACTTGTAACAAAACCCATTCCTTAAGTGGTTATTTGTACAATGTCTGAAATGTGAATCAGAAAGTAAACTGGCTTCGGGCAGATATCAAAAAAGTGCAGGGCTTGCCACAGACACACAGAAACACACATGCAGAGATGTGCAAACACACACATACGTGTGCAGACAACCCCCACACACACACACACACACACACACACACACACACACACACACACACACCCACACACATGCACGCACATACACACAGATACTCAAACACAAGCATCCAGGAGCATGCGTGCCACATCCTTGAAGACACGAAGTGGGAGGCGACGGGGTACTTGCAGGTGTAGCAGGAGGATCTGCCCCCCCCCCAAGCCCCCACCCCAGGCTCCCCCATCTCCTTGGCGTGCCCCCCCACACAGTTACTGGTTACAGAGTTACACAGTTACACAGTTACTCCTGGGCTGCACTATCTATCCTGCAGCCTGCTTGGTGTCTTCAGGAGCATTGCTGTTTGGGTGTTTATGGATGGCTAACCCATTTCAACCCAGCAGTGACACTGGCACGTCTCCAAAGCCCTGGTACACATCTGTATGTACCATGACTGCACCAACCCATACAACTGTGCCATGCCACATCAGTGTAGATCACGTCAGCGTAGATCGCGTCAGCGTCCTTGATGTAGATGCCGTGAACGGTGAATGCACATGCACCGTAAGCTCGGGGTTCTACAGCTGCGTAACGACGGGCTCCATAGTTACACCACCGTTTACATCCCAGCACTGCCCACTGTGCTCATTACCTTGACGACCGGAGGAGGAAGGAGGCAAGAAGAGAACAGAATCCCGCAGGGTGATGAGTTCAGCAGTGTGTCCCACAACTGGGATTTGGGTTTGAATCTGAGTGCAGCAGAAGGAAGACGTCCGCACACTCTCCACTGGGGCCGTAAAGACATCGGGGCCACCTCTCTCTTCCTCTCCGTCTCCGTCCCTTCCTCATCCGTCAGTGGAAACTCATGCTGACATTTGCTTTCCCACATGAGGTATCATGTGACTTTATGGGCCGAGCTCATCAAAATCCGAACAAATTGCGACACGCTGGAGAAATGTCCAAATGAAGGTCACGAGGTTAGAAACGCACAACCATCAAGCAGACACAATATTGTGTGTCTTTGTGTGCGCGTGTGCGGATGACGCTGTGTCAGTGGTTTGGTTGCTCGGAGATGAAGTCCCTTCACAGCTGCCTGCTGGAGAGAGATGGGCCCATCCACAGTTTTTCATTAATATTTCATCTACTCATATTAAGTTGGCACTAGCGTGGAGGTCATCGTGTGAAAAGAGGAGCTGTCTCCTTTTCTCTCCTCCTGTGTGATCTCTTCTTCCCTTTCCCCTTTTTTACTCTCTCTCTTTTTATCTGTCCCTCTCACTGATCTATCCCTCCCTCCCTCTCCTCGGTCTATCCACGATCCTCTCTGTCTCTTTTCCTCCCTCTCCTAGCAATCACGGCAAACACTTCTCTAACTAATCCTCATTTAAACAAGGTCTGAGAGCCAGCGGGCCCCGTGCTGATGTGGTGTCGGTGGCCTGGTGCATGATGGGATTGGCTGCGGTCCAGCGGGCTGTGATGTGGAGATGCCCGTGCCAGGCCCCTCCTGCTGCCACCCGCTGTCATCCAGGCCCCTCCTCTCTGGAATACCGTCAAACACTTGCGATCCAAACACTCGGAATGAGCACCGCATGCAGGCAGCACCCTAATTTAAATAAAGATGTATAATTTAAATGGAAATGTATAATTGGATTTGTATGTATTAGCCGTGCTGGGGAGGGGAGAGGTGCTGTGCTCGTGCACGGTTCGTCGCGCTAACGCCGCACGCACCCTCGGCATGAGGAGATGGATGGACACGCCCTCCGCCCTAACTCATTTTGGCGCGGCTTTCCCTTCAAAGCTATATGATCACAGGAAATGAGCCGATACAAAATGTATTATATATGTTTTTACATAACTGTGGTTGTGTAAATTATTGGTATGCATGGTTACAGCTTGCAATAATGGAGTTTTTTTTTCCTTCAAATAATAGAAAACAGAGGCTGCTGGGTATAAGCCGCCGTATTTCTATCATCATAGGCCACTGTGCAAACAACACTTACTCTTTCAGGCTGGATGTTTGACTGCTGTGTTTCTGTAGTGCGGTGTGTGTGTGTGTGTTCGGTGGTGTGTTCGGTGTGTGTGACGGCAGGCGTGCCGTCTCAACAAGGCTCTTTTCCTCCTCCTGAGAGTTCCGCACAGGCAGCCCTCCCTGAGCAACTGGCTAAAGCTCTTTAGAGTTATTATTTAGGGAAATGACAGATCAGATACGTCCCCTGTGCATCTGTGCACAAGCGTGGATTTGCTCAGCTGCTACCAGATTCCTAAATGGGGGATCATTCTACAAAATGGAAATCCCTCTGTTGAATTGAAACAATGTTCGTGCGACTGTGGTGTCAGAGGAGCAGAGCATTATCTGATCAGGACACGGTCAGGGGAACTGTGACAATGTAAACAAGTCAAATATATATATATGTATGTATGTATATGTATATGTGTGTATATATATATATATATATATATATATATATATATATATATAGAGAGAGAGAGAGAGAGAGAGAGAGAGTCAAAGAATATTGGGAATGGTCTGGACTAAAATCCATTTTTCCAAATTCCACGAGTGTGCAGGCCTTCATTACATCTGCACACTCTGTCTGCTCTGCTAAAATCCATCTAGGTTTACAGTGATGATTGTGGGTGATTCATCAGGTTGTGATGGGGGTAATAAATAAGTTAATTAATAAATATCAAGCTGGATTTTATCCTGCATGGATCACCACCTACCAGTGGAAATATCCCCATTATTGCTGCCAGACAATAAACCTAAACCACCATACCTCCTAAACTACAGTACGACGTGAACTACAGTACCTACTATAGCTAATATAGTATATATTTTTATTATATATATATACACACAAAAACACACACACTGCATCCACATAACTATGCAGAACAGAACAAATTCTATATATCAATTTCTAAAGTTCATGTCATATTTTTATGTCCATGTCCCTTTACCAATAACCTTCCAATATTGTGGAAGCGCTCTGTGTTATTGGACAAGTGACTCTGTTTTGAAGTCTCAGAATATCAGAGCCCAGTAGTGAAAGAAAACAACTGTAATGATGTTGGGAGTCCATATTGCACTTTGACTAACGTACGCATGAATACCTCATGAGGACTCGGCTGGACGTCTCCTGTCCAATAAGCCCTTGTCTGGAGGACGATGATGATGTTCTGTCTGTACTCCCAAAGGAAATATGTAGTAGAGTGTTTATATCTGGGCCACCTCAGCGATATTGAAAGTGCACTGCTCTCAGATTTTCTCTCTCTCTCTCTCTCTTTCACTTTGCCATTTTTGTGTTTGTATGTGTGTAGAATTCACAAATATCGAATACAGAATACAGAACATAAGTACCCTATATCTATAGCAGAGCGAGATAATTTGCAATGGATTTGCAGGAGTTTAATTTAATTTTGCATATTGCTCTACTACCAAGTCAACAGTAATTAATGTAGTGCTACTCAAATAGGTTCTGGAAATCAGTTTTCTTCAGTAAGAAACTTATACATTTTACTGTGTAGCCAACCCAGCTAACCCTTGACACAGCCCTCCCCCTGCTGCTGTGTTAGTGGGTACATTACGTGTCAGTGGGCTGCTGTGTCAGTGGGTATGTCAGTGTTTTATATCTGCTGAAAACTGAAACCAGTGCCAGGCCCTATGCTACTCGAAAAGCGTTTATGTCCAAAACTGTTTAAATTATAGAAAAGGAAACTGGCAGTATCATGTAGGTCGAGGAGCCAGTCCACCCAGTTGGCCAATCCCCAGTTAGAGGCTCTCACGTTCACAGTGCAGTGTAATAAAACACACCACCACTGGGCCATACGAGACTGTTCCATTAAACTGGGACTGAGGGCCTCTTACGTCACAAGACTCAGGAGGAGACTGCGCAGGAGAGTTATTGATGGGCAATGTTTGATATTCCGTCTGGCCCACATCTCTCTGACTTTTTAACTCCCACATTAGCGCTGTGTTTGCCAGTAGATCGACAATTACACCAGAAAGCCCAGCATTGCTTCTGGTATTCCGGCCAGCATTCAGGATGGCCCTTGAGAAAACACTAAATAATACAGACGAATTTTGGATTGTCCACCGCAGAATGAATTTAGACCAGCCACTTGGATCACTTGGGGACAGAAAGCAATGCAGTTTTATTTGGAAGGCGACAAGAACCCCACAGCCCCCACCCCCCTCTCTCCCCCCACCCCCTGTAGTCTATTGGCGTTTTAAAACATGGCTTGTCGATGCTGACAATTCCCACGTTGAGTAGACTTTGTTGGTGTACAGACGAAAGGTATACGCTCCGCCATCAGGCGAGACGCTGAGCGTTTATGTGAAAGAGACCTGGTCGAGTTGCCTGTGGTATTGATTTTGGCGCACGACTGCCATCTATCAGGTTAATCCGTTTTAATACTGGGCATGTGGACGTGTGTCGCACGAGGGAAGCACAAGAAGCCACGCCCGTCTCTCTTCTGACCCAACATAACGGGCGCGTGAGCACGCCTCGGTGCTTTTTACACGTTTTGGTGTGTGAGTGCTTGTTTCTGTACAGCTAAACGTAGCTGAGCAGCCATGCCAAACAAACACGCATGTGTGACTCGTTAGCTGTGTGAAATAGTATTGATTTGTTCTGTAGAAGAACACCTGCCCGTGTGTTAGACTCAAACACCGCTGGGAAGTTTGGAGTGAGCCCCCCTACTCCAAACGTTTATTTTATTTAATGTGAAAGGCTGTTCCTATGACGAGTAAGGTTGGGTTGCGTGAGTAGTGTCCACCCCCCAAGGTGGAATGAAACCTTCGCCTGTGATCTAATTCTCATCGTGGATCACCGTGTCATGGTTGAACACGTTGTTGATCGCAGGTGAGTGAGCAATTTGGTGGTTGTAAAAATTCTGCAGGTGCGTGGTTTGTGACGAAATAGGACAAGATGTTTACTCATCCCCAGTGTGTGCTCAGCACCATGGAAGCCAGAACGGTGGGGTCTAGTCCTTCTGAAGGCTGATGTTCTGTAGCTGTAATGCCTGTTCGTTACTCTCTGAAAAACCAGAACAGATAAACGATCCACAATTTAACATTGACGCAGGTCAACCGCAGGACTGAAACGGGAGGTTTGGCTTTGGTAACAAGGGTGAGACAGATTTGAGCTCTACCGTGTCCTCATAAAGGGCGCACATCGCCAAACAGATGCTTTACTTACAGAGCTTTTGGTTGGGAACGCCTGGTCCACAGTGCATATTAATGGAATTATATTAATAGTATGAGAGGTATAGAAAATCACTTGGGAGCCTTCAGAACTTGCACTCAGACTGTGTGTGTGTGTGTGTGTGTGTGTTTTTGATCACCCACATACACACACACACATAGTCTGTAGTCTTTGATAAAGCCTCACTTTACAACATAATGTATTCCCATTAATAGGCAGTCTGGTTGAATGCAGCTGTGAAGGAAAACCTGGTTCAGTTTAATTAAAGTCTAATTAAGATTATTATGTTCACTAGCACAATTACTTCTTTTGAATTTGAATAATGTGATTCGTTAGAAATGTAAATAACGTGATTCGTTAGACAGTGAAATGGGGGGGGAGGGGGCACTGTGGATAGGAGTTGTGTAGGTGTGAACCTCCCCAGTTTGCACAGATACTACTGGGCTCTGTCAGGAATGCAAGGTTTGATTCTGAATTAGCATATTTAGTGAGAAACATGCAAATGATGCAGGATGGACAACCCCAAAATGCTGATGTCCCTGCAGCATGAATACAGCATACACCTGCTCTCAGTTATGCCTGCATGATCATACACACGCACCACCCTTATTCTCTCCACACAGCCTTCAACACCACCCTCACTCCCCACAGGCTTCAACACCTCCCTCACTACCCATAGCCTTCAACACCACCCTCACTCACCACAGCCTTCAATACCACCCTCACTCCCCACAGCCTTCAACACCACCCTCACTCACTGCAGCCTTCAACACCACCCTCACTCCCCACAGCCTCCAACACCACCCTCACTCCCCACAGCCTTCAACACCATCCTCACTCACTGCAACCTTCAACACCACCCTCACTCACTGCAGCCTTCAACATCACCCTCACTCCCCACAGCCTCCAACACCACCCTCAGTCCCAACAGCCTTCAACACCACCCTCACTCCCCACAGCCTTCAACACCACCCTCACTCCCCACAGCCTTCAACACCACCCTCACTCCCCACAGCCTTCAACACCATTCTGTGGTAATATTTTACCTTGGAAACAAAAAAATCTCTATGGCAACAACTTCTGACTAATATTTGAGAGATAGTGTTCCTCCTTGCTTATCTCTCCATCAGACATGTCTCTTCAGGTGCCAGCAGGCTCGTTCTGCTGAGAACATCCACTAAGTGATCACCCTCCAGACACATCACAGCTGGAGTGGCCTGTGCAGCAAGGCAGGCTCTCATGATGCTGCTGTGACCTGAGTATGTACTGTCGACACTTAATGACTTTTCGTGAGTCATCACCTGCCCTGTATTCAAACCTACTTATTCATTAAAGAGGCTGGAAACCTGGTAGCATGTGGCTCAGCTGTGCAGAGAATGAGCTTCCACTACTCGTTCCTCTGAACCTTAATGCACATGTGTGCTATATTTTATTTGGATACTTTTCTTAAGACTGGGATTTTCAGGGTTTTCAATGGTTGTGAGCTGTGTAGTGACACAGACTTTGACATTGATCTGCTGAGGACAGAAATTAAAATGAAAAATGAAAAATGAAATGAATGAAAAATGCTGGTAGGTGGTGAATACCTCAGGACTGAGAAACACTGGTAGGTGGTGAATACCTCAGGACTGAGAAACACTGGTAGGTGGTGAATACCTCAGGACTGAGAAACACTGGTAGGTGGTGAATACCTCAGGACTGCTCCACGGAGTGTGGGCATGGCGGCAGGTTTGCAAGCAGAAGCACAGCTGATTCCACTTGTCCCATCAGGGGGTCTTGATGAGGTGGTCTTTAATCATATGGTCATTCAAACAACTGATCAGGGTTTTTGGGGAATAGAGGACGTAAGTGCCACAACACAACCAATGAACTAAGACCTCCGTAACTAGGACGGGAAACGACACCAAAGAAAACTAATAAACCAAACAATAAACACACGGAATAACTGGCGTGTATAGCAAGGAGAAAACGGGAAACAAAAATCACACGGAGGAAACTCGACGTGTCTAACACCTTACATAACCCAGGACTCATAAAAGGTAACCAAAAATAATAAACGATAGCAATAACAATAGAACAAAGAAAACTTGAGATGGGCCAGGTAAGGGCGTAGGAGTAGAGGACTCGAAAAGAATAGGGAGTGATGGTAGCGAAGCACCATATAATGCAACACGTTTCCTACAAGGAGTATAGGGAGGAATGGTGACGAAGCACCAATAACGCAACACGTTACCGAAGGCTGGTAGAAAGCGGAATGAACAACTAACAACTCAGCAGTGAGAGCCTGCAGCCATCCACCTTAAGTAGGGAGGCGGACGGCTGCAGGTCGTCACCGCTGATTGCACAAATTAACAGGTAGTTAATTAGGAGTTAACTCGCGCTCCCCCCTCTAGAGGTGGCAGGAGGAGCGGACCTGGAGCCAACCCCCTGACAGAGCCCCCCCCCTCTAGGCCCGAGACCTCGCAGGCCCAGAGCAACAGCCCTATCCCGATAAAAATCAGTAATGAGGGCAGGATCCAGGATGCGCGACGCAGGCACCCAGCTACGTTCCTCCGGACCGTACCCCTCCCAATCCACTAAGAACTGCTCCCGACCCCTAACGCGACGGACGTCGAGGAGCCGGCGAACAGTATAGACAGGAGCCCCATCAATAATACGCAGAGCCGGGGGGTAGGAGCACTAGGGGACCCACACAAAAACGGCCGACGGCGGGAGACATGAAACACCGGATGAACTCGCATAGAAGGCGGGAGCACCAGGCGATTCGCCACCGGATTAATTCTACGTGCGACCTTAAACGGACCCAGTAATCGGGGCGCCAACTTCTGGGTGCCCCCACGGACCGGTAAGTCCTTGGATGACAACCTACTCTCGTTGCCCGGGGCGGAATGACAGAGCTGGGAGACGGTGTTTATCAGCCCTACGTCGGTAGCAATCAGAAGCCTTAATTAGAGCTTTACGTGCACGGACCCAGGCCCCGCGACATCGTCGGACTTGAGCCTCCACCCCAGGGACCGCCACAGATTTCTCCTGGTCAGCGAACAGTGGAGGTGAGTATCCAAACAGACCCTCAAACGGGGACATACCCAGGGAAGAATGCCACAGGGTGTTGTGCGCGTATTCCGCCCAAACTAAATGATCAGCCCATGAAGCCGGGTTAGAGGAGGCGAGACAGCGCAAGGTCTGCTCTAAGTCTTGTTTGACCCGTTCCGTCTGGCCATTAGACTGGGGATGAAACCCGGAAGACAGACTGGCCTTAGCACCTAGGAGATCTAGAAAAGCCCCCCAAAATCTACTGGAAAACTGGGGACCCCGATCAGACACCACATCTCGAGGGAATCCATAATTACGAACAATGTGGTTTAACAGTAGCGTGGCGGTCTCGCGAGCAGACGGCAGCTTAGGCAGAGCGATTTAACTTGCTAAATTTAGTGAACCGATCCACTATAACTAAAATAGCAGTATTGCCTTTAGAGGCAGGCAACCCAGTGACGAAGTCCAGCGAGATATGAGACCACGGTCTAGAGGGGACCGGCAAAGGGTGAAGGAGACCACTGGGTTTCACCCGCGGAACCTTACCCCGGTTACACACATCGCACCTAGTAACAAAGGTCCGAACCTCCTGATCCATGTCGAGCCACCAGAACCTACGTTTAATGAATTCTAACGTACGGCGAGCACCGGGATGGGCCACAAAACGGGACGAGTGCCCCCACTCTAATACTTTCTGACGTACATTGGATGGGACATAAAGGCAACCATCAGGATCCCCGCCAGGACTAGGCTCAGCCACCAAGGCTTGCTTTACCGCCTGTTCTACTTCCCACTGGATAGGGGCAATGATCATTTCAGGGGGAATGATCGTGCTGGGGAGACTGGGCGTGACAGCAGGCTCCCATTGCCGCGATAGAGCGTCAGGTTTGGTGTTTTTAGAGCCCGGCCGGTAGGAAATAGTAAAATCGAATCTGCCGAAAAACAGCGACCACCTAGCCTGACGGGAATTAAGGCGTTTAGCCTGTTGCAGATAGGAAAGGTTTTTATGATCAGTCCAAACTAAAAACGGATGCGCCCCTTCGAGCCAATGTCTCCACTCCTCTAGGGCTAACTTAACAGATAATAACTCCTTATCACCGACATCGTACCGGCCCTCAGTAGGCGTAAAACGGTGGGAGTAAAAAGCGCAGGGGTGTAAGCGCGGTGGTTGTCCCACACGTTGGGACAGTACAGCACCAGCTCCCAACTCAGAGGCATCAGTCTCCACAACAAATGGAATCTCCGGATCAGGCACACGTAGCACTGGGGCAGAAACAAAACGTTGCTTTAAACCATCAAAAGCCGCCTGAGCTTCTGGGGTCCATACAAACTTTCCTAGCGCCTTCTTGGTAAGAGCAGACAAAGGAGCAGCTAAGGTGCTAAACCCCTTGATAAAGCGGCGGTAAAAATTGGCAAACCCCAGAAAACGCTGCACTAATCGCACAGATGTGGGCGTAGGCCATTGAGCCACGGCTCGGGTCTTAGCTGGATCCATAGCCAACTGATCCTGAGAAACTACGAAACCCAGGAAGGAAACTTCCGGCACATGAAAAAGCGATTTTTCCAATTTGACATATAAGTGGTTCTCCAACAAAAGTTGGAGTACCCGGCGGACGTGACTAACGTGATCTTCCAAGGAGCGACTATAAATGAGGATATCGTCAAGGTAGACGAAGGCAAAATTATCCAAGGCCTCCCTAAGAACCTCGTTAACATAGCGCTGAAACACTGCGGGCGCATTCATTAAGCCGGATGACATAACTAAATACTCGTAATGCCCAGACGGGGTGATGAAAGCGGTTTTCCATTCATCCCCTTCTCTTACCCGTAACAAATTGTAAGCGCTGCACAAATCCAACTTGGTAAAAACCGTAGCATGCTGTAGTGCCTCGAACGCCGAAGACATGAGAGGGAGAGGGTGGCGATCTTTGACAGTGATTTTATTAAGACCCCGATAATCAATACATGGCCTAAGACCCCCATCCTTTTTTCCCACAAAGAAAAACCCTGCTCTGGCAGGAGAGTTGGAAGGACGAATAAACCCCGCCGCTAGGGCTTCCGTTCACCGACGGGTCTGCCCTTTTTCCTGTAACAGTGGGCATAGACGTATAAGATGTCCCGGTTGACCAAAATAAAGACACCTGCCCTCACGAAGACGTGTGAGTCGCTCTTGCTTTAACAGGCATGTACGACCCAACTGCATGGGTTGATCTCGCGTCTCTTCAGTAGCGGGAGGCTCGTGGTAAGGCGAAACAGGATCCGCACTGGTTTCATGCGAGCGAGACGCTGGCTTTTGCGATCGCGCATTCTGTTGTCTAATTTTATGGTTAATTCTATGAGCTCGTCTAAACCGGCAGGCTGGTCCCTAACCGCGAGCTCATCCTTAAGGTCTTCGGCTAAACCTTCTAAATAAACCGCAGCGAGAGCTCCTGGACTCCAGTCACTCTCGGCTGCCAAAGTGCGGAACTCCAAAGAGTAATCAGCCACCGTTAACCTCCCCTGCTATATGCGGAGTAATTTAGAGCCCATAGAACCGCCAATGGCCGGGTGGAAGAATGCCTGATGCATGGCTCGCGAGAATCGCTCGTATGAAGCACAAGTGTCAGGTTGGTTCTCCCAAACAGGAGTAGCCCAACGTAAGGCTTTGCCCGTGAGCAGGGTCATAACGTACGCCACCTTAGATCTATCTGAGGGAAAGCGCAAGGGTTGTTGTTCGAAAATTAATGAACATTGCAGAAGGAACCCTCTGCATTCCTCGGCGACGCCGCTGAATCGCATGGGAGAAGGTAGGCTAGGTTCTGAACGAATAACAGGGGGAGAACCCGACGTGACCGGGGAAACAGGAGGACTGGGTGAGACGCCCGGCAGGCAGGCTGTCTGGACCGTGCTGGCAATGGTCTGCATCTGCCCAAGCATTTGTTGCAGGGCTTGTTCGTGCCTGCCAATGGCCTGTCCTTGCAGGGCCAGAGCGTCTTTAAGCTCACCTATAGCTTGCGGTATGGCTACGTCCACAGTTTAAGGCTGAGTTGTTCTGTGACGCGGGTAGTCCGGGTTGGACTACTCGCGGGGGTTTTTGGGGAATAGAGGACGTAAGTGCCACAACACAACCAATGAACTAAGACCTCCGTAACTAGGACGGGAAACGACACCAAAGAAAACTAATAAACCAAACAATAAACACGCGGAATAACTGTCGTGTATAGCAAGGAGAAAACGGGAAACAAAAACCACACGGAGGAAACTCGACGTGTCTAACACCTTACATAACCCAGGACTCATAAAAGGTAACCAAAAATAATAAACGATAGGAATAACAATAGAACAAAAGAAAACTTGAGATGGGCCAGGTAAGGGCGTAGGAGTAGAGGGCTCGAAAAGAATAGGGAGTAATGGTAGCGAAGCACCATATAACGCAACACGTTTCCTACAAGGAGTATAGGGAGGAATGGTGACGAAGCACCAATAACGCAACACGTTACCGAAGGCTGGTAGAAAGCGGAATGAACAACTAACAACTCAGCAGTGAGAGCCTGCAGCCATCCACCTTAAGTAGGGAGGCGGACGGCTGCAGGTCGTCACCGCTGATTGCACAAATTAACAGGTAGTTAATTAGGAGTTAACTCGCGCTCCCCCTCTAGAGGTGGCAGGAGGAGCGGACCTGGAGCCAACCCTGACAGTCAGCTGCTCCTGCCTAGCTGGGATGAAAAGTTGGTGTCACACAGACCCTTAGTGGAACTTATTCACTGTCACTGGTGTATGATTTACCTTAAGCAGTCTTCATCAGGTGGTCTTTAATCAGGCGGTGTGTGATTTAGACCTTAAGCAGTGACATCATCCTCTTGGCTTTTACACAGGAATTTTTTAGTTAAACTTTTTCCAGCATGTCAGCATGTCCCTTCTTCTGTCTGACCTGGGTGGCTCACTAATTAAGGTCTTGTAGGGAACCTTCTAATTAGAACATTTAATATTGGACACTTAATTAATCATAATAGAAAAACAGTCTGATAGTTTACAGTCTGATAACAGTTCGGTCTGTCTTTCCAGTGTTTATCACATAAATACAGAATACAGTGTTTTTCCATGTTTTGTAGGCCTAAACTTTGCACCACTACCACTAGATGCCACTTCTTCTCAGCATCATCTCTGCCTTATTTTCTCTTATAGCTGTGTCTGAATTCTGATGCAGTAAAAATTCTGATCTCAGATGCGCATCGCTATTCACCGTATGATCATAACTAATTAGAATGGAAAGTGGAAGAACTGACCCCAGACCAGCCCTCCAACCAGGTTTGAAAGATATACAGCCTTCTGGTCTCTTAGTACTCCAGCCTATTTCCCTGAGTAAACGGTGTCTCCCGCAGTGACGGCTTCCTTAACGAGCCCCACCACATAACGAGCTCTGGAATATTAATACGTTCATGTAGTCTGATGTAATTATATGCCATTGCCCTGTGCTCAGACGCATACTTCGTTATAAATGCGGTAATCCAGAACACAGGGCCTCTTAACATTTGACTCTTCGATTTCCAGACAACACTATCGCCAGGATGAATAGTGTCATTTCAAAGGCTCCTGCTGTCCCGTATAGGGAAGGGGGCTGTGTATTTCTGCTAAACAAATTCAGGTGTGTAGGTGTTCTGATTAAGACATTTAGAAACACTCCAGGAGTGATCAGGAGTTAACACACTCCAGGAGTGATCAGGGGTTAACACACTCCAGGAGTGACCAGGAGTTCACACACTCCAGGAGTGACCAGGAGTTCACACACTCCAGGAGTGATCAGGAGTTCACACACTCCAGGAGTGACCAGGAGTTCACACACTCCAGGAGTGATCAGGAGTTCACACACTCCAGGAGTGATCTGCAGTTAAACTACTAAGGAAATATAAGTTACGTGTCCAATTGCAAAACTAATTTCATTGTTGCAGAAGAAATTCATGATAATGAAATCTGAATATTGCAATATCCAATTAAAAACAATTATGCATTTTTGCCATTTAGATGACCATTTCTCCAACCCTCACACAGACGTTTCAGGGAAGACGGCTGACCCCCTGACAGCCCTGACTCACCGTACAGGCACAGCCGCTGTGAGGTTCACACACTCTAACGAGCTGCATCTGCGTGTCCGTGTTCTGTAAAAGCCAGAAGAAGGGGTAGCTGGGAGAATGTTGGACAGCCCACAAAGACAGCAGACTTCAGGAAGTGGTGTGTGTGTGTGTGTGTGTGTGTGTGTGTGTGTGATAGGGAGAGACAGAGAGAGACTTGTTGAGTGCACACTAACATGACATGCACATATATAGAATCTGTGATCTGTGTAAAAGGCTTACACACACACACACACACACACACATATACACACACTGAAATTATGAGTAAATGGTGGCAACACCCAGCTCAGTGCACACACACACCACATAAACACACATGCACACACAAGAAGTGTGTAAAAGGTGCCAATCAACCCTACACACCCATAAAAACATGTCCACACACACATACTGATAGTGATTATTATCTCTAACATCTAATCACTAGGTCTTTGGGTGCATGTTTATGTAATCCGGGGTCAGCAAGTGAAGACAGTCACACTGCTTCTGATTAACAGGCCCTCCTGTCCATCAGACACTCTGGGAGTCATTAGCCGACTGACCAGCCACTCCATAAACCTCAATATCTCTATCAATATTCGTTCTGATTAAGGTAAAAAAAAAGAAGAAGAAGGTAATGGAAGGATTCGATTGCCTTCATTTTGCTTTTTTCCATGGACAGGTTATGAGGGAGAGAATGATTCTCTGAGACCTCCAGACGTACGAGGTAATATTGATGAGTCTGTGCAAGCAGAAGGGTTAAAAGGTCATTCTCTTTAAGATGTATGAGGCAGAGTGCTTAATCTGTAAAGGCAAAGGTGTTTGAAGTGTGTGGAGTTTTCTGGAGGGAATCTAGAGCTGGCGATCTACAGCTGGGGTCTGGAACTGGGGGCTCTAGAGTTGGGTCTAGAGCTGGGGTCTGGAACTAGATTCTGGAACTGAGTCTGGAACTGGGGGTCTAGAGCTGGATCTAGAGCTGGGATCTTTTCAGAGTGCGTTGGCTGAGGCCCATATCAGTAATGCAGCTTCATGCTTGAGCCCAGTTAGATAATGCCGTGCTGGCACGGACGTTGTCCGGAAACAACTTTCATTATAGCGCAAGAATTCTGGAGGTATAGATATCTGTCTTGGTCTAAAAGTCATTTTTGTCTGTGCTCTCGGACTTTCTCACTTCTCTCTCACATTCCTACGGGAACACAGAAAAGAATCAAGCAACTGTTCCTACTACTGAAACCAATAAAAGCTCCCAGTCCCAGTATAAAGTGCTTTATTAATGGGATGAAGCAGGGGCTTTATATACAGCACGCAGTCCCTAATCTACTGCTGCAGATCCAGCAGCCCTGTTGTTCAGCATGTCTGACTACACACGCGAGTGCTGAGGTCACTGTCTGCACCAGCGCCATCGGGATTCATCTTGAATGTCGAGCGTTTATCTCACCCTTTTAGTCAGGGCCTTTTTCTTTTCTCGTTTCATTTCTCTTCTTGCCATCCGTGTTTCCCCAACGTCATGTTGCGTTTCCAAAAGAATGGACGTGAGGACCATTGCTATGGACATGGACCCGTGGGAACCCAGCCTGTCTCGGTTACGATATCGCACATGTTGCTGCAGTTAAGTTAGTCCTGTGAACGCTTTTGTAAAAAATAATTGCAAGCATTTTGCAATTCACCTGCTGTGCACAAACTTCCTGGAAAAGTGGTGGGTGGTCTCAGCACAACAAACATAACATCCCTACTGTTAAACAGAAGAAAACATGTCAAAAAACAAGTGTGTACTTTGTCTAATCAGTTATATAGAGCAGCACACCACTGACCTTGTTACCAAACTGGATACGTCTGACACCAAGGTCTCATGCTCTATATGTAACAACACCTCTCTCTCTCCTCTCTCTCTCTCTCTCTCTCTCTCTCTCTCCTTCTCTCACTGTGTCTCTCTCTCCCTCTCTGCTGACGTACAGAGATGCTGTGGTCAGACTGTAATGTGCTGGACACGGTGAGGGCCAGGAGGAGGCCGTGGGGCCCCACGCGGAAGCTCTCCTGCTCCTTTTGGTTCCTGCTGCTGTTCGGGGCTGGAGGTCTGGTGCTCTTCATACACCTGCAGGACCTGGCGGACATGGTGCAGCAGCAAACACCTGGTGAGACACACACACATATACATACACACACACATGCACATACACGAACACACACATGCTCACACACATGCATACACACACACATACAAATGGTGTTTGCACTCACATACACACACACACACACTCTGTGCCACCGTCCGCACACTGAATGCCCTGGTCGTTAGCCTCTGTTCACATGTAGCTTGAGCTAAATGCTCCTGTGTGTGCTTCAGCCAATCAGTAGCCATGCCACTTCAGTGCTGAGTGGACAGTGGCTAGCATTCATCCTCAAGCCCTGGCAACACACCGTCCGCATTCACTGCCACTGTGGGTTGGGTTTCTAGCAGAACACTACAGCAGGTCTTCCACTAGGACTGGTACAATGGCGGCGTGAACTGCTATAGCATCAGTGTGAATTAGCAGAGTGAACCGGCCTGAGCCCGCTGAAGCCTCAGAACGCACGGCAGCCTGGGGTTTGTTGTTACCCTTCTAACAAGAACAGGAACACCAGAGGAACACTGGCCAAAGAGCAACAAACAACAACAAAAATCACAAAAGAGCTGCTGTGATTTAGTCTGACCAGTGAGTTCATCCTTGTAAAAATTACCCCCAAAGTCCATAAAACAGAACTTATTGACTCCTCTTAGCTAACAGTTGGTAGGACTGACCCCAGACGTGAGGGTGTCCAGGGGAGCATAGCGGTCATGGACATGCTCTCACGTCAGGAGGGCTGGCCATCTGGACAGAGCATGGGTGTGTGTGTGTGTCTGTGTGTGTGTTAAGCTCACGTCTGACCAGGAGACACTGGAGACTTAGAAAGAATAGTGATGGATCACACTGACTTCAGTCTTTACCTTGTATTTGTTAGTGCCACACACACACACAATATACACATACACAATTCACACACACACAATATACACATGCACACCACACATGCAAACACCAACACACACAGCATACCCACACACAACACACATGCACACAGACACAAACTCCACACACATATGCACATACACACACACTCTGAATTTAGTCATGCAATAACACTACGTAGAATGACAGTTTGATGCTGAACTGTCTTCAATCTCCCTTGGAAATAATCATTTCAGTACAATTGGGGTATCCTCTACAAGTCACCATGGGAACTGCCAACAGTTGATATAAACTGCTGACAGAAATTTGGAGCAGTATGTGTGTGCTGGACAGCTTAGATCTCTCTTGTCTGTCTGTCTGTCTGTCTGTCTGTCTCTCCCTCTCTCATCACAGTAAATTTCCAGTGAGTGCTCCAGTTATTTGGTCATTTCTGGCAATCGTGTAGAATAATGGGCCTTTTTCTGGGCTGTTTAGACACTTCAAAGGCTCCAGAGTAGCTCCACGTTCTGACAGCTTAGCAGCTCAGACGGGATAATGAAGGAACGCAGCACTCTCCTAAGCTATTCAGGCCAATATACGCAGGAGGTCCTGATTATACTGTTTACATTACAGTCCGAGCATTAAAAAGCCACGTTTTCTTCAGTTTTCTCATGATCACTTTTGTGAGCTGGAGAGCAGCACCATTCTTGAGGCGTCCAGCGTCTCCATGAGCCCTAACTGTGAGGGTCCAACTAGACTAACTGTGAGGGTCCAAGTAGACTGGGGGAGTGAGGGGCAGTCTTCCTGTGTGGCTCCCAGACCTGCAACCCAGACCTGCACCCCAGCTCAGACACGCTGTGGCATACTGGAAACCCACAGCCATGTCTGAGTTGTTTCACTCTCATACCATTCTTCTCCACCCTCTCTCACTCTGCTCCACTCTCTCTCACTCTGCTCCACTGTCATCTCACTCTGCTCTACTCTCGTCTCACTCTGCTCCACTCTCGTCTCATCTGTTATCGAGCAGCCTTGGTCCTTATCATGTTTCCTTCTTTTTTGTTCTTTTCTCACTTGCTCTCCTGTTTCTATGGACCTTTCTCTCTCCCACTCTTATCTGCCATTATCTGTTTCTCTCTCTCATCGTTATCTATCCTGCAGGTTCTCTCTTTATCTCCCTGCTTCTCAGTGTCTGTCTCTCTCACTCCCTCTCTCTCCCCCTCTCTTTCTCTCTCTCCCTCCCTCTCCCTCTCTCTCTCCCTCCATCTCTCTCTAAGCGCCTGTAAGGGATTCCGTATTGACTCCGCTGTACTACAAGCTTGTAATCCACAGTACTGCTGTTTATTCCTGATCTGTGCGCAAAGTGCCGTGAATTGGACAAAAGACAGAATACAAGGCCTCTGAAAACAAGGCCGTAATTACAGCCCCGCCGTGCAGGGGAAAGGCCGGATGCCGCTGTCACTGTAGCCATCCACCATCACTGTAGACATCTACTGTCACTGTAGTCATCCACCATCACTGTAGTCATCCACCATCACTGCTGTCATCTACTGTCACTGTGGTCATCCACTGTCATTGTAGTCACCATCGTCACTGTAGTCATCCACCATCACTGTAGTCATCCACCATCACTGTAGTCATCCACCATCACTGCTGTCAGCTACTGTCACTGTGGTCATCCACTGTCAATGTAGTCACCATCGTCACTGTAGTCATCCACCGTTACTGGGTCCAGCTCCAAATTGTTCCCACAAAGTTGGGAGCATGGAATTGTCCAAAATGTCTTGGTATGCTGAAGCATTCAGAGTTCCTTTCACTGGAACTAAGGGGACAAGCCCACACCATAATCCCCCCTCCACTTGTAGTCAGACAAGTACCGTTCTCCTGGCGACCGCCAAACCCAGACTCGTCCATCAGATTGCCAGATGGAGAAGTGCGATTCGTCACTCCAGAGAATGCGCCTCCACTGCTCTAGAGCGTTCTTTACACCACTACATCCGATGCTCTGCATTGCACTTGGTGACGTATGACTTGGATGCAGTTGCTTGACCATGGAACCCCATTCCACAAAGCTCTCTGTGCACTGTTTGTGAGCTGATCTGAAGGCCACATGAAGTTTTGATGCCTGTAGTGATTGACTCTGCAGAAAGTTGGCGACCTCTTCGCACTATGCGCTTCAGCATCCACTGACCCTGCTCCATCAGTTTACGTGGCCTGCCACTTCATGGCTGAGTTGCTGTCATTCCCAAACACTTCCATTTTCTTATAATACAGCTGCCAGTTGACTGGAATATTTAGGAGCGAGGAAATTTCAAAACTGGATTTGTTGCACAGGTGGCATCATATCACAGTTCCACGCTGGAAATCACTGAGCTCCTGAGAGTGACTCATTCTTTCACAAATGTTTGTAAAAACAGTCTGCATGCCTAGGTGCTTAATTTTATACACCTGTGGCCATGGAAGTGATTAGAACGCCTGATTCTGATCATTTGGATGGGTTAGCAAATACTTTTGGCAATATTGTGTACATACATACACACACACTCATATATATACATACACACACACACACACACACTCGTATACATACACACACACACTCATATACATACACACACACACACACACACACTCGTATACATACATAGACACATAATGCTCTTTTGTTTTAATTATGTAATATAAGAGGTGACAGATGGATCCAGGCAAGCAAAATAAATACAAGCAGAACAAATCCCCATGGTTATTTTTAATAAATCATAAAGGAAAAGTGTCAATGAAATAATGAAACCCAGAGGCCACACAACTCTCTGATGCCCCCCGACCCCCCCCCTGACCCCCATGAACCCCTCCCCCCCCCCCCCACCCACCAGAGCATATTGTTTCAAGGCTAGAGTGCAGAATTTGATCTGAGCCATACAGAGGTTCAGTAATCCAATAATCCAGCTACGCTTTCCGGGGGCCTAATTTAGCCATCTCTTAATGTAATTAAACTGGACACATGACCCAGGGCACTGGATTAGGCCCTAACCCTGCCAGAATTGGGATTCTGCCTTTACAAACGGCTATTCTCTCCTCTCGCCTTCAGCTGGGCGGCACCCAAATATCTCACAAAGGCGCTTGTGTTGGGTCTGCACTGAGCCTTCATTCGACAGCACCACTACAGCTCAGAATTGCCCCATCACGTCCTGTGGGCATTTAAATTGAAGTCTACCATCCACAAAATGCCCCTTGTTAAAATGAAATCGCACATGATGGAGACCACCGAGAGATTCCACAGTGGAAGCGACGGCTGCGTTCTCTCCCTCCTGACTTAATGTCGTCGTCCTGAGTGACGAGGGCTCTGCCCTTTGTGATTTGTTCATAGCACACTGCACCATATTAAAGGTCTGCACAAATAGTGCTGCGTACAGACGTGCTTGTGCTGAAGTTTCCTGTCTGTGTTGAAGTGGTGAAGAGGGTGGAGGTGATGGAGGGGGCACTGCAGCTGGAGAACAGAGCAAAGAGAGAACAGATCCTCAAATCACATTAGAGCAGAGCTGAGGCTACTCCCAGACATCCCTATCCCCTCCCTCCTCTCTCTCTCTCTCTCTCTCTCTCTCTCATCAGGTAGACAAAAGACAGAAAGACTTCAAATCAATTGTTGAAGCTGCAACTCACACCTGCATGGCCATGAGAAGCTGTGAGACACAGGTGTCTACTTTAACAACAGAGAGAGAGAGGGATAGAGAGAGGGATAGAGAGGGGGGAGAGATGGAGATAGAGAGAGAGAAGGAGAGAGATAGAGGGGGAGAGAGACACACAGAGGGAGAGGGAGAGAGAGAGAAAGGGGGAGAGAAAAAACATGAACAAAACAAAACAACAGAAGCAGGTGCTCAGAATGACCCTCCTGAATGTGCTGTGAGAGAGAGAGAGTGTGAGCGAAGGAGAGCAACATGATGGATGAAGAGTGAGGATGAAAGAGCCACACCAGCAAACCTGCACAGCCGCCCCAGAGTGTGGGGGGAGGGGTGGTGTTGATGCCCACGGGGGGTGTCGCCTCTGCCTACTGGGGGCTCCCGCGAGCAGGACCCAGCTGAGGTGTCTGGGACTGTGATCCCCATGTGGTCCCCATGCATTGAGACAGCACTCCCAATCCCCATGCAGTGAGACAGCTCTCCCAATCCCCTTGCAGTGAGACAGCTCTCCCAATCCCCATGCAGTGAGACAGCTCTCCCAATCCCCTTGCAGTGAGACAGCTCTCCCAATCCCCATGCAGTGAGACAGCTCTCCCAATCCCCTTGCAGTGAGACAGCTCTCCCAATCCCCATGCAGTGAGACAGCTCTCCCAATTCCCTTGCAGTGAGACAGCTCTCCCAATCCCCATGCAGTGAGACAGCTCTCCCAATCCCCATGCAGTGAGACAGCTCTCCCAATCCCCTTGCTGTGATAAGAGCCCAGTGGCCACTGGCCCATTCAGTCTGTCCCTCTACCCCACAACAGCAGCACTCTCAGCCTGCAGTTGTAGGAGCCAGCAGAGCTGAACCAACCCTGTCGTCCCTCTGGGGGGAATGATCCCAACCATGTGCAGTTTAATGATGGATGAACGTAAACAAACTCACGCAAACAAACTTCTGAATCATCAGAACAGTCAGAATGGCCAAAAGCTAACCTGCTTCCTCTCCCATCTCTCTCTCTCCCTCACTGTAGATGGTTCCTATTAGTGCTTTCTCACTCTCAACTGCAGATGGCTCATTTTATTCTGCTGGAGGCCAGTTGTTTGGTATGCCTGAAGTAGTGCTTCCTGACCACATGCACCTGAAAGCTACTTCCAAAGCCCATATGAATGAATAGAGATAGTCAAAGACCAACAGAACCGATCCTTCTTTTTCAGTCTAGTCAGTAAACTGTATGCTTAATATTTAGGGTTAGGGTTAGTGTTAGCATTAGTGTTAGGGTTAGTAAACTGTATGATTAATAGCTGGAGTTGCACAGAAAAATCAGTGTGATGCAGAAGATAAAGAATTAGACACCAGACAGCAGCTCAGCTTCTGTCATCTGACAGAAACTTAAGGAAATCCATCTGACCAGTGACACTTGACAAGAACGTTATGATAACCTACAGGGTATCAGAGCTCCACCCCCCACAGGGTATCAGAGCCCCACCCACCACAGGGTATCAGAGCCCCACCCCCTACAGGGTATCAGAACCCCACCCTCTACAGGGTATCAGAGCCCCACCCCCTACAGGGTATCAGAGCCCCACCCCCTACAGGGTATCAGAGCCCCACCCCCCACAGGGTATCAGAGCCCCAGCACAGAAGGCTCTTAACTCTTAAGGTGAAATCAGTAATGCAACCAGTATGAGTCCTAGCTGCCCCAGAACTCACGTGGTCACTTCAGGGGGAAAAAAAAATCTATGTATTTATTTATTTATTTGTTGTATAAATAAAACAGGACATCTTTCAAACAGAATAGGAATGCCCTTTTAGCATCCTAACAAGAACATTCAAAGCAGGAAAAGCATGAATGGCAGCTAGAGAAGACTTAAAACAAGTTTTGACCGTCTCACCCAGTGAACATTCAGGAAGGGTGTCTGTAATCTCTTCCCCACCACAGCAGTGACGCCCCCACAAGGGCTGTAGCGGGATTACATGGCTGCAAGCTTCACAATCATGCCTGTAGCATAGCTGTGTTGTTGAGAGGGCAGCTGTATTGCTTTGTAGTGACTGGCTGATTCCTTATTCATAGTCTGTGAACAAGGCGGAGTCAGGGTGATGGAGTGGGCGGTGCCAGCTCAGAGCCACACCCAGGCATGTTCATCTTTCAGTACTTAACACTAATAACACTAATAACATAGTTTTTGACTATATAGCATAGTCACCGAGTGTTGAGTATACTCAACAATTCACACTCAGTCCTTAGAACTGGTCGACGTTTTGAGTAATGAAAAGTAAAGCAGCGTGAAACAGGAAGGGAGGAGCTATTCATACTTGGTGTATAAATAAATGTGAGTGACATCAGAACTTGTGCATGAATGTGAGTGACACCAAAACTGGTGTAAAATGTATGATGCATCAGAAGGTTAAGATTTATATATGTATTACTGTGTACTATTACTGGGTAGTACACAATTATAGACCTTATAAATGTACAACCCAATTATAGATACCAGCTATAAATACCTCATTGCTCAAATACCTCATGTCATATAATTGCCCCAGTCCCTTCCCAGCATGGCGTGACTCAGCAGGGTGGCCTCCCGGTGAGCCTGGCGGTGAGACCACTGGTGAGTCTCCTCCTGAGAACTGAGTACTCGCAGCTACGGTTATCTTCTCTGTAAGGACGCTACACATCTGTTCTGAACACAAGCCTTATTAGCAGCGAGCTCCCATTCTGTGGATGCTGCAGGACAGAGCGGTCCGCTGCCTTAAACTTCACACAGCAGAGCCTTGGGAAATAAAACGGATGCCCAAATGATATGCACGTACATTTGTTTAATTAAAGCGGCATCCCAAAAGACCAAATTCCAGATTGGACCTATTTACTAATGCAGTGTGCGTATTCTATAAATAGCTGGAGTCAGCAGGTGGGCGGAGTTTATCTGGAGTCAGCAGGTGGGTGGAGTTCTGGGTTTGTTTTCCTCAGTTAGCCTATTTGGCAGATTTTCTGTTTTTCTCTCCAACAAGGACTAATTAATGTCTCAGACTGTGCGTGCGGATCAGTGCACACCGTCCTGAGGGAGGTGCTGTGGACTACTGTGGCGGTCCACAGTCCCACACTATAATGATAGATTGATACCAGCAGTGAAACGACTGCTAATCTGGCAAAAAAAAAAGACATAAAAGCAATCCAGTTTGCCAAGACACGGCGCCATGAGAAATAAGGACTTTCTATTTAAAGTTGAGAAAATGCTGAGAAACTAGAAGGGATGAAATCGTGCTTGATGGCAGTAAGCAGGTTTTTTTTTCATAGATCAAACAATCCAGTGTGCCAAGTCACATGACCAAACACAAAGCCAGCAGTATTCAAACAAAAGAAGGACAACAAAAGTGTTTATTAATCATCCAGTTCTTTTCCAATAGGCCTAAGGGTCTTATATATATATATATATATATATATATATATATATATATATATATATATATATATATATATAAATTAAATCTGAAGAAGATTCCATATAAGTAAGTGTAGTGTACTTACGTAAGATACTTGGAAAAAATTTTCCAGAAAAACAGGACAGTTTGGGACAGAGGTCCTTCATCAGCTGTACAAGCAAAGTGCTTCTGATGAGGAGGAACCAGTTTATATATGAAAACGTAGCTGTTTATATCAGAACATTCGTTCATGGGGTTCTAAAGTTCTAATAGTGGAGATCAGTTATTTTTCTAATTTCATTGTTGCCATAGCAACAACTGGCTAAGCAAACAGATATGTCATTAATACAATGTCCATTAGTATTAAAATACCTTGCCACTGGAAAAGGATCCTTAATCCTGATGGTCCGAAGGTGTTCAACAAACTGATCAGCAAGTCTTCTCTTGGTTTCTCCAGTGTAATGCTGATTGCATCTCTTGCAAGTAATGCAGTAGACAAACCCTTCTGTGGTGCATGAGGATTAATGATATATAACAATTGATCATTTTGTGCCAGTTATTTTAGTGGCTGTGTAATAAAGTTACATGTAACACATCTAGATTGGTTGTAGGCTACGGTACCACAGTTAGAATCTGAATGGTGACTTTAATGTTTTTGTCTTATCTATAAGAGATTAGTGGAGGATCAGTATAATATTAGCCACTGTTTATAGGGTAATAAGTCAGCATGCATTTCAAAACTTTTCTGGAGGGAGTCTTCATTGTCACTACAAATGCGCTTAAGTCTGAGTAGTTGCAAGTGAGGAATTGAGTTTTTGCAGGTGTTTTGCAGGAAGAATTGTATTGTAGATAGGAATTAGAGTCTGTA
The DNA here is from genome assembly GCA_020368025.1 of Brachyhypopomus occidentalis. NCBI lineage: Eukaryota > Metazoa > Chordata > Actinopteri > Gymnotiformes > Hypopomidae > Brachyhypopomus > Brachyhypopomus occidentalis. Next base: position 878,729 of record JAGXOD010000034.1, read on the forward strand.
GGTTTATAATGGATGGTAGTTTTTAAACAAGAATTAGTCAAATTCACTGAAACATCCAAAAAGGGCTACCGTCATGCCAGGATGTGCTGTATTCCAGGTTGTGCTGTATTCCAGGATGTGCTGTATTCCAGGTTGTGCTGTATTCCAGGATGTCCTGTATTCCAGGTTGTGCTGTATTCCAGGATGTGCTGTATTCCAGGATGTGCTGTATTCCAGGATGTGCTGTATTCCAGGTTGTGCTGTATTCCAGGATGTGCTGTATTCCAGGATGTGCTGTATTCCAGGATGTGCTATATTGCATGTATATTCCAGAGCTGAGTTGAACTTGCAGAACGAAGACATGAACAGTTGGAGCTCTTGTAATGTGCATGTAGCAATAAAAAAAATGTCATCAATGTATCTCAGAAATTGTAAGGGTACAAGTCCAGTGTATTGCTCAAAACAAGTTTTCTCAACAAATCCAACAAAGAGGTTGACATAAGATACCCATTTTAGTGCCCATACTGATTCTTATTTGTGAGTACTACTTGGAGTGAGTAGTAAGTGAAGCAGAGTTACCACAAGTTCAGCCAATCTGAAGAGAATCTCTGTGGGAGGTTCTTCTCAGATCATGCATCAAGGAAACGTTTTAAAGCTCTCAAACCATCTTCATTAGGGATTGTGTGCAGACTTTAAATATCCACTGAAAAAAGAGTTGACAGGTAGCGTTTGTGCTTTCAGGTGTTTGTAGGAAGTGTGAAGAGTCACATGTACATGAGAATTGAACAATAGGCTGAAAAATGTCATCCAGAAGATGGGATTATAATTCCTGTTAGGCAGAACATGCAGATTCAATGGGACGTCCAGGATTATTTTCCTTATGAATTTTCGTGAGGAGATAGAAAGGGCTACAGTGAGGATTGTCTACAGTCAGATTACGATCAGAATCAGGGAGGTCTCCTGCTGAAATGGCATGGTTAATAGTGGCCTGGATAGAAGACTGTACCTGTGGAGTGATATCAGAGCTGTTCCACCTGTAGTGTCAGAAAGCTGGTGGCTTGCTTCCTTCTTTAAAGATCTTTTCTCCGAACAACAACAGCACCACCTTCACCAGCTCGTCTCATAGCAACGCCACTCCTCTTCTTTACATTTTTAACTAACAGCATTGTGTGTATATTGAGTACTGTGGCCATTTTTAATTATATATGTGCATGTGTGTGTGAGTGTGTGTCTTTGTACAGTGTTCATATAACAAGACTTGAGTGGCTGTATTTGAGGAACTATACTTATCTTCATAACAGCCTCTTGATGAAGAGGAGTGTTCTCCTGCAGCTCTGTGGGCCGGGCCTCCAATGTGGGCCGGGCCTCCTCTCTGGGAGAACAAAAGCTGAAGGCCTTCTGCCTCGGGGAGTGATGACAAGCTGTCTCCTCCGCTGACAGGAGGGAGAGCAGAGGGCAGCAGTGGAGCGGCTGGCTGATGTTTATCTGTGGAGGGAGGGCGTGTGTGGAGACGGAGGGAAAGGGCTACAGGGCGGTGGCTTTTAACGAGGGAGAGGTGTGCGCGTGTGTGTGTGTGTGTGTGTGTGTGGGAGAGATGAGCAGGACACCCAAGACACCCGCACGCACCCCGTCACACCGCATGACAGGTTCACGGCAGATCTCCCTTTCAAGAGACGATCGCTGAGATGGACTGAGATGGACAGTGTGCACCCAGAGTGAAGCCCATGGGAACATTACGTGTGACGTTCTTTAGGAAGAATCGCGGGAGACGCCCCCTTAAACAGCGTCGCCCTTAGGCGGCTGATTTAACGTTTCATCAATGTTTCATCATTGTTTAAAGTGGACTGATTACAGACACTTTATAGTGGGCTGTGGGCTTGTGTTAGATGTTGTAAATCCTGTTAGAAACAAGTATGAAAAAAACTGTGTGATAGGAATTTCAGTGTCTCTGATTGCTTAGGCAAAGGCTGCTTCATTAAACATGTATCAAGCAGGTCCATGCTGGATCTCTGAGCTCTCAGTGCCTGCGACCTCTTCACACATTTCTGTGTTTGTGTATGTGTGTAGGTGCAAATATCCTTGTGTGTGTGTATGTGCATGTGTGTGCGTGTTTGTGTGTGTGTGTGTTGGGGGGGTGTAGGTGTATGTGTGTGTATGTGTCTGTTGGGGAGGGGTGTAGGTATATGTGTGTGTATGTGTGTGTTGGGGGGGGGTGTAGGTATATGTGTGTGCATGTGTGTGTTGGGGGTGTAGGTGTATGTGTGAGTATGTGTGTGTTGGGGGTGTAGGTATATGTGTGTGCATGTGTGTGTTGGGGGTGTAGGTATATGTGTGTGTATGTGTGTTGGGGGGGTGTAGGTATATGTGTGTGTATGTGTGTGTGTGGGGGGGTGTAGGTATATGCGTGTGCATGTGTGTGTTGGGGGTGTAGGTGTATGTGTTTGCATGTGTGTGTTGGGGGTGTAGGTGTATGTGTTTGCATGTGTGTGTTGGGGGGGTGTAGGTGTATGTTTGCATGTGTGTGTTGGGGGGGTGTAGGTGTATGTTTGCATGTGTGTGTTGGGGGGGTGTAGGTGTATGTTTGCATGTGTGTGTTGGGGGGGTGTAGGTGTATGTTTGCATGTGTGTGTTGGGGGGTGTAGGTGTATGTTTGCATGTGTGTGTTGGGGGGGTGTAGGTGTATGTTTGCATGTGTGTGTTGGGGGGGTGTAGGTGTATGTGTGTGTATATGTGCATCTTTCCAGTCTTCAACAAAAACAGACATCACTGGAGGCCTCGAGTGGCAGTGACAGAAAATGAATGAGTCTCAGTAAAGCATCGTTCAGGGACGCAGACGCTTTATTTCGGTCTGGAGCCAGGGGTCTTCCCCATGGACAGAGGCATATCGATCCATGAGCTGCAGTCACGGGCTCTGAAACTGATCCATGTGAGGAGTTCGGCTGTCTCTAGTGCTGTCTGGCTCTGTGGTGGTGGGTGATGTGGGCCCTGTGTCCCCCATACGAGAGGCCGGCCGTTGCGCTCCGACACGGCACACTGGAAATAAATGGCATGCTTTATATGGCCTTTAAAACTTCAGGAGTTTGGTGGGAAAATCTGTCTTCCCTACATGTCCCATTTTTCAGCGATTCAGGACACTGCTTCTCTTCTGAAGATCTGTTCTGCCTGAGAGGGTCTTCCCTCTGTAGCCGTGAATCTGGCTAATCAGGTACCTTTTCCCCACATTGATGGGAACGTTATTCGCACAGCACCAAGCTAGTATAAAGCGTCTATTACTATTAAGTTCATGTTCTCAGTTTAAAGCTGTGCTGAGGAAAGAACAGAGGGAATGATGCGTCTTCCTTTTCACTCGTCTCACCGGTCTGCTTCTGAAGGCCTGCAGGCCACTGTACGTCCCTCTGATGTACTGAATTCCTCTAGATTCTTGAAGTTCTTGATCGAGTGTACACCACAAAAGGCAGTTTAGGTCTCCTCAACAGCTGGGTTGAGATTACGTGTTCTGATGACCCTTCACCTTTGAACCCTGCCCTTTCCAGGATACCGCAGACTCCTGACAGCCTGGTTACATGTAGGTCAAGGTGTGAGAATAGAGATGCTGAAATGTCATTTCTCTACCTGCCATTACAAGGATGGACACGGTGCTCATCACAGGACATCTGCAGCTGCACCTTTACTCACACAAAACAACACAAAATGCACAAAATAAAGACACTGATTTTGTACATATCGCTAATAGAAGAACTGATACACAGCTGACCTTGAATATTTCAAGATCTATAAGATCTATAAGTCTCTATACGATCTACAAGGCCCTATAAGATCTATAAGCCTCGATAACATCTATAAGTCTCTTTAAGATCTATAGGAGACAGCACATCTATCAGTCTCTATAAGATCTAGATCTCTATGAGATCTATAAGATCTGTAAGTCTCAATTTAGGGCACATGTTACAGATTTACAGCACACATGCAGATTAAGTAATAAAGAGGTTTGAAGATGTTTTTTTCAATCTGAGAAAGAGAAGATGATAGACCAGCCTGTTCTGGTGATCTGGACAGCTGTGCTAGTCTATTTGTTATACTCATGCTGGTTTAATGGAGTTTTATATAGTATTTACTCTTCACTATGTCTAAATATCTGTTTCCACCTACAGCCACAGAGATGTTCTGCCACAGGGATGTGATTATTACCAGTTTGGCTCCTGGGAAAGAAGCAGTAGGCAGTTCCATAGATGTGGAGCTGTTTCGGCCTCTAATGGGTACAGCCTTTCAAAGTCCAGCCAAAGTTGTCTAGCACCTACTGTGAGAGGGATGAGCGCTGTTTTCCTGCGCCTCTGTACCTCTCAGACGCAGCAGCCTTGCAAAAGAGATGGCCACTCTAACCCTACCTGCTCCGTCTTTACAAAATGCCTCATCTGTCATTATTTATTACTGCACTAGGCCAAGGCCATGATGAGAAGATACCTTCTCAGATCATTCCCAAAGTTGCTGCATTCTCCTTCACCAGAACTTTCTGAAAGAACAGTTTCCAGTTGTTTACGTTTCCTGTTAAAAAACGTATCCCATTGATAACGAAGGCCTTTGAGAACGTCTGACCATCATGTTGTTGTGAGGGAAGGTGACGCTGCAGCAGTTTGAACAGCACTGACTGTGGGGCAGGAGCAGCATGTAGCAGGTGTGCGCTCACACGTGGCTCAGCACAGTGGACAGCACAGGACACAGCACAGGACACAGCACAGGGCACAGCACAGGAGACAGCACAGGGGACAGCACAGGGGACAGCACAGGACACAGCACAGGACACAGCACAGGAGACAGCACAGGGGACAGCACAGGACACAGCACAGGACACAGCACAAGGGACAGCATGGGAGACAGCACAGGAGACAGCACAGGGGACAAAACAATGGACACCACAGTGGACAGCACAGGACACAGCACAGGAGACAGCACAGGGGACAGCACAGGGGACAAAACAATGGACAGCACAGGGGACAGCACAGGGGACAGCACAGGACACAGCACAGGAGACAGCACAGGGGACAGCACAGTGCTGTTGGGCTTGTAGGAAAACACCACCTATTCAAACGATTCGGTCAGGACAAACGCAGCCACTCCCCATCGATTTTCCTGTGCACACAATATTTGCACAGATGGGCGAGTCTGTTTACCCAAGCAACTCGAGCATAAAAACCCTTCATGTTAAGAAAGTGAAATAGTTGCGATTTAGATTCGTGCTTGAATTGTGCTCAAAGTCTCTCTCATCCACCTCCACTCAGATCCCAAACCATCTCCGCAGCGATTGTGAAGGGTGAGAGCCCAGAGTACTGATCAGCAGTATTATCTGTCCGTTTGCCTGCATACATTTGGATATCAGAGTCTAGAATTTACATTTATTCTCATTCAAATGCCAGTTGATTATGTTCTATTATATTTTACAATTTAATGCTGGCTCTCCGCAGACAGACGTCTCGTACTCTGCTGGACCAATGGGGATTAAGGACCACAAGGTGCTGTGATACAGCTGTTTTGTTGACATCACCTCATGGTACACAGTGAATTAATTGACTTGTATCACTTTCATGTACAATACCTTGAATAATGTCAAAATCCTGTTTAATCACTTCAGTGATTACAAGACTGATTATGAGGGGAAAAATTCGATATATTTACTTGATATCAGGAAAATAATCTGGTCTCGCTCTAGAAAGACTTTTAGGTTGGCTGATGATCTGAACTGTGGGCCTAGACAGAGGGCTTAGGCCTAAATCTGTCCTTCCAGAGCTGTGTTTCCTTGCAGATCCCAATGCAGTTAACGTTGAGGAGAAATTAAGGAAAATCTGCAGAAGTAAAATCACTTCAGAACGCAGCACTGTTGTCGTTTATTCCGCTGCGCTGTGATCTGCCACAGTGGCATAGTCGGGATCAGGACGTCGCAGTGTAGCGCAAGCAACTGTCTTTCTTTCTATCAGCATGGAGGGAACAGATTTGCCATGGCCAAAGCCCTCAAGACGCAGAGAAGGCACAGTGGGTGGTGGGGAGTAAGAGGATTGCAGGAGTGGCGTAGGGGCCCGGCATAGGCAGAATATTGCCTTAATCCCTGTGCAGAATATTGCCTTAATCCCTGTGCAGTGGAAGGATTTGCTGAACCCCGTCAGCCAGGAGAGAGACATTCAGATCCCCTATTATTGCAGAGTCTGGTGTGATGGCTAAATACCATCTGAAGCGGAACTACCTTTGTCATTAGGCCTTCCTGTTTCTTATCCATAGTCCTCGCACAAACCTTTTTTATTTTGTTTTTCACATGTTGCGAATATTTTACTTTATTTATTTGCTTGATTATTGCTGTGTTCCGGTAGCTCATAAACAGCTGGTTTGCACTCGCTAGTAAGCAGCAGTTCCCTTTATCAAATGTCAGAGTGGCCAAACCAGGAGGCCAGAGTCCAGAATCCTGGCTGAGGTGACCATGACCAGTCTGCAAAGTTCCAGTGTGTAGTGCCTGTGTGTGTAGTATCTGAGTGTGTAGTGCCTGTGAGTGTGTAGTGCCTGTGTGTGTAGTGCCTGTGAGTGTGTAGTGTCTGTGTGTGTGTAGTGTCTGTGTGTGTAGTGCCTGTGTGTGTAGTGCCGGTGAGTGTGTAGTGCCTGTGTGTGTAGTGCCTGTGTGTGTAGTGCCTGTGAGTGTGTAGTGCCTGTGTGTGTAGTGCCTGTGAGTGTGTAGTTCCTGTGTGTGTAGTGCCATGTGAGTGTAGTGCCTGTGAGTGTGTAGTGCCTGTGTGTGTAGTGCCTGTGTGTGTAGTGCCTGTGTGTGCTTGGAGGACATTGGTGATCCAGGCTCTTAAACCCCTTTAACTCAACATCACACCTCAAGTACCACTTCTCATTTCTGCCCACTCATCATAATGGGCAGTTTGAGAATTGCCCTGTTATGAGCACCTCATAGCTCATTTCTCTTATAAGGGAACAGTTTGAGTGACACTACTAAGGGAAGCAGGAAGCAGGAAGGCGAGAGCAGTGGGCTTAAAGAGCCCAAGCCTGGACCACAGAGCAGTGGAGATGCAGCTCCAGGTCAGATGAACCCAGACTGCTGGAGCGTCACGCTGACAGGAGGGACAGAATTTGGCACGAGCGGTATGACTGGCTGACCTTCCTGTGAGGCGTCACCGGTTCAGGCTGATGGAGGTGCGGTGACGGTGTGGGCGATGTTTTCTTGGCACACCCTGGGTCCTCTGACGCCTGTGGATGGATGTTTGGACAGCAGGGCTTATCTAAGTTCATCAAGATCATCACTTCATATATGATATATAAAACCAAAATCAATCTCTAAATCTCTGAAAAGGTAACACCAGTCTTCTTTTAACATTTGAAATACCGGTGCGAAAGACAAAGTGTTATTGTAGAAAGCTCCAAAGATGCAGCAGAGCTAAGCATCTGAAAGGGTGTGTCACCTGCCCTCGCCCCTGCACGCCCCTGCACGCTAAATGCCAGCTCTGTCAATGAGCCGTCAGGGCTGAGGGGCGTGAGGAGTGAGCGTGCATGTATTATCCTCACGGCTGGAGTTCAGCTTCACTCTCCGAGACGGTTGGCCGTGGCGGACGGTTTAGAGGCAGGTCAAAACTCTCGACCCTCACACGCTTACACGGGCAGAGACAATCTGCTACACACACACACACACTCACACACAAACACACGCGCACACGCAAAGCCGCCGATGTGGATTCTGGTCAGGTGCCCGTTAAGCTGGTGGGTTGTGATGTGTCCTTCCCAGTGTCGTTTCCCTTAGCTCTCGTTGCCACGGTACTGGCACACAACCATGCTGAGTTCCCAGACAATCACCATATAAACAACGGAAAGACTGTTGAGTGGTCGCCGCGGGAACGGGCAGTTTCCAGACACTTCTAACACTGAAGCGACTGTGCAACCGTACAGACATTTGTTAGGAAATGATTTCACATGCAGAGTGACGGGCAGGGCTATAATTATTAAGGGATGTTTCTTCAGATATTGAGCTGGTAAATGACTTAAGCTACAGGCAGATATCTGTATATAACGGGTTTAAGTGACATGTTGATTATGTTCAACAGTGTGGGTGCCGCATGAATCACAAAAGCCACATCGTAACATTGACCCTTCCATTATGCCCTAACTCACGCGTCGTTTCCCAGATGAATAGAGTGGACTCAGCTGGCTACATCAAAAGCCAAACAGGTGAAGCAGACCGTGTTAATGTAGACCAGCCTGGGCTTCCCGGCACTCATCCATAGCCTGCATTAGCCGGGCCGGTCGGGACCCCGGCCAATCACTTTTCTAACCTGCTGAATATCTGTACTGATGAACTACATTGGTCTGGTGGCTGATATACACCTGAACGTCCTCGGTGTTTAACACCCACAGAGCTGCACTGACGTTCTTCGTTGGGTTCTAGCAGCACTTGAAAGCATTTCTGGTGTTCAGACGCTGCTCTTGCTAATTAACCCTCCCTCTTCATCACAAACTTCCCAGTTATCAGGCTCAGCGGAGGCGCGTCTTTCGAACATGGCCTTTCGAACATGGCCACGTGCAGCTGTGTCAGCGGGTCAGCTGGTCCCAGCAGGACACTCACGCCTGCACTCTTACACTAGATGAGTCGTGCAGGCGTGAGTGTCCTGCTGGGACCAGCGAGGGCCCGTCAGCACGGCGGAGCGTCTGCATTCAAACCTGGGTGCGAATCCTCAGCTGGGAGGACTTACTGTGTAATACAACAAAGTCAGTCATGCTAAAGTCACTCTTACTGGGTTCACTGGTGTCTGGACGTATAGGGGAACATCAGGGACCCGGTGCAGCATCACCGCAAGCCTCAGCTCACACCTACAAAGTCGGTCATCACCGCAGGCCAGATAGAAGATGCTCGCACGGTTATCACCGCAGGCCAGGTAGGAGATGCTCGCACGGTCATTGCCGCAGGCCAGCCGTTAGACGCTCACAAGCACACCATAAGCAGTAGGTTCGCATCTGTACGTCAGTGAGGACAGACAGACGGCTGCTGGAGGACACAGCGGTGAGAGACACAGAGAGAGACAGAGAGAACTGAGAAAACAGCTTATGGGGCATAATAGTTCAACTTATTAATATGGGCGCAGATAAAGAAGGAGTGGATTCCCATTTACATCTGCAGTTTTGCTGAGGCATGAAATTCAGAAACTCTCCCTGGGATTTTGAAATGAGCCGCTTTATGTAAATGAGTTGGAGGTGAAAGCTAGAACTTCACGAGTGTATATAAAGAGAGAGGTAGTGAAGATTGTGTGTGTGTGTGTGCATGTGCACATTGCTGTGAGGTTGTAGGTGTTAGGCCATTGTTTCAGCAGTTTGAGTCGTGTCTCTGAATGTGTTCACTGTACTAGCCGCTGTAGTTTTGATCAGGGCTGGTGACTGCAGCAGTGCGTCGCCGTAGAAACGGCTGAGAGACTGCTGCCTTCACACAATGATCATTTATGGGAGGCAAGAGTTCAATGTCAGTTTCAGGAGACACTCTGAAGACTGCGTAGTGATGCAAAGAGATGTAAAGTGTTAAGTAAGAAAGTAAGAAAGAGAGGGTGAGAGAGGGAAAGAGAGAGGAGAGGGAGAGAGAGAGACTACCACTCTTCTTTCAAAAAAACATAGTAGTGACGGAAGCTGAGAGAGAGATGCGTGTGCAGAAAGAGAGACGTGTGTGCAGAGAGAGACGTGTGTACAGGTGCTCCAAGGGCCTGGCACACGAGCCCCAGAGTTAACGTGTGAGGAGTCGCCCACAGTTCCTCTCTGCTCTGCGCGAAAACAGACCACCAGCTGTTCCACCTGGAACACAAGTGCGTTTCGGTGTCTCCATGGTAACGGACAAGGACAGGCACAGCAAGGTACATTTGCTGAAGAGGAGGATGAAACGTATGGAACTGTGGAGGAATGAGAGAGGGATAGAGAGGGAGAGGGAGAATGTCCTGCTGAAAGTATGTCTTCATAGTAAGGGGCAGATTGTGTCTTCATAGTGAGGGACAGACTGTGTCCTTCTGAAGTGATGCAAAGTTTATACTGAACCAGGGATTCTGGGAAGACACTGAGTTGAGATTCATGGAAGTAGTGATGGACATCCTTCTCAACCTAGAGAAGCCTAGATGATCTCCCTCTCTCTCTCTCTCTCTTTCTCCCTCTCTCCCTCTCTTTCTCCCTTTCTCCCTCTTTCTCTCTCTCTCCCTCTCTCTCTGTCTCCCTCTCTCTCTATCTTTCTTTCTCCCTCTCTCTCCCTCTTTCTCCCTCTTTCTCCCTCCCCTCTCCCTCTCTCTCTCTCTCTTCACCACACACATATACACACACACACAGCAAACTTTTATAGTCTAGTTTACAGTATTGACTGAACACTTAGGCTACCTGGAAGGGGTTTTAATATTTACAAAAAGTGATTTAAAAGCAAAGGAGAAGCAGCGCTGGAAATTGATTCAATTTCCTCGAGTTTCTTATAATCTGGTAACATCATTTTCTGTGATTAGATTATATTCGATTATGGAGTGAAAAAATGACAGCCGTTCCAGGCGGTAAGCAAAACTAGCCCAGACTAATACGATTACCTGTGAAACCATCTGCCTGAACACGACACAGGACGCCTGTCCTCGCCCTGTATTGTACAAATTACCCATTACTGTTTGAGGTATTTTTATTACAACCATCATAATATTGGAAACGCCATGGCGTAATCAGACGCCATTACACCATTGGCCGGAGCGTGGGACTGATACGAGCGCTGACACAAATATGTGGCAAATATTTGGAGAGGAGCCGTCAGCTGGGACAGCGGGAAGCTGAATAAAGCGTGTGGTCTGGCGGCAGGGTCCTTCATTTGAGCAGGCAGTAACAGTAGAGTACTATATCAGCTAGCGGCTAAGAAATGCGAATTTTAAACCACTGATTAGCAAACCCTGGGTGTTTATGTCTTCCTGCATGCTTTCGCACTAGGCTAAATGACCTGTTTAGTGAGCGCGCTGTCAATGAGGATTTACAGTAAATGGATAAAAAAAATCCACCCTGGTTAAAATGTGTGCTCCTTATTAAGCTTTTAGTCATCCAAACCAAAACTACTCAGCACTTCTCCAATGGTGGATCAGAACGGAGACCTGGCCACCGTCTCAGGGGCCATAGAAATGACACCTGTGTCTTGCCTTCCCCAGGGTCGCTCCGAAGCACTGATTCATCAGACGTTAGCACACGTAGGAAGCCTGAAAGCATAAATACCTTGCCTGTGTTTAAAACAGCCTGCTTCATACTATATACTACATACCGCACTCAGTATATACTGTATATACTCCATACTACCTCCTTACTATATACTGCACTCAGTATATACTGTATACTGCATACTGGTCTCTATTTTATTCAGAACAATGTCCAGTATGTGGCTAACACAAACATACTATGTGAACATGTGAACATATGTCATGTGAACAAGAAAAGGCTCCACCCACATGTGGTAGAGTTTCTTCCACTGTACAGGAGTACACCATGAAGATGGCTCCGGGTTGCCTAGTGGATTATTTTCCAGTGTAGTACGTGATCTGGGTGTCTTACACATACTGCATGTGACATTCAGATCTGATCTGAGTAGCATGTAGCTGTTTTGAGCCTTCGCGGTGTCAGACTCTACTCTAAAATGTAAGTAATCACAGGTGATGCCCTGTAGCTGAGGCCTGGTATGCTTAAAGTGATGTTGGTGTGGGTTGATTGTTCTGATAAATATTTAGTGCAGTGTATTAAATAGTTTAGATTGGATCATCATTGCAAAGAGTACAATAAATCAGACTAGTTCATAATGAATCCCACAGAACATCCCTGATTAATTAAACAGAGTGTAAATGAGCATTAGGTGATCAGCTCAGTCCTTAACGCTCAGAGTTCTGTCCCTGTGCATCTGCATATTGCCTATAGTCACTCATACCTGTGTGTTCTCAAACTCAACATGAGAAACTTGATTAACATCCCGTGACTACAATCATGTCTATAAGAACAATGAAAACCACTGAAGTCCAGGGATACTCCAGGGATACTCCAGGGATACTCCAGGGATACCACTGGCATGTATAGAAGAAAATTAAGAGGTGGAGCTTTTCCTCATACTGGAGTGGCCTGAAGAATCACCTGGACAGAGTTATACAGAGAGGAGAGAGAGGAGAGAGAGGAGAGAGAGAGGAGAGAGGGGAGAGAGAGGGGAGAGGGGGAGAGGAGAGTGGGGAGAGGGGAGGAGCCTCTTTTAGTCACTCAGTCCTTTTTGTCAGATGTGAATGAACAGCACTTCCTACTTGTTGCTTAAAGGGTGATCAACCGCAGTCTGAATAATGCATTCTGGGATACTGTGGGAAGAGATGACATTCTGGGATACTGTGGGAAGAGCCGGTGATAAATCAGTTCGTTATTATGGTGCTTTTAGAGTTAAGCAGGCTCTAAGTGAGCTATCACGAAGACAGTGATAAATATTCACCGTGTATAAACATGGGTGGGTGGAGTATGTGTTTGATGTGTATGTGGGGAGTGTTTGTATGTGTGTGGGGTGTGTGGTGTTTCTGTGTTTGCGTGTGTGTGGGTGGGGGGGGCACAGACCTGAGCCAGAGAGGTTGCCGTAGTCACCGGTATTTTATACTGATTCGGGTTATTGATTGTGTCTTGTCGCTTTGGGACACTGAGTGCTTCTGTTCTGAGTCGTTAGCTTTTGCAGTGCAGCCTTCCAACGCTGGGTGAGCTATATTATCTAATGCTGTTTTTCAAATGTTGTTTTGTGAAAGCCCTTCATGGAGGACAGGGGTGGAGTTGGGTTAATGCTGCTACACTGCCGCTCTGCTGGTAAGAGCTTTAGCAGTCCTGAGAACTTCTGACTCTTTGAAAAGATTGTGGGAGTCCTACCTCTATGGATTCAGTCACCCGGGTAGCTTCAGCAACCTTGAGTTCCAAACTGACCTCTGAACATTTTACCTTCTAAAATTATTTCCCTCTGCCCTATGATTAAGAGCCTTGGGAACAGAAACCTGCTGTCTTTCACATAATCCCACAGAAGTCTGGAACTGTGCTGTGTAAAGATGGACTGTGCAACGTGAGCAAGGGCCAGAGGTCAGTTCTGCCTCATCTGGCCGTGTGTTAATGTAACACTACAATAAAAAGACAAGTGAAGCTTAGAGTCAGAGGGCAGGGGCAGGGGTCAAGGGGCAAGGGGCAAACAGAGAAGGGAAAACCAATGAGACAGACCGAGTGTGAGACGGAGAGAAAGAGAGAGAGAAGGAGAGGGGGAGAGGGTGTGTGTGTGAGATGTGACATGATGAATATTGTCATGGCCAGTTTTAATGAAAGTGTATTTTTAACCCTGCACTGAGAGGCTGCCTCTGCCCCCTCACACACACATAATCCAGGACCATCTGCTTCAGCGTGGAGGACAGGGGACGAGGGACGCCTCCCTTATTCCTGCATACGTTATTGATGAGATTTATGAGTAATGCTCTGGAAAATACAGGTATTCACTTACTCTCTGTGCTCCTGCAGTCATGGATAGGGTTAGGGTTAGGGTAAGGTTAGGGTTAGGGTTAGGGTTAGGGTTAGGGTTAGGGTTAGGGTTAGGGTTAGGGTTAGGGTTAGGGTTAGGGTTAGGGTAAGGTTAGGGTTAGGGTAAGGTTGGGGTTGGGGTTAGGGTTAGGGTTAGACTAAGGTTAGGGTTGGGGTAGGGTTAGGGTAAGGTTAGGGTTAGTGTAAGGTTAGGATTAGGTTTAGGGTTAGGTCTCAGGACATGTGTAGTACACACGTCTGGTCTGTGATGTAGAGGCTTTTGGAGGCCAATCACGTTACCTATGTGACGTGGATTTGAATCACGTCACATTTGGTATGTTTTTTCATGATGATCCAATGCACAGAGAAAGAGGATGCGACTTAATATTGCTTTCTGGACTCTTATTGGCTAACGATGTGGTAGTCATTTGGTGAGGCTTGTGTGTGTGTGTGTGTGTGTGTTTGTTTGTGTGTGTGTGTGTCATTAAAACTGCAGACATGAGCACTCATTAAAAATGAAAATCATAAAAATTCTCATTTTGTCCCAAAAATCATTAACCACAAGTTCATATCAATAATTAATGAGAGCTCATTTTCAAGCTGTTATGGTGGTATTGTGCATAAACCCATAAAACCTCTTATGTACAAAATAATACAATTTAATATGAGTGTAGAAACCAGACTGGCATTTCCCCTGTTTGGGCAAGCTCTATGAATACTAACCCAATGAATACTAACCCAATGAATACTAATCCCAAGCTAGTTCAAACACTATATAGATTCAGTGATTATTCAGGCACTATAATAATAATAAAATTCAAACACTACATATATTCAGTGATTAATCTCATGTGTGTAACTGCAAGCAAATAGCATTAAAGCACTTAGTCAACAAGTTTCAACTCAAAGCACCAGTCTTCTTAGGAGTGTTAAAATATTCATTACTGGCTGCGGTAAATACATATCACATGGCCAGGTTCATCATGGAGTATTCCTATAACACCCCATAACAGCCCGTAACGTCCTGTAACGTCCTGTAACGTTCGTGAGCATGCATGGATTTGCTCCCATTAATCTGCGACTATTTCCACCCCCTGACAGCTAACGATGTTCAGCCTCACTCAAGTTTAGGGAGATTTAGTTATGGGTGGATGATACCATCATGTTCTCTTAAACAGCTGTTTTTTTCTAAAATGGTCTATATCCACCGAGTGGCTCCCCTGGGAATTCGTCTGCAATTACTGCCAGACTGTCTGCAATTTTCCTTGGGAAAACAGTAATCATACTGTGATCCCTGCCTGTGAGAGCTTACCATACAGATGCCCTCCCACCGTGAGAGAGAGAGAGAGAGAGAGCAGGAGCCAAAGAGAGGCACAAAGAGAAAGAGAGGATGAGTCAGAGAAAGAGAGAAAGTCAGAGAAAGATTGGCAGTGAGATGGAGAAACAAAGAGAGGGAGAGGTAGAGGGAGAGGTGGAGGGAGAGGTAGAGGGAGAGGTGGAGGGAGAGGTGGAGGGAGAGGTGGAGGTGGCGGCAGAAAGAGAAAGGAAGAGAGAAGTAGAGACTCAGACATGGGGGATCAACAAGAAAAAAGGGAGTCTTTGGGCTGTTTGTCTCAGATATGTTAACCACACACACACACATACACACACATGCTCACACTCAGGCAATCTATTATTCACATTACCAAGAGTCAAACAAAGTAATATTGTAAGAGCAAAACCATATCACTAATTGGAACACACAAGCATGAAGCACAACACAGATATCTGGCCCTGAGACCCTGGCGCTGCGTGGCAGACTACCTGACAGAAACCAGATCCATGTTAACAAAGTGCAAGGCGCCGTGAGCCTGGCGTGGCCATAGAAACAGGAGAAGTCTGGACTCCCAGCAGAGAGCGTCAGCAGAGTAACGGCACTGGCAACTGCGGGGGAGAAATTCAATCAAAATGAAATTGAAAAAGTGAAAAATGCTTGATAAAAATCAACGGTTGATCCATATGGCCAATATTAACATCCTCGCCATCCTATTAGGGGCAGAGAAAGGAAGAGCTCTGTCAAGACAATGTTTATCTGCCTGCCTCAATATGAGGGGCGTTGACGGCCTCACACAGACACACCGTTACACACACACACGTACCCATGCACACATACGCGCACACACACATGCTCTGTCAAATTAATTAAAGCAGGGAAAAGGAAGTCATAGAAGGAGGGAGGGAGAGAGAGAAATGAAAGAACAAAAGAATGACGCAACAATGCTGTGTGAGGAGTCTGATCAAACAGACACCTGTGTCCCAACCCCTGGAGGACGACCCTGCCTTCCACCACAGCCCTGGGGTCTTGGCCTCAGGGTGGAGTGCGTTTGGCTGTTCATCTGCAGAGGTGGGCCAGACAGCCAATCCCGAGGACTGCCAGCCTGCTGGTTGGTCGGGCTGCCTGGTTCAACTCCATTAAATGCCCCTAATGGCACTGTGGAGCTTTTAAAGGTGCAGTGGGAAATATTTTTAAAGGTGCAGTGAGTTGAATATGCCAATTTAGATGTAATGGGGCATAACAAATGATCAGAGATTATATAAGGATCAGAGACATTCCATTTGGGAGTGCGTTCCTGTGTTACTGTGTTTAACAGTGCAGTGCTAATGCAGTGTTCCCATCTGATTTGTCAAATTGGCAAAAATACAATGAAATTAGATCAGAAATTAGAAGTCACACAGCCTGTCAGAAAACCCCGCCCCTTCCTGCAGGTGAAATCTCTCTCACTCAGCTCGTACATGCAGGCGAGGACCTGGGAGTGACGATCTTCACATTGGGGTGGTGTGGCGGAGCAGAACGCTGGCATGGCTCCACTTGTGAGTGGAGTACTGTGTCTCCTCTTCCCTGCGAAAGCCTCCTTTGACATTTGGTATCAGTGCCCAGAGACTCAGCCTCAGTGTCCACAGTTATGGCCTATCAGGATCAGGCCAGTGGAGCCTGAACTACACCCGCCCTCAGCCCCCGACGGAGCTCCGGCCTCCGCCCACAGCTCCCTGATGGAGCACATCTCCACTGCCCATCAAGCTGTGAAGTGCAAAGCTAAGGTCATCGGTGTGTGAACCTCCACCGCTGCTCTGGAGACTGATGACCATCTCTCCATCACTTTCAGAAACCTGAGATATCTTGATAAAAGTTTCCGTATGGTCCTGTAGAACGTCTGGTGATGCAGCGGTTTCCGACTTTCAATGGGCCGTGAGAGAAAAGCTCAGGTGGAGAATATGGGTATTAGCCGAGTAGCAGCGGAGCTGATGGGCCCCTGAAAGCTTCCAGGTTTCATATTAAACGCTGACCTGTCGGGTCCTTTCTCGCTTTGCTGACCCACTTAGGACCCCTGGGAGATGAGTCACAGTATGGTGCTGTATGACCTCACACATTATACTTCTTGCACAGTCCCAGTGTGTGTGTGTGCGTGTGTGTTTGTGTGCGTGTGTGTGTGTGTGCATTTACGTGCATGTGCATGAGTGTTTGTATATGTGCCCTTGTGTGTGTGTGTGTGTGTCTGCATCCCACTTCACTAATGAGCCCCCGGTGCCCTGAAAAGCCAGTGGCTCAGCTCTGGAATAAATGAATCCCCCTTTTCATAACATCTTCATTCGCGTCTCCCTGCGGCTCCCCTCCTTCCACCTCCTCTGGCCCCCCCACCCGCATTCAGAGGCGCTGTGCCCCCCGGTGGTGAGAGGGGAGGAGTGCGGCGGGAAACAGGCGGAGATAATGAGAGTGATTCTGGAGTGATGGGACGGGTCGGCGCTGGGCGGATTAGCATTTTAATAGGACGACCACGGGCAGGGCGCGCGCTGATGACCTCACAGGTGACAGCCAGACTATGTAAATGATTAATTACCCAGAATATATTAGGACGGCACGCTTGTTATTGGGATGGGCGAGGCACCTGTCTGCCTGCGAACATCTCGATATTATCTCAGCTTCTTCACCAGAGCCGCCGGATGCATTCGTGACAATTAAGAGGGAATTAATGAGATTTCTGGAGGTTACGTTGAAAAAACAAAGTACAGCTAGCGGCGCCATTACGAACCATGTCTCAGCAAGTCATTAACACTCCGCAGGGAACACTGAGAGCAGTGCATTGTGGGTTTAAAGAGAGGTGGCCAATGAGTTGAGTGTCATTAGCGCAGCTCTGTTGTGTGCCTTAAGTCTGCTGAATGTATAAAGCACATAACACGGCTTACGTTAACAGAGTTTGGTACGCCACGTGTTAATGAGCAAAACCTTTAAGGGGGGACGGTGAACTGCAGTAGCCAATTATGCCTCGGTGAAGCTCCAGTTTGGACTTCAGTTCAGACCATTTCTATATAGTCTGAGATGTAATGAATGCTTTTGTGATACTGAAGGTATAAACACATGAAATAAAACAAAATGTGTTCTAGGACACCGTAACTCATCACACCCGCAGAGACCACTGGTAAAACTGGGAACAGAAGCACTCTATCACGCTCCCAGTAATCAGGACGTTACCAGTAAATGGCCACATGTTCTTTCCTGCTGGTCCTAGTAAGTAAGCGGTAGCTCTGGGGATCGACCTCTCTGGGCTTCTCTTGTTCTGCATGGACATGTGTGCGTTTCCTGTTGTTCTCCTGCAGAGCTGAAACAGACAACTGAGCAGCAACAGGTCTATTAATGTCTCTAAAAGAAGACAATCTCAGAAAAGACACAGGACAGAGAGAGAGGGAGAGAGAGAGAAAGGGAGAGAGAAGGAGAGGGAGAGAGAGAGAAGGAGAGGGAGAGAGGGAGAGAGAGAAAGGGAGAGATGGAGAGAGTGAGGGAGAGAGACTGAAACATAGAGGGAGAGGGAGGAGAGAGAGAGGGAGAGGGAGAAATGGGAAGATTTGGAAGAGACTAAAGAGTGCAACGAGATATCTGATGTAGTAAGAGCTACAGTTGTAATGTGTTCTACTGAAGTCATGTGTGCTACTGAATAAAACACCTAAATTGGTGGCAGCTTCATGAAGACTTTTTCATGAAGATCATTTGTGTCTTAGCTGGAGAAAAGGGCTTCCAAGGAGCAGTGCAGGGCTTCGTCGGATACAGCGGCTGGGTTGCCTGAGGTGTGCCCCCTCAAGGTGCTTAACCCACTCCCGTCCCTGCACTCCAATGGGGAACAAACAGTACAATTTGAAATCAATAGTGAAATATATTCTCTTCCATTTCCACTATCAGTTTCAGTCGATAATAATCTTGATTGCCCATTGAAATTCTGTGAATATCTGCTAAAAGCTCAAGGCCCTAAAAGGTCTGCTGGGTCATATCACACACATGGGTTTCTCGTGTGGTACGAGATGAGCTCACGCTGTCCCGGTTCAACCTGGTTCAACTCCCTGGAGAGGATTAGAAGATGGGGAGATGGGGATGAGCCGGGAGAAGCCTTTATTAAAGTAGACAGGAACCCCATCCCTACCTGACTCTGAATGGACCGGCTCCAGGCAGGACGGGCCCTGCGAGGTTTTGGACTTGACCGTACAACACCACGAACGTCCTGCCTATGATCCAGAACAGAGAGCCCCTTGTGTGGAAGCACATGGCGCTGAACAGGGAAACATCAGGAATCCCGACAGTTCCGGAGAAGCGCACACATGTAATGAACTCCTGCAGCCTACACCCGGTGTGAGAGACGACTGAACACTCCTCGTCCTGCTGCCTTGATAATTAGGCTAATTACACTTCTAATTAGTCACCGAGTCCCAGCCAGTGAGAGGCCAGAGCGATATATGGGAGTTTGGGGAACTAAGTGCTTTTACGCTGAACCCCCATATTAATGCCCCTAAATTAACGAGGCAGATTAGAGGGTTTCATCAGCAGCTGCTTATTGAGAGACGGGTAAACAGTCTGCAGAGGGGGCGGGGCGAGACAGATAAACAAATGTCAGACAGTCTGCAGAGGGGGCGGGGCGAGACGGATAAACAAACGTCAGACAGTCTGCAGAGGGGGCCGGGCGAGACGGATAAACAAACGTCAGACAGTCTGCAGAGGGGGCGGGGCGAGACAGATAAACAAACGTCAGACAGTCTGCAGAGGTGGCGGGGCGAGACAGATAAACAAACGTCAGACAGTCTGCAGAGGGGGCGGGGCGAGACGGATAAACAAATGTCAGACAGTCTGCAGAGGGGGCGGGGCGAGACGGATAAACAAACATCAGACAGTCTGCAGAGGGGGTGGGGCTAGACGGATAAACAAACATCAGACAGTCTGCAGAGGGGGCGGTGTCGAGACGGATAAACAAACATCAGACAGTCTGCAGAGGGGGCGGGGCTAGACGGATAAACAAACATCAGACAGTCTGCAGAGGGGGCAGGGTGAGACAGATGAACAAACATCAGACAGTCTGCAGAGGGGCGGGGCGAGACGGATTAACAAACATCAAACAGTCTGCAGAGGGGGCAGAATTTTTTGCCATTCCATAATAATTCATATAATGTGTTTGTGTGTGTGTGTGTGTGTATGTATGTATGTATGTTCAAGGCTGCAATTTGTTAAGTAGTAAGAAAACCTTGATGGTGAAGATTTTGCTCCTTAATTAAATGGCAAACAAATTATGAATTTGTAACAATGCAATTACCATGTAGCATACAAAATATGCATTTATAAAGATTTAATTAGCATATATGGGTCAGAGGAGGTTGTGTTTGATCTCACCATAGTTTGAGAGCCAAGCTAACAGGGAGAAGATGGGACAGAGTCCAATCTGGAGGCATCTGAGCAGGATTAGAAAATATTACACAATATTACACACTCACACACACACATACACACACACACACACACACACACGCGCACACACACATACACTAACACACACACAAATGGCGATGATGTGAGAGAGAAGGGAGAAATAGTGATCTGCACATTTCGATCAATCAAAGTTGTATATTTCCTTACACACACACACACACACACACACACACTCCAATAAACAAACACTCAGAGATAAAGGACAGCTGTTCGGACTGTGGTTAGTATGAGTGTGTTAGGATGGAGCATCTCTCACTGGGATGGGATAAACCACGGAATAGGACCGGATCCTGTGTGCGGATTCTCCATCCAGCTAACCTCGCTATGCCTCTGCTCTCTGCTGCAGTAAATACAGGCACTCTGAATGTGTCCAATCACTAATTAGCACAATTTGCTGAACGAGAATAGCGAACAAGAAAAAAAACACTTCCGTCACTGTGTCTGTCCCCAGAGCCACAACTGAGGAACTGTGGCTGAACGCAGGCAGTGAGCTGAAATTGATTATCCAGAATTAGAAAGGGAGCGTGTTTGCGGTTTCACGACACAGGTAGACAACACTATTACGCAGCACAGGTACACAATTCAGTTATGCAGCACAGGTTCATAGCACAGATACACAGAACAGGTTCACAGCACAGCTACACAGAACAGGTACACAGTATAGGTACACAGCCCAGGTACACGGCCCAGGTACACAGCCCAGGTACACAGCCCAGGTAGCAGGGATGGCTTTTCCCAGGCTGCTCTTTCTGTTGCTTGTTCTTAGGGAAAATGAAGCTCTGACCAAATAAATAAGAAAATAAGATTCTTTATTGGTTAAATCAGGCAACATCTGTTTGTGAATTGAAAGAATGAATAACTAATTGAATTAGAACATGTTCTCTGATAAAGCAGGAGGTGCTCATGAGCAACAATGCATGAAGCCAGTTAGTCCTGTGTCCAGCTAATTGGTCAGGGATGTACTAATAAATAATCTGACTGACAGGTATCTGAGAAGAGCAGTTTTCTCTCTCTCTCTCTCACTCTCTCACTCTATCTATCTATCTATCTATCTATCTATCTATCTATCTATCTATCTATCTATCTATCTATCTATCTATCTATCTCTCTGTGTATCTATCTCTCTGTGTATCTCTCTTTCTGTCTTTCTCTCTCTCTATCTCTCTCTCTCTCTCTCTCTCTCTCTCTCTCTCTCTCTGTCTCTCTCTCAACCAACTCACCAGAATGTCTTCCGACTCCTCAGCTGCGGATTACTGTAAATTAGACAATTCATTTTATTCATACACACACACACACACACACACACACACACACACACATATATATAAGCACATATACATGTACATATATATATATAAGCACATATACATGTACAAATGCACAGAGACACACATACAAAACAAAAACTCATACACATACTGACACACGTGAGCTCGCGCACACACACACACACACACTCCAGTATGATCAGGACCAGTGGGGCAGATGGGAAAAGAATCTGACTCACCGAAATGGGCCACCGGGCCGGCGACTGGCTCCCTGCCTGTTATCCGAGGCAGAAAATAACCCCAACTAAATAACAGAGTAAGCTGGTCTGACGCAAGCTGAGCCTCTCCCATCCGCTCCTTCCTGTCCTCCCAGTAAAGCAGGCCTACTGGAGCAACTGGGCCTTCCCCAGTGCTTTCCCAAGGAGAGCCCTCTCAGACGTCTTGCCCCGTCGCTTCCTCGTCAATCTCTCCTTATCTGTCATCTGTCATCTACATTCTCTTCCTTCTTCCCCTCTTCCTACACGGCTCCCCCCATCTCTCCTCTCATCTCGCACTCTGCCCGATGTTCTGAGAAGTCGAAGAAGAACGTTTGATGCTGCAGCTGTAGATCAGTGCGCCGTGTCAAGCCGTGTCATTCCTCTCATCCCGGGCATAGTTCCGTCTCTCTCCTGACCCTCTCAGGGTAAACAGATGAGGGCAGAGTCGTGTACCGGGGTGGGGGGGGGGGGGGGGGGGGGGGTTGTGTGGAGAGAGGTTGATGCTGTGCTGTGACATTGCGTATGGAACTTTGAGTTCAACACCAATCGGATCTGCTCCCTGTGCTGTGTAGACACCCCCGCATTGTTCCGGCTGTGCGGCAGATTACTCTGCTGGGGTTACTAATACTGTCGGGTGGCATGGTATGGAAAGCCTGAGAGGCTGTGATTCAGGAGCAGGTACATGCAGTAACTTTAACATATGTGCATGAGTGACAGCAATGAATGAAGTCCCGCCTCCTCAATGTGCCAGGAATGATACAAAACACAAATAAGACCTGCGCCACAATCTATAAAATAACAGATTAAAAACTCTTGCAGAAATGCTGATAAAGCAGAACTAGTTGACGTCCAGGGAAGGACATAAGTGAAGTGCTTCCGGCCACTTGGGGCAGCACACAGAGACCTTGTCATTTGACACCTTCTGCCTTTCGCTGCTGTTCTTTCATATTTGGAGGGGAGCATTGCTTTTATCCACCATGAAAAAGGGGCAGAGGAGCAGCCATGAAGCCAGCCCTGCGAGTCTGCGTGGCGACGCCTCTGTGGCGACGCCTCCGTGGAGATGCCTCCATACTAACACGGCCTCATCCCGGAACACCACGTGTAATGTGAGGGGACGTACAATGAGACAAGAAGATTCAGTCACAGCATGAGATCACACAGGATGTTGTGGATGGGGCTTAAACGAACAGGAAATTAAAAGTCCCAAGTTCACACATTCATTCAAAGTCTGCTGTATGTTTATTTGACATTTAAAGATGCCCATTGAACATGTGTGAGTGATTTTATGCTTCACGCCTGCTTATCTTGTTGCATAATGCCATGTGAACATTACACACACAGGAACGGTTTCAGGCTTTGACATGCTGGAGGCGTGTCTAAATGAAGCGGAAACATGCACCTGTGAGAGCCTGGTGTGTGTGTGTGTGTGTGGGGGGGGGGGTGTGTGTGTGTGTGTGTGTGTGGGTGTGTGTGTGTGTGTGTGTGTGTGTGTGCATGTGTGTGTGTGTGTGTGTGTGTGTGTGTGTGTGTGTGCACGCATGTGCGCGTGAAAGTATCTGTATGAGAACACAGTGTCTAGGGACGAGACATTTTCCAGAGCAGAGCCCCCAGCTTGTTGCACCTGCCGGCGGATCAAATCGCTTCCTAATGACCGCATCTCCATGGAGTTCTTCTCAATACGAGTCCTTAATTGGCCGTCGCAACTGAATCCCCTTTCATCCGCCCAATCACTTCTACCTACAATAAATGAAAGTGTCAGTCAAAGCTTGCAGCTGACGATCTCCCCCGGTTTCTCCCAGTGCCACGCTAACTGCGTGAAATCCGTTTCACGACACGGGACAGAATTCGTTTTTGGCTGACGGTGTGGCAGCGCAGGGTTGGGGGGGGGGGGGGGGGGTCACAGATCATGTCCCATGTCTCCTCTGCTAATGCTCGCACGTCTGTTCATGTGAGACATAACATGCCGCCACAGTGATTCTGCCGTTAGTGTGTCGATTCTTACGGGAGCCCACAACGCCCAGCATGTTCCCTCATAAACACTCAGGACGCCAGAGACGCACAGATAAGGCAGACGGGGATTGGGAATAATCCAATCACGCATGATGCAAGCTGGTTTAGTGCAAAGCGGTTTTAGGCGAAGTGAGTTTGCACGTGTGAGTGTTGCAGGCCTTGGCAGACAGACACGCTTGCGGATGATCAGGCAGACCGCGCTACGCAGCTCAGACTGATCTCAACAACCCTTCTGCTAAATGAGCAGGCGGCTTTTTGAATGACTTCTCTCGAAGATTTTATTAGGTTCCAGTAGTAAGCGCATAGCAAAATCAGTTGTTTACAGACACATGCCCATAGACAAATTTAAAATGTTAATAGTGTTCCAGTTAAATTAGTATTAAAATATGCTAATCAAAAGCATGCAAATCCGCTGGGCACATGATGCCATGCCAATATATAACAGTTGAAAGCAGGTCCATAGCACAAACACTGCAGCTCTCCTTACAATGTGTATGGTTAGAAGTTTGACTTAGGTGCAGAAGTCCAGAATTCCGAGTTTTTGATTGGCTATGCCAGAGAATAATTTCCGTGTACCAGCACTATGTAAATGAGGTGTCATCAAAAACAATGTTGCTACAGTACAATGCATGTACTACTATGTACTATGTACTAATATGTTTCTACAGTACAATGTGATTAGAAAGAATATTAAGGACTGGATTACAACAGATTTTGGATTCATCTTCAAATATGAGCAAATATTTCATAAAAAGCTTATGAACAAGCATCAGACATAGTTCAAATGTATTAATTTGTGCAGACTGGCTCATACAAGTTACAGGTAATGCTATGTAAGCTAAGCAAAGCTAAAGTTAACTTTAGCAGAAATATTATGGTCTGTGGTTGCTAGTGACAACCATAATATTGTTTGCACAGCTGCACTGCACTCCCTAGATCTTGTTACTGCATTTTATTCCAGACTGCAGACTAGTCATGTGACAAGCGTTTTTACTGTCTGATTGGTGGGAGCTCTGCCAATATCTGTTACCACGACGATGCCAGTATTAAAGTTGCTAGAGCTAAATGTAGCAGCGTTCTGGGATAAACATAGAAGTGCATTAATATAGATGGAACCAAGCTAATGTGGGAAATCATGTCATGTCGATTACTGATGTCTCTATCTGCAAAATATCTGCTGCTTTTGCCACCACGCATAGGCAGGAACTAAACTCCCTATACTAAGGCAAAAGGTAGAGTAAAGAGTGAAAGATCAGGGTAGAGTGAGAGTGGGGCAGAGTGAGAGTGGGGCAGAGTGAGAGATCAGGGCAGAGTGAGAGTGGGGCAGAGTGAGAGATCAGGGCAGAGTGAGAGTGGGGCAGAGTGAGAGTGGGGCAGAGTGAGAGATCAGGGCAGAGTGAGAGTGGGGCAGAGTGAGAGTGGGGCAGAGTGAGATCAAGGCAGAGGAAGGGCAGCATGTTTGTTATATGGCTATATGGAGTTCTTTTGTTGTTTGTGCTGCTTTGTTTTAGAAAAGGGACTAAAGGGGGAGGAAGGGGATGAGGATGACAGATTGACTCTAACATTCAGCTAGTAGAAATGTGGGGGGGGGGTTGGGGTTCTGCCCTGGAGTTAGCTTTGAGGGGGTCCTGCCCTGGTGTCAGCTCTGGGGGGTTCTGCCCCTACACTGGTTGTGAGCCCAACATTGCTGTTACTCTTGTCTCATGTGAAGAAACGTTCTCACTGTCAGGTTGGGAGTTATGGTAAGAAGGGCAGGACAGGAGTGAGTCACTGGTGACATGGAGACAAAAACAAGATCAGCAAACCGATACCCCACGCCCCCCCATACACCCACAAACAGCTGGAAATTAATTAAAGGTCATGATGATATACTGTAGCATACAAACAAGAGTCTCACATATAGGAGTCACATATAACAGTCACATATATAACTCACAAAGAGCAATCACATAGATCAATCGCATGTAGGAGTCACATAGAGCAGTCACATATAGCAGTCACATATAGCAGTCACATAGAGCAGTCACATAGAGCAGTCACATATAGGAGTCACATATAGGAGTCACATAGAGCAGTCACATAGAGCAGTCACATATAGGAGTCACATATAGGAGTCACATATAGGAGTCACATATAGCAGTCACATATAGGAATCATGTTGTATGTGTGACACAGGCCTATCCACCCGGGCTTCAGCTGTAGTGAGCATCGTTCTGTCATGACAGTCAGAATTCACATGTGAAGAGGTAAACGCTCTGATATGGTAGCCTTCCCTACCAGCCTGCTGCGGTACTGCCTGAGCAATAAACACTTCTGGAGGGTTAACCAAAAAACACCTTTTGAAGTATTAAAGGAACATCTCTTCCACAATCCTTAACTCAATGGTATTTGCAAGAGTTGTACATTTGAGAGAAGCAATCCATTAATGTTACCACCTGCTCTTCAGTGCAAATTCTGCCAAGGCTCCCACAACACTTCCTTGATTGTCTATAAAAACCACAGCAAGCATCCAGCTATAACTCACAGTACAAAGAGATAAACCAACCCCAGGCACAGGCTGAGAGCTGATTGGTTCTCTCAGCCCCAGGAGCAGCCAATCACAGTTCAGCTGCTTGAGCATGGGTCTTGCTCAGTGACAATTTTTATTGGGGACTTATCTTGTCCTGTAACTCCTTGCAAGTGGCTGTTTATTTCTTGACCAGATGGTGGAGTCGGAGCTTTGTACTGAACCTTCTTCTTGTCAAAAAAGTCACTTTGATTGTTAGTGAATGTGTATTAGGGTGAGGAATGTGTGTTAGGGTGAGTGTGTGTTAGGGTGTGCGTGTGTTAGGATGAGTGTATGTGTTAGGATGAGTATGTGTATTAGGGTGAGTGCGTGTGTGTTAGGGTGAGTGTGTGTTAGGGTGAGTGCATGTGTGTTAGGGTGAGTCCGTGTGTTAGGATGAGTGTGTTAGGTGAGTGTGTGTGATAGGGTGAGTGTGTGTGTTAGGGTGAGTTCGTGTGTTAGGATGAGTGTGTTAGGTGAGTGTGTGTGATAGGGTGAGTGTGTGTGTGTTAGGGTGAGTGTGTGTTAGGGTGAGGAATGTAAGTGGTGCTCTATTCTAACATTAAGGACTTTAATATCAACAGAATTTAGCAGGGAGAAGGGAGGAGGTTTTGTATTGGTTTTTAAAGCATAATGCTTAATGGGACATGGTGGGTGATAATAAGGAAAAGAATAATGTGTTAACGTGTTATTTTAAAATGATCTATTAATACTCAACGGCCCTTGTGCCACTGTACAAATGCTCCCTATAAAAATGTTTTATAATTGTTATTATGAACTTGTAGCCCATAAACCCTAGCCAGCAAAACGAGTGTATCGTCTGTGCATATAGGAACGGTTCAGCATTAAAGCAGTGAAGAGGGAGGGTTCCGATGGCTGTGACGTTTGTGACTTTAAATGGATGAAGTGGCCTTGCAAATGAAAGGCCACACAGACTAAAAGCACAGGGGTGATCAGGGGTGAACAATGGTGATCAGTGGTGAACAGGGGTGAACAGGTTGGTATTGTAATAGAAAAAAGCACAGTGCAGCTGTTTGCCAGAGAGTGTGTGTGTGCTTGTGTGTACGTGTATGTATGCATGGATACCTGCATGCATACCTGTGTGTGTGTGTGTGTGTGTGTACCAGTTTTGTAGTGTATAGACCAAATGGGAACTCCATGACTAGACCAATCATTTCTGCAAAATGAGAAGGTAGATGAATTAAACATTACAGAAGCATATTCAGTGGACAGTTTCAGTGCAATTGGGAAATATTCTCGAGTGTGGCCACCTCATTATTTCAAGTCAGTATAAAAAGTCCAAGTACCACACACTTCAAGGGATTCAGAGAGCATTCATTTTGCAGGATACATTTCCAGGAAGATCTTCTGGGGACAGCAGTCTGTCCAGTCGTGTGAAATCTTGCTCTTGGCTGCCATGAGTTTTATGATGAGACGTGAATGTTGAACCTCTCAGTTCAAATAAACATCTATTTATTGGTTCAGCATCTCTGCACAATGAATCTCAGACAGATCTACTGGGAAGATATGATCTGGCTGGACTCAACATGTCTATCTGTTGCTTATTCAGATGCATATTCTCATATCAGACTGGTTGGAAACACTTTAATGACAGTCCTCCATTTACTCATATCCCTGCCGTCACGGTATCCCTGACACACACCGGCCTAGTATTCCTGCTGTGTACAGATGTGGTATCTGCAGAATCTCCAGCCATGTCCAGTGCTATTCCTAATAGGCACAGGTGTGGTACCTCTAATGTGCACAGATTTGATAACCCATACATGCATGGGTGTGGGATTCCCAACATGCACAGGTGCAGTACGTCTAATATGCAGAGGAAGTTGTTCCCTAATGTGCACAGGTGCGGTATGTCTAATGTGCACGGGTGTGGTATTCCCAACATGCACAGGGGTGGTATGTCTAACGTGCATGGGTGTGGTATCCCCAACGTGCACAGGTGCGGGACGTCTAACGTGCACAGGTGCGGTACGTCTGACGTGCTTGATTGCAGTGACTTGATGCAAAGCACCATGGTGACATAGCAGTCCTGTTGTAATTTTTCCCTGTAGTGTTATCAAGTAGAGAATGTACTGCTTGCTAACCATGAGTGAGTGAGTTCCAGTCCTGATCTATGAGGTGTTTTGCATCAAAAATCACAGATGGGGAGTCTCACGTGTGCTCTCGCCGTGCTGCGTGTGCTCTTGCCATGCCGTGTGTGCTCTCGCCGTGCCACGTGTGTCCTTGCCGGGCCGCGTGTGTTCTCGCCGGGGCGCAGACACCTCAGACGACGGGCACCGTGCTAATGGGGAAAAGTCACGATTCTCAGCCTGTCTTTGACGGATTTAGTCTGGTAATTGTGCATCTGATCCACATTATACGAGTGTGTTGCAGGGCAATTTGCTACAGGAAAGTTCATTTTGCAGATGATATATTGGTAAGATGTTTATTAATATTAAAATATGAATGTTGAATAGTCAGTAACTGTGAAACAGAGAAACAGAAACCATCTCTTGGTTTGAATAATAAAAAAACAAAAAGAACCGACTCACACTTTTGTGACATGTTCACTGGAGAGTGCTGAACTGACAGTGCTGAACTGAGGGTGCTGAACTGAGAGTGCTGAACTGACAATGCTGATCTGAGGGTGCTGAACTAACAGTGCTGAACTAGAATAAACTCTGAGCTTTTCTATCCTAAATGACCATTTTCACGGTGGATTTGCATGCAGGGGTCGGGGCTGCAGGTTGCAGGGCGAGTGACCACACCTGCAGAGAACTGGCATAGCAGGCCTGTGTGTTGGTTACCGTGGAGACTCAGTCATAAAGTTTGCTGAGCACCAGTACACATTTCAGATCACATTACTACGTTTGTTTTTACTGTAGTGGTCATGTGACACCTGTGTCCTCTGTGTGATTGGTGGGAGGTCTGCTCACATGTGTTACCTCAGTGATGCCAGCATTAAGTATGGTAGCAATAAACATAGCTGCAAACACGGACAAACATAGAACCACATGAATATAGTGCACAGTGGGACAGCCTGTCATGAAGAAGTCAAAACCATTTCAGCTGCATTCATGATGTCTCTTCGTACAGCTGATATGCTACCTTGCGAAAGTGCGTGGGTCTCACCATCATACTGAAACAGCTAACTACACCGGTCCAAAGAAGGCCAAATGCACCTGATACAGAGAGAAGGAGAGATAGAGAGAGGGAGAGAGAGGAGAGAATGAGAGAAGGAGGGACAATGTGAAGTTCTTTTAATGAGACCCCTAATACAGTTTTTCTCTATCTGAATCAAATTCTCAGTGTCCTAAACCCATTTATACGTGTGATACACTTGGGTTGCATAATGGTAAGCATAGGTAGCAAAAGTGAAATGCAAATAAAGCACTGGTCTTACAAATTAAATACAGGCACTCTAAATTGATCACACATATGACAAATGATGTGAAGAAACCAATATAAGCTCGTACAAGGATGCCTGGTTGTAGAAGTTTCACTATAGATAGAAAGAGTCAGAGAGGCAGAGTAAGGGTAAGAGGTGGAAGAGGAGGAAGAGGAGGAGGGATGTACCCCTTTGACCCTTTGAGGGCACCCTGTCTATGTCATTGTGTGGGACAATGTGAGGTTTCACCATGCCATCCAGGTCAGACAGTGGTTCAGTATCAACCAAGACCTACATGTGTTTCTTCCACCATACTCCCCTTTCCCCTTTATGACCGGCCACCCTACACCAGGGAAAATCTCTTGCAGGCCATGGAACTGGCCTGTAATGACCTAGGTGTGGATGCATACCAAGCATGGATCTGGCATACTAGGAGTTACAGTATTTCCCACGCTGCCTGTTCAGGGAGAATGTGGCCTGTGATGTAGATGAGGTCCTGTGGCCTGACCCAGCACGTCGCCATGTTGCTGTGGTCAATACGCTTTGTGGACAATAAAGATTATTTCTACAGCTTCATGATCTGATCATTGTGTTTTCCTTTTTTTCTGTGTTGTGTGTAATGGCTGTTCAGAGCTGTTTTTCATTTTGATTGACTCGAGGCCTGATTTGACAACATTGTTTGGTTTTGAGCACAGCTTGAACTGTTTTGAGGCAATAGTTTGGTTCTGCAGGAATAGTCAGAGGTTTTGGGAATTTAGTGTGTGAATTGGGTTTTGTGTTTACAGTTTGGAGAAATGGATGCACGGTTTCAGGAAATGTGTCTTGGCGATTGAGAAAAACTGTAAATAAAAGCCCAAGAAACATATCAGCGTTTAAGATTTATACAACTTCATGAAATTAAGTGAACAAATTCATGAATTCCATTGTTAGAAATGCTCCTGAAATATGGCCCCAAGAGCTGCAGGTCTTGGTCTGACATGCAGGTCGGAGTCTGATATGCAGGTCTGGGTCTAATATGCTCACAACAGGAAGCTTCACCAGCTGTTCTGTACTGGGGTCAAATTCCTCTCACTGACTGTATATATTTTAATTACAACATCACAATGAAGGCCGACAAGTCTTATAATAGATCCTTGATGCCATGTCAGTCAAACATCTCAAAGCAAAGCGGTTTAACCGGCAGCGGGTTTGTCCTCTCACATCCTTACGTGCAACCTTGAGTGGAGCGATGCCGTGTGGTGCGAAGCCCCCCACAGCTGTGCAGAGCGATGGCCTCGTTAGATCACACCCGGATCGCTGCGATGGGGCACGGAGGCTCGTCCCTCTCCGCTAGCTCGCGGGAGGTCAGGGAAATGGGAAACGGTGGAAATAAAAAGGGAGCACAAATTGTGTTCATTTATCCTGTCCCCCCGGGCCGAAAAATCCCACCAGATCTAATCTGGCCACAAAAATATGAGTCTGCTGCTCTTCACATGGAGGGTGACATGCATGTCTCGCTCCTGTCGTTCGCGCAGCAGATGAAGGCCTCCTCGTCCTTGTCTACCTTATAACGAGTGCGTCATTAGATGGGGGTGTTCAGTAAGTCCTGGGCATCCTCAGCTGGATACAGCGTCTGATTACCCCCCCACCACCACCACCACCACCTCAAGAGAGCACATAGAAAAACAACAACAACAACCATCTTTGATTTCTGGTAATTGGCAGAACGTTCTGCATGGCAGAGAACCTTTTAGTCACACTTGATTAGTTTTCCATTTAGAAAAGTGACAAGAAGCAGATTTTTGTTGGTTATGACGGAGTCTCCACAGAACCGCGTCCCCATGCCTGTTGAGTCCCCGCCTCCGCCCATGGACCGGCCATTAAGAGACATGACACCCCGTCACATGACATCTTATTATTTCCAGGGAGGCTTGGCACCGATATTCCGAACACAGAGCAGATAATCAGCTGCAGGGTCCTCCCTGCTGCTCAGTGGGACTGTCACAGAGTAGGAACCATCATGTCCGATGTGGTTTAGTCAGGAAATAAATAACTGTGACACTGAAACATGAGAACTCATATGACGCTGCTTGGCTTTCAAACACTATAAACTGTATCAGTGCACGTTATTAGACAGCAGGATCGTTTTGTCATACTTGAAGATCATTAAATTTCATAACATCTCATAGTATTCTCCATAAAACACACCTTCTGAAATGATTACTAATTACTTTTCCCCATCAGTTTATGGAAACCAGGACCTGGATCACTGGCTGTTTTTATTGTGATTTTTATTTGCATACAGTCAAGCCATGCAGCTACCACGTTCTTTTGCTACTACAGACAGACACACACACAAACACACACACACACACACATATTGACACACACACACAGACATATTGACACACACATAATACACAGACTCAGCACGCGGTAATGTAATCAACCTTAATAATCTAATCATATTACCTGACTCATAGCACTTACTTTGTCAATTACGCCTGATTACGATGAATTAAGTGTGATTAATGTTGTTGTTTTCATACCAACTGTCATGCACTAGTGAAAAAATAACATTTTTTAATATGCCATTGGTATGACACAGGCGACTACTACACAGTATACATATATCACCATTAAACCAAAATAGATTGGAAATAACACGTTTACATCATCCACCCCACAAGTCTGAATCAATATAAAGGTTTAATATACATTATTTACTTGAACTATTCCACACCTCTTAAATAAATAATGAGTTTTGCTACTATAATTGACCTCCAAAGACCCTCTCTTTCTCATTCATATTCAGCAGACTAGGTGATCTTTGCACTGTGACACTCTTTATCATTTTTTCCCCATTTACCCCTCTAATTATACAAATTTTCCATCCAACGAATGACCCTGATTGGTCAGTGGGGTTTAATTAGTGGATGGTTAGAGCTGGACTGTCAGAGGCTAGCCGCTGAGGACATGTGAGTTGAGCTGAATTATTAAGACTCACTGTGGACACCAATGCTGGTCAGCTCCTCTTTAATATGCGCGCTGATTAATTGAAAGGTGCCTTGGAAAGCTAATGCCATGTAAATGCAATTATGTTTTATTAACAATTTCTGTTTCAATAATGACTCACACAGGGCCTCTCATGACTGAGAGTTGGTGTGTTAAATTGTGAAAGGAGTGTAGCCATTTTGAGCGCTTTGAGCGCTTTGGAAGGGAAGTACAGACATGTCAAACGGCATTTTTTCATTTAAAGTAATGAGGTGAACACAGCTGCATATAAGTGATTAGCAGCACATGAATTCAAAGGGTGTGTATTTAAGTTTTCAAATCACAGCCTTGTTAGGTCATCATTAGCTTTACTCTGTAATTCAGTGCTACTTTCTCTGACTGACAGTCTGTTTAATGATAATATATAATATTAAGATGCTCCCTGTGCTGTTGTGATCGATCCAGCGTAGCCTGTGGCATAGCTGAGGGGGTGTGCACGGATTCGGCTCTGGAGGAGTGTGCATGGATTCAGCTCTGTGATGTGGCCTCTAGTTCTAGAGAGAGAAACAGAGACAGCGAGTGGGGAAAGATTCTGATGGCTTTTGCATGCTTGTACAGTTCAGTGCATTTGGGCCTTGTGGACCCTACAGAACTCCATGGGGTTCAGTTTCCTTAAAGGAACAGATTATACACTTGGCATTTCTCAGGTGTTTTTGGCAGTACACACTGCAAGGGGGGAAAAGATGAGAGGAATCAATGAAGTGTGTGAAAAGCAAAACATAATTTCTTCTAAGTGCTAATTGGTTTCTTTCTCACCCTGTCTCCGCCCCTTTCCCCCATTCCCCGCCCCTTTCCACCCGTCCCCGCCCCTCTCTCCCCCTGCCCCCCCCCCCCGTTTCTCTTTTCTCATCCTCTCTGGCCCCTGTGAATGACTCCTGCTCATTTCAACACACATTCACCAGGTAAGTACCTTTTTCTGGCTGATGTAATTGACAGTTCTACAATCAAAAAAGTAATGGGCAGGGGGTAGGTGTGTGGGGGTGATTGTGGGGGGTGGGTGTGCAGGTAGGTGTGGGGGGTGGCTTAGAGGATGTTCCACTAGCCGGCCAATTCCACACACTAATCTCAGCTTTCACTCATCCCAACATAATCCAATGAAACTGCAATTCAGGCACTCGGCAAAGACTGCGATTGTTTCACTGCACTCAGTCACAGCGGCCTCTCTTCTCTGAAAGCACCTCGAGATGACTGAAACCACCAAGGAGATTAGATGTTTCTTTCACAACAGGGTTAACAAAAGCCCCACATTAGTGTCGGTGACCATCGGGCGGGAAAGCCAAAGCTACAAAACTCCACAAAGAGCCACATTTTTACAGTCCACTGTGAAGTGCTCAGTGGAGAAGCGTGGAGGGCTGTGTGAGGAACTCGGCACACTGATACAGGATACAGGAGTGTGAAGCTGCCTACGCCACAGCAATAAAAACAAGGTGATGTCATGGCTTCAGTAAACACTGAAGGGGCCTGCTCAGAGGGGACATATGGAATGTGGATCACTGCTGTGTGTAGCTGCATGGACAGGACGCCACAGACAGCACCGGCATGCCCCCCCGCGTCTGAACACACAGTAGCAGTCAGGAAACTGAGACTTCAGTCTCATGGAGCGGGCTGTGTCAGGGCTCCGTGTACCACAGCCACACTGCCTTTTTCCCCAAACATGCCATGGAAAATCTTGAATAGAAACCATGCCATCACGTCACGGAATGAACACTTCACACGACAATCCAACCTCTAGGTGTGTCTTATGCCAGCATAGTATGGTCCAGGATGGTCTAATACGCTCTAATATGGTCCAGCGTAGTCCAGTATAGTCCAGTATGGTCCAGTATAGTCCAGTATACTCCAGTTTGGTCCAATATAGTCCAGTATAGTCCAGTATGAGGCAGACCTCACGGGTAGTTAGGTCATAGTGTCAGGTTACCCGTGATGCAAGCTGTTTTTGTGTGCAAGAGAAATGAAGCCAAAATTGTGCTTTTCAATCTAAGTTTGTACCGTAGCCCATAGCCTGGTCTCACCCCTTATGTCCTGATGGTGTCCCACTGGCCTCCTTAACTGAATTACTCTGACACACTCAAGATGAGCTTGTCTTCATGTCCCCCGTCGCTGGTCACAACATGCTCTATCCACCAAGCACAATAGTTTGCCCTGGCTGATTCTAATCGTATCACCTGTGGTGATGCCTGCCTGGCGCAACACACAGATGATTGAGTTTCACTGTCCTGAAGGAGCAGGTCTCACTGTGCATTTGTTCAGCTAGAATGAATCTAGAATGAATTAGACACACCCCCCCCACACACACACACACACACACTCTGATGTAACACTCAGCTACTGTACTGGTTGCAGTGCATCATAAATGTTAAATTAGCTTCAGTGGAGCCACTATTGCTGTTTTACTGCACTCCCGAGCCTTATAATGGAAGATAATGGGGGAGAGAGAGAAAGAGAGAGAGACTGCAAAAGTTGGCAGGGGACAGAGAGAGTGACAAGGCAAAAGAGAGAGAGGGAGAGAGAGAGATGGAGAGAGGGAGGGAGAGAGAGAGGGAGAGATAGAGGGAGATGTGTCCTCTACAGTAAAAGCCTTGATATACACTTGTTCGTCATTGCTCCAGATGTTGGGGGAATGAAGTTCAGAGAGCTGACTGGTGAGATGGCCTTGCAAGGTTTAGTTTCACACGATCTCTATGTAACTCTAACTCTAACCATAACTCTAACCTAACCATAACTCTAACCTAACCCCAACCCTAACTCTAACTCTAAGCTTAACTCTAAATCTATCCATAGCTCTAAACCTCCACTTTAAACTCTAACTCTGACCCTAACCCTAACTCTAACCCTAATCCTATCTCTAACCCTAACCCTAACTCTAACTCTAAGCTTAACTCTAACTCTATCCATAACTCTAAACCTCCACTTTAAACTCTAACTCTGACCCTAACCCTAACTCTAACCCTAATCCTATCTCTAACCCTAACCCTAACTCTAACTCTAAGCTTAACTCTAAATCTATCCATAGCTCTAAACCTCCACTTTAAACTCTAACTCTGACCCTAACTCTAACTCTATCCCCAATTCTGACCCTAATTCTATGTCTTACTTTAACCCTAACTCTAACTCAAAGCCTAACTCGAAGCCTAACTCTAACCCCAACTCTAAACCACTCTAAACTCTGCCCAGCAGCTTCTCTGTCAGATGAGTATTTGTCTCTCTCAGCTCACACAGAGGAAACCGAGCATATTTTGATTGGTAGAAATGAGAAAAAAAAACTCACATGAGCACAAAGCAGAGAACTGGGAACAGCAAATTGTCAGACAGCGCTGGGCGGATAGGACGAGACAGACGTAGTGAGAGCGTGTGCCTATTGGGCTTTAGACTGCAGCAGTGGAGAGACGGCGAGTGCACATTGCTTCGTGATCAGTGTGTGTGCCTGTTAGGCAGTGGGGCGGCAGGCTCAGCCTACATGCCCGCCAGGCTGTGTGCTCAGCATGCCTGCTCGGCTGTATGCTCAAGCACGAATCCCTCCCGCGTTTTAATTGGGTTTCGTTCAGCGAGGCCTGCTGTCCCCAAACCTGCTCCTGCTGCCTCCCAGCAGGGCGGCTTTCAAGGGTCACGCTATCAGCCCCACGCAGAAAGACTCCCAGCGGCAGGAGTAGCTGGACTCCAGATCCCACGCGGCCGAGCCGTGGAGGAGACAGCGGAGCCATCTGAAGGATCCCACCGCCACACAGTGGCCGATATCTTACAGCAGCATGCTGGCAACTTTCACGCGCTGCTTTGCTGAGCTACCAAACCATGCGGACCGTTCTGAGAGCATTCCTGCGTTCAGGCCACACCCATTCCTGCGTTCAGGCCACACCCATTCCTGCGTTCAGGCTACACCCATTCCTGCATTCAGGCCACATCCATTCCCGCGTTCAGGCCACACCCATTCCTGCGTTCAGGCCACACCCATTCCTCCATTCAGGCCACACCCATTCAGTTCAGTCAAGAGATCTGAGCAAGTGTCCAAGCATAATTATCACATGCAAAAAAACAATCTCATTAGCCAAGGCAAGATACTGATGAAGCGATTTTGGGTGGTGACTCTTTGGATGTCTGCAGTCAGACAGAGCTCCCCTAGTGTGACAGCTCTGCTACAATCAGAAGCATCCGAAACACTGCAGTGTTTCAGTGTTGTTTGTGTTTCACTGCAGTGTTTCTTCCCTTAAAATATTTGCAGAGATTCCCTCCTACCTTCCTTTTCTTTCCACTTATTGCAAATTTTCCATTTTCTGATTTATTGCCATTACCGCTACATCACGGCATGTTCGCTGACTGTAATATGCTTGTCCGCATGGATGTGATGCCTGGATGCATTTGTGTGTGTGTGTGTGTGAGAGAGAGTGTGCGCTTGAGTGTATGTATGAGTAAGGGTATAAGTGAGTGAGTGTGTGTGTGGTCTCCTCATTCTTCGGCTGGAACTTCTGGTGCTTTTGTACAGTCTTCCTCAGATGCAGGCTGTGAAACCATGGGCATGTGGGGGGGGGGGGGTTTAGGGGAGGGGGTTTGAGGGGAGGGGGCAGTTCTGTTCATCCGCCTTTCTCCATCTATATTAAAGACTTCCAGAGGCTTAGGAGCGAAGGTGTCACTCTCCGGGGGAGGTAAAGGGTCTGAATCGCGGTCTTCGTCACACCTCTTCATCGAGGATTATAAGCGACCATATCAGACCTGTCACTCAATGGAGCCCAGCAGGCTGCTTCACTACAGCCCGTGATTTTCCTGCACACTCGATCCCTCCAGCCAGCTGAGGCATACGTTAGACGCCACCTCAGACGTAAACAGATCTGTGCCTAACAATAAAAGTGCCTAAGACCACCTGGCCATTCCTGTCAAACGCCAGGGAAGTTTTCCCATGTGACAAAGTAGCCAAACACCATGAGGACGCGACCAACCACATAGTTACTGAGTGGGTGGCCGAACTCCAAGCGCGATCATCACGAACAACTAATGAGTGATAGCAGGTCAGCACGACGCTTCAGCTGTTGGCGGTTGTCAGCGTGAACTGCAGGATTTATGGTACGATTTTCAGCCAAACTGTCTCTTTAATGTGATACGAGACGGACAGGCCTGCAGGCGAGGTCGTAGGGAAGACCCTGGTTCTGCTGTTTAGGGAACTGTGCACTAAGACAAAGAAAGAAGAATCATGGGCTTTATCTTATTATATCACATTGATTATTCCTCCTCGCCTTCTCCACCTCTCTCTCTTTCTCTCTCCCACTCTCTCTCATTACTTTCATTCCTCCCTCCCACTCTCTCTCTCCCACTCTTTCTCTCTCTCTCATTCTCTCTCTCTCCCTCCCTCTTTCTCTCTCTTCCCTCCCACACGCAGCCTTAGCTGGAGGCTAGCTCACGGAGTGTTACTCATATAGCACTAGCGTCATGAAGCAGCATTCCTCATTAGCAGCCTTAGCGAACCGCTAGAGCCTCAGCGGTGGTCACCTCCAGTCTGTGGGCAACATCGCCACCACCCAGCCCTTGGGGGGTCCACCAAGTGAAGGACACAAACAGGCCTTCGAGTGCTCTCCCTTCGACTCCCTCACTGTCTCAATAACACAATTAGGTGATATTTGGTTGTGTTTTTTATCTTCTGCAATTTACCGCAGTTTTCACACTGCGATCTACATCATAATCTCTTATATAATCATGTAGAGAGGCGCAAATTCTATTTGGCCAAATTCACGAATTCTGCATGGACAACACACAAACCCCCCCACCCCCGCCCCCACTGCCACGCCCACCCCATTTATTTGGTTTTTGTTCTCTATTCATCCCTCCAACGCATCAAATATTTATCCTCTTGGATGTAACATGGTAAATGAGGTTGCCCAACCCTCCCTCTCACTAGGATGGCCGTGTGCTTTATTACTGAGTGTTATCTTGTTTGAGCAACACTTGCTGTGTGGACTTATTAACAAAATTCAATTAAAATCCCCTCATGCTCTTTTTTTCTCTGCCTTGAGAACTCATATAACAGTATTTGTTTCCTGGGTTGCCAGGTTTTATAATAGCATAAGGCTGCTGCATACTGGGTTGCCAGGTTGGTGCATGCATTATTCAGGAATATGGTGCATCATAGATGTGAAAAAAGACCTGATTCGTGGAGCTTCAGCTGCCACTCTGACAGTAACCCGTGCCAGTGTAGTTGGCTTGGCAACATACCCAAATAGCAGCAGCACATGAAGAGTTTGATGTGTAGCGGCTGCACTGAATCAGGAAGACAGTAAACTCCACAACTACTGTGGCACCACTGGTCAGGAAACAGAAGTGAAATGACCTTGGATTAGGTTCCTAACCAAAAGCACACTCATGCGTTAATCAGAGATAATCTGATTGAGCTCACTATAAGAACAAACACAGATAATGCAACATCAACTCCAACATCCTCAGCACCGTGTAGTAGAATCTGGCCCTAGCAACAAACCCAGCAGGACTCCTCCAATGGTAAAACACACTTTCAATGTCTAACGTATTTGACAAGTTTCAGAACAAGAACAGCTGTATTCTAAACTATGATTTAAAAAGTCTTCCACGTGATTCTCAGTGTGTCAGACTTGAACAAACAGACGATGCATTTGTACACTTTGTGATGTCTTGGGACGTCTACTCCAAGTTTCCCCCTGTGCACTAATTCACAGCCTCAGGTTCACTCCAGGTAACTCCAGCAGTGTAAAATCCCATTTTCTGTTTAGCACTGCTACATATTCACTCCCCAGATGTTCCCCTCTGACATTCCGAACTCTTTGAGGCCCTTAGAGGAGGTTTGGTGAGGTTTGAGGAGGTTTGTTCATCCTCATGTGAATATTTGTGATGGGCCAGTTCCCTATAGGGTTTTTCTTAAGAAGCAGCCAGTGCAATCAGACACATCCGAAGGCTACGGCACAGCAGAGGTTCTGATCCAAACACTCCAGTGGCCCCATCGCTATTCCACTGCAACCCTCAGCACACCTTATCCAGATAATCAAGGGCAGTGGGATGTGGATTACCCGGTTCTTGTGTACTGGAGCAACGTCTGCTCATGAAAAATGTTGTCTGGTTTCAGGTCCTCTAGGAACAGAGAGGAAGCTCTGCATTAAAAACATGGTGCAAGGAAGAAAGCCAATTTGAACCACAATAGTGCCGCATGGAGGGGCTTTTATAAATGAAGGCACAGGAAGCGTATATACACAGGCATAGATCATACAGGCAAGTCTGGACTCTGTCCACCCAACCAATAGGGGACGGCGTTTGGGAGACCGTCCGAGTGCTTCACTGAAATGCGCCGAAATCCTTCGGCATGTTTGGTAGCAGGAAGCAGCCTGTGAATTTTATCCATGGGATCACAAAACACTGATATTTGCAGCTATTACCCAGGACTGCAGTACAACCCCTGGGACTGCAGGTTTTTAATGCTAAATACCAGTTCAAGACAGAATGAGAGCTCAGCATGGGCAAGAGGAGCATGTGGTGTGTGTGTAGAGCACAACAGCTGCATTGTATGCAGTATGGGTCTCTGGATACTCACTGTAGCTACACGTAGCACTAAACGCTATAGCTCCCCCGAAACCCCACGAACCCACCCCGTGCCCCAAACCAACACCCGTACCCCCAAAGCCACCCCGTGCCCCAAACCAACACCCATGCCCCAAATCCACCCTGTGTCCCAAATCCACCACGTGCCCCTGTCTACCTAAAATGAAACAGCATAAAATCGAGGTGAGCTGGCCTTGCCAGGGCTCTGTCCGCTTAAGCGTCCAGAGACCCGTGACTCCCACACGCGCTCGTGGGAAACATCAGTGTAGAAAGGTTACATTCACAAGAAAGTGCCTGCATTTTCTTCTAAATGATGCAACTTGCTGAAAAGTTCCGGCTCAATGAGGTGCCTCTACACAGTTCTGAGTCTTGTCGGAGATGTGGTGGGCTGAAGATCAGTGAGGTCTTCACCCTTCACACACACACACCCACACTCCCAGCAAGGAGGAGATTATTAACAAAAAGCAAAATGGGGAAAGGATATTTTGCAACGGCAACGTGTCAGGTCAGACCATCAGACAACAGTGAATTTAACAGACCTCACGGTCCCATCAAAAACAAATGTTGTCTGTCCTGCATAACATCAGAGAAGCACACTGGGATAGAGTCACAAAGATGACATAGAACACTGTATAGTCATTGTATAGTCACTGTATAGTCACACATATCGTCACTGCTTTGGTCAGAGAGCCTGGGATTACACTGCAGTCACTGCTGTGTTCAGAGAGCCTGAGATTACACTGCAGTCACTGCTGTGTTCAGAGAGCCTGAGATTACACTGCAGTCACTGCTGTGTTCAGAGAGCCTGAGATTACACTGCAGTCACTGCTGTGTTCAGAGAGCCTGAGATTATACTGCAGTCACTGCTGTGTTCAGAGAGCCTGAGATTACACTGCAGTCACTGCTGTGGTCAGAGTGCCTGAGATTACACTGCAGTCACTGCTGTGTTCAGAGTGCCTGAGATTACACTGCAGTCACTGCTGTGTTCAGAGAGCCTAAGATTACACTGCAGTCACTGCTGTGTTCAGAGTGCCTGAGATTACACTGCAGTCACTGCTGTGTTCAGAGAGCCTGAGATTACACTGCAGTCACTGCTGTGGTCAGAGAGCTTCAGCATTATCTCCGATCCACGTTGACTCATGACAGCTTAGTCCTGTCTGAGAGATCCCCATGGACCATAGGACAATGTGGACATCCCCATAGACTACAGGATTTACGGGACACATTTAGTAATGGGCCCCAGTGAGAGAGCTGTGCAGAAGAATGTGAAACATTTGCAGAAGCACACAATATGTGTGTGTAATACACTGCAGAAGCACACACGTGTGTATGTAATACACTGCAGAAGCACACACACCATGTGTGTGTAATAAACTGCAGAAGCACACACACCGTGTGTGTACAATACACTGGTTTCTGCTGACACTCTTGGGGTTCGTTTTCTGAAAGCAGGAAGCCGGACATGTGGAAACCTGCCTGTGTCTTATGGAGCCAGTTGGGTTTGTATCCCTCTACCTGCTGAATACAGCTACTCCAGATGCTGTTTTCTAATTGTACCGCGCTGAATTCTTCTTGCTCTCCCAGAGTGTAGCTGGAGGAACACAAGCAGGTATCTGCACCAGCCGATTTCCTACAAAAATGAGCTCGTTTGGCCTTTTGATGATCTTAGCCTGCATCATTCATTCTAGTCAGCAAGTAATTAAACCAGTCTGGCATGGCCAACAGTGAGAGCTAATATGAATATTTGTTGAATAATAATATATTAAGGACTGACAGCCACATCAGCTGTATGAAGGATGTCTTTATTTCACGGGCAAAGCTGAACGCCCAGTTGCATACATTACTGCTCATATGCATGCAATTAATTCTGAACCAAGAATGTATTAGTCAAAATGGACAAGGAAATGTCACGTACGTGTGATCGCTTTTCAGAGGACCACACCTTCAGGGAACCACTTCTGTGATCTCTGCAAGATCTTATAATGTTCTTCACACAACAATCTCAGGCCCAACCCTGAAACGGTCCCCTGTGTCTGGCTGGTGTCTGGATGGCGTCTGGCTGGTGTCTAGCACGTTCGCGTGGCGCAGGATGGTCCGTGACTTCTTGTCGGGAGGTTGTGTGTGCATTTTCATGGATTCACCTGGAGAATTCCAAGCGTCTTCCCCGAGCGCCGATGGCTCATCCGTCTTCGCCGAGGCTGCTGCCGTGTGTCTCAGGGTTCGGTACGAGAGCAGATGAGAATTAATACCGACCTTCAGGAGAGAGACGAGGCTTAACCTCCAGAAAATGCCACCCGCCTGGGGAGCAGTGCAGGCAATAATGGCAAATCTGCAATTAGACGAGAGTTCAGACTGGACCTCAGCCTCTCAATGCTAGCAGAGCAACTGTAGGTGCCAACATGGTTATCAATAGTACTGGAATAGTACAGCAACCGCAGCTCTATCTACTCTGAATAAACCATAATAATGAAACAGATAAATAAAGAAATCCATTCTGTAGACCATCTCCAGACGGATGTCCCTACAGTGAATTATGTCAATACATATGTGTCTTTCCTTTTGCAGTCCATCCATGGGCCTTGACATTGACGTCACAAACCTTTATGTAATTCTGTCGATGAGCAAAAACCTCCATTGAACTTTTGTCATTAACCAGTGGAGATGAATGAGCTCAGGGCTGAATTCTATTTGGAATCCATTAAAAAGTTCCCCTAGATCCAGGAGCGTTCTCTCCCTCTCTCTCTCTCTCTCTCTCTCTCTCTCTCTCTCTCTCTCTCTCTCTCTGCTCCGACCGAGTAGTGACTAATGCAATCTGGAGCTAGGAGGAAGGAAATGGATAGTCCTCCCACTTAATTCACCTCCTAGTGAGGTCTTGCTATTGTTATAAGGCAAGTAATGCTTTATAATGCTTTATCTGAGGCTCTGAAGGACCATAATGAGGCGCCTGTGAGCTGTATGGAGCAGCAGTGACCCCCACCCAGGCCGGAGTGAGCACTCCGTAATGATGCATTGCAGACAGACCCAGGATAAATGGCAATTATTGAATTAGGCCCCAGTGAGTCAGTGCCTGATGCTAAGGGTTAAAATAGGATGGGGGAGTTACATAATTAAACACACACACACACAGAAACACACACAGAAACACACACACACACACACACACATGCATACACACACATACACAGACACACACATGCACAGTATCCTCAAGAATAGAGAGATTAATTCTCACTCTCTGGTAGAGGTGTGATTTTTCAGAAGGAAGCTATTAATAGACTACCACCAGGTCTCTTCTGAGAGGAAGATCTTTGTGCAAAACATTTCTATCAAAAACAGAGCATGAAGCAACTCATGGCAGTTTATCAATTCTGTAATTATGAGAATTAAAATAGATTTTATTGGCAAGATAAGACAGACTGATGAAGACTGATCTGATTGGCTCTTGACAATATGGTTACAAGATTATTAGAGCATTAGAGCATAGATCATAGAGCATTTAGATAAGATAACAGTACAGAGATTATCATATATATGTAAAGGTGCTTTCTGGTACAAAAACTGTCACCTGACAATGTGGAGCAGATAGGTGGTGTAGTGGTGGAGCTGATAGGTGATGCAGTGGTGGAGCAGGAGACCATGGGGAGATTTGGTCACAGAAGCATGCCGATCGCCTTGGCTTCTGTCGCATTACATCCTTCTTAAATGCATCCCTCAGAACCGGGCGTACACACAGACAGCCAGTACTCAATACCAAATCAATCAAAGCACTAATTTACCGATTAGGCTAATTAGGCCTCTATATATAAACACACGGCTCTCCTCCCCGCCCCTCTCAGGGGGATTCACGCTCCGATTTCAGTTGAGCAGTGAAGAGGAGAGGGGAGGTGTGTTAGGGTGTGTGTGATGAGGAGAGGAGAGGGGAGGTGTGTTAGGTTGTGTGTGAGGAGGAGAGGGGAGGGGAGGTGTGTTAGGGTGTGTGTGAGGAGGAGAGGAGAGGGGAGGTGTGTTAGGTTGTGTGTGAGGAGGAGAGGGGAGGGGAGGTGTGTTAGGTTGTGTGTGAGGAGGAGAGGGGAGGGGAGGTGTGTTAGGGTGTGTGTGAGGAGGAGAGGGGAGGTGTGTTAGGGTGTGTGTGAGGAGGAGAGGGGAGGTGTGTTAGGGTGTGTGTGAGGAGGAGAGGAGAGGGGAGGTGTGTTAGGTTGTGTGTGAGGAG
Organism: Brachyhypopomus occidentalis; assembly: GCA_020368025.1. Lineage (NCBI taxonomy): Eukaryota > Metazoa > Chordata > Actinopteri > Gymnotiformes > Hypopomidae > Brachyhypopomus > Brachyhypopomus occidentalis. The sequence continues at coordinate 923,263 of JAGXOD010000034.1, forward strand.
GAGAGGGGAGGGGAGGTGTGTTAGGGTATGTGTGAGGAGGAGAGGAGAGGGGAGGTGTGTTAGGTTGTGTGAGGAGGAGAGGGGAGGGGAGGTGTGTTAGGTTGTGTGTGAGGAGGAGAGGGGTGTGTGTGAGGAGGAGAGGGGAGGTGTGTTAGGGTGTGTGTGAGGAGGAGAGGAGAGGGGAGGTGTGTTAGGTTGTGTGAGGAGGAGAGGGAGGGAGGGGAGGGGTGTGAGGAGGAGAGGGGAGGGGAGGTGTGTTAGGGGATGTGTGAGGAGGACAGGGGAGGTGTGTTAGGGTGTGTGTGAGGAGGAGAGGGGAGGTGTGTTAGGGTGTGTGTGAGGAGGAGAGGGGAGGTGTGTTAGGGTGTGTGTGAGGAGGAGAGAGGAGGGGAGGTGTGTTAGGGTGTGTGTGAGGAGGAGAGGGGAGGGGAGGTGTGTTAGGGGATGTGTGAGGAGGAGAGGGGAGGGGAGGTGTGTTAGGGTATGTGTGAGGAGGAGAGGGAGGTTACAGGTGTAAGGCCTCACTGCATCACACACAGTTTGTAATGGTATGTTCAGCAATGCTGTAACCCTTCAAAAGAAAACAAAAAAATTGGGAACTGCATCTGAAGGAACTGTTTACTGAGAACTAAGTGGCCTGACATACATGCATTTATATGTATGGTTTCAGTAAACCACTGGTTACATGGTAAAGATTTGCATAATCTTTGGTTGCATCAGATTTTCATGAGCCGCCAGTCCCCTCAGGGCTGTAATGAACATACTGTAATGAATTGGGAATGAGACTGAAAGTGGATTTTTGGGTCACTAATCTTGGCAGAACACATATTACAACATCCCGAATCAGGCTTCTAAGGTCAGTAAGGCAAGCTTACACAGTCTGTCTCAAACATTAAGCCGACGTTTTGAATCAGCTTCCGTTATTCATGGTGAAAGCAAAACTCTCTCTCCTTTGTTAGGTTGTGCATGAGAGAGAGAGAGTGAGAGAGAGAGGGAGGGAGAGAAGTAGAGAGAGGGGGAGAGAAAGAGAGAGAGAGAGGGAGAGGGAGGGGGGGAGTCCTCTTAGCAGCTGTAGGTTAAGACCCTCCATCTGTGCCAGGTATCCAACATCAGTCAATGAAAAGTTAAATTTCACCTGGAGATGCTTCGTTTCTCACTTCTATGCCTGACATCAGGAAGATCAGATCCCCTGCGAGCCCTGCTCCACTGCTCAGTCGCACAAAACCCAGAACTGGGTTAACCACGCAGGCAAAACGTCACTCACAAAGACCAGACACATGGGGGAGAGACAGACACTGTATGCTAATGAAAGAAAAAACACCCAACAACCTTCAAATTTTTTTTCTGTTAAGACATGATGGGTCTTAGGTTTATTTACATTCTCAATGCATATTTATACCATGTAGGTGTACTTGCATCATTTAAAATGGGCTTTAACAGTAACTACATAGAATCCATGAGAAACATTGTCTGTATGCCAGAAAATCCCTTAAAACAGAGGGAGAGAGAGAGAGAGGGAGAGAGAGTAGAGGGTATGGAGGAATATAGGAAGAGGTGAGAGGAGAGAAGGACTGAGGGAGGACGAGATCACTGGAGATGGACAGAGAGGGAGGTTTAATGTGCAGCGCGTGTGGTGTGGGGCTGTACCTCTGACAGGTTATGGAGCATCTTAACATGGTGGGGATGTCAGTCTTTACTTTATGAGCTCGTCAGGCGATGGAGGTGCTCAGCGAAATGTCACGGCTGGAGCCAGAACGGTGACGTGGGCGGAGATTGCCGCGGCGAGCCGTTGCCGTGGCGAGCCGTTACCGAGACCAGCGCTGCACTCTGGGAAGGATGTTCTGCCAGCGGCTCACTAAGGAAGACAGACTGACATTCTGAATGTCACGTTAATGAACGTTTGGAGATTCGAGCCCCTGCTAAACATGTTTCTCCAGACCTGTCGAACAGAGACTGCACGAAGCTTGTGGGATTACGATGACAGGATCAGAGAAGGGAATGATTGGGAGGGGAGGCCTCATTTGCATGCGTAAACATGAACAAACAAAGGCACCGTCTGATAGGACAAGCTCCTCCCAGCCGCGCGACTCACGAACACGACACAGGTAAAGTCAGCTGCTCGCGTCAAGGCGGACAGGATAAGACTAAAGCGTTGATTCCTCAGCTCTCCAACTAAGACGCTAGCGGCTCGGGTGCAGAACATTGCAAACACTTTGTTCCCCTTTCCAGAGGTGACTCGCAACAAATCTACACACAGAGGGTGTTAATAAAGCAGCAACTGTGCACAAAGTGGTGGTTGTGACAACAGACACCAAACCCATGGTTTTACCACATAGGTGTGAATTTGGGAAGGGTGGTGGATTTGCAGCTGGTTGTTAGAGTATTCGATGGGGATAAAAGAGATCCAGTTCATTATGAAGGAGAGGCAGCGTCCAGCCTGATCAGTTCTAGTTCCACGATGATTTTCCATGATGTCGCATCATGTAAAAAAAAAAATTCAAGCAATTTCTGGACAAACGTGAGGTTAAAGAGTACAGGTTACACACTTCTTATAACTCAGATTCTCCTGCGTATCAAACCCAAACGTCCCAGAGGGAGTAAAATAAAGTCACATGCTTTTCTGCCTTCGAGACATCATATCTAGCTACAAAACGCATTAGCTTGGAGACTGCTGAGGAACTCCATGCATATGGACATATCATTCTGCTGCAAAACCAATAGCTTTGCAGCTTTGCCCTTTGTAAGGCAGCGGTGTGGCTGCACAACACCCCGGTTGTCATTTCAGTGAGAAGCAGCATTCTCAAGATGGGAAATGTAATTCTCAGCGGCACCAGATTCTCAGACTTCAATGTAATTCTCAAAAAACACCAAGGAGATTCTGCAAAAATAATGAAACACGCTCCAGAGAGGCCCAGTGAGTGGCCAGACGCTGATGAGGCTCCATCATACATGAGATACGCCACACGCTGCACTCTCATTAAGCACACAGCAGCGCTAGTATTTCAGAACATCACAACCAAAAAAAGACACTAATTGTACCTTTAGTATGACCTGCAAGGTTTGTGTGTATGAGACAGTGAGAGAGAGACAGAGAGAGAGAGAGAGAGAGAAAGGGGAGAAATATAGACTATATGCCCTATCATGACTCTATAATATGGCAGCAGTCTGACTAATGGGAAAATGTTAATTAATCGGCATGACCATTAAACTTATTAAATGAGCTCGTGGCGGCCTGCGGTCTGTGCTTGTGTCTGATGTAAAGGTCAGACAGGAAGCCAATTAGGCCAGTCAGCATAACCCTGTCTACAGTGTCCAGGCCCTGCTCCCATATAAAGGTTGGGCAGGAAACAGCACTGACAGAGGCTACTCAGTAATTTACTCCTCAGCTAATAAAGAACACTGAATCAAGAGACATGAATCTGCTTCTCCAGAGAAGCCTGTGTAAATCTGTATTTATCGCTGGGACAAACAGAACAAACCTCGGCTGATTGGTATAGATTTTTTTTCTGCGCCAGCCAGTGCTGGGGAGGCTGATTAATTGAACACAAGTTGCAGAGCACAGCAGTAAGTCACCCTGCTGTAATGCAAATATACAGCTGAGGGTGTCCGAGCGGGCAGAGCAGAGGCTGAGTCCTAAAGCTTCTCACGTTTACTCAGTCCTACAGCGTCTCACGTTTACTCAGTCCTACAGCTTATCACGTTTACTCAGTCCTACAGCCTCTCACGTTTACTCAGTCCTACAACGTCTCACGTTTACTCAGTCCTAAAGCTTCTCACATTTACTCAGTCCTACAGCGTCTCACGTTTACTCAGTCCTACAGCTTATCACGTTTACTCAGTCCTACAGCCTCTCACGTTTACTCAGTCCTACAGCGTCTCACGTTTACTCAGTCCTACAGCCTTTCACGATTACTCAGTCCTACAGCTTCTCACGTTTACTCAGTCCTACAGCGTCTCACGTTTACTCAGTCATACAGCTTATCACGTTTACTCAGTCCTACAGCCTCTCACGTTTACTCAGTCCTACAGCGTCTCACGTTTACTCAGTCGTACAGCCTTTCACGATTACTCAGTCCTACAGTTTCTCACGTTTACTCAGTCCTACGGCCTCTCATGTTTACTCAGTTCTACAGCCTCTCACATTTAATCAGTCATACAGCCTCTCACATTTACTCAGTCCTACAACCTCTCACGTTTACTCAGTCCTAGAACCTCTCACGTTTACTCAGTCCTACAGCCTCTCACGTTTAGTCAGTCCTACAACCTCTCATGTTTACTCAGTTCTACAGCCTCTCACGTTTAGTCATACAGCCTCTCACATTTACTGTCCTACAACGTCTCACATTAACTCAGTCCTACAACCTCTCACGTTTACTCAGTCCTACAGCCTCTCACGTTTACTCACATTTACTTTCCCTTCTTTCATTCATTCACTCTTTCCTCTCTCTTGCTTTCTACTGAACCACTCACTCTCTCTCTCACACACACACACACACACATACACACACTGATGAGAAAGGAGGAATATTCAATTGCTTATCATAAATCATCATATATCCACAGGCCCCATTACTGCACTTGTAGTTGATGAAAGCTGACACAGTGTAAAATTAAACGCTGGTGAACGCTAACTGACAGTGGCGTTCCTCATCATTTATTGAACACTGAACACAAACTCTGCACCACATCACACATTCAGGACCGCATCTCTTCTGTGGAACACTTGCAGCCACATTGTACGGGCATTTCAACCTCAACAGCGAAGAAAATTTGGTGAGAAGATGGTGCTGGTGTAGATGTACCGCCCTGCTGAGTCTGGGCACTTTCCCGCGCCCAGCCGCTGGGGTTCTGAAACGTCGCAATTCTGCCTTCTGGTGTTTTGTAAAAAAGCAAAGAGCACAAATGTGTAGGATTCTGAACTCTTTTTTATCATCACCATCACAACCCTCATCATCACCATGTCCTCTTAATACAGAGCACCAAATACTAACAGTATAGCATCCTTACAAGTGCGAGATGCTACCAAGCCAGTCTGCTTAGAGATTAGTCACAGAATTCCCAGGAAGAGGCATGGTAAATTTGAGACACTCTTTACCATCCAGGTTATCCACGCTGGATCTGATGGACGGGTTAAGGCAGGGTATCAGCAGAGACCGCACTACAAGTGTTTAGCCCGCTACACTTCCACGTGTGACAGAATGAGTGAAGTCCCTCTCTTTAATCGCTACCACCACGCGGGAGGCGGAGGCAGAATGATAAGGGTAAAGATTGCTATCAGCTGCTGGGTAGAGTGTGCTGGGCAGAGAGAGACTGCGGGGGGAGGGGGAGCCGGGGCCACACGCTGCTCCCTGCCTCTGATGTGAGTTCGCCTCCAGCGTCTGCGCTGGCCTGGAGCTTCCCATCACCCCCACCTGCTAAATAACGGGTCGGCGTCAGAACGTGAAGGACCCCGGCTCAGGCACACAGCTCGAGGACGATGGAGGAGTCGTGCTCCCGCTGAGTTCCAGCAGGAAACATACATAAATAGTCATAACATTATACTGTTTAGGATTTGTAAAGTCTACCCACCTCCCCAGCAAGGTCTCAGAGCAAAGAGAGAGGTCATTATCTGAAGACCTAATCACTGAAAGTGGCATTGTTTCTGTGGAGCACAACCCCATCACTCCATGTCTCAGAGAAACACTGGCCAATTCAATTGCTTCCCAATAGTAAGAGATGTAGAATGCATTTCTGCACTAAAAGATAGGCCGCCTCTTGTTCCTCATTCAAATTACAATTTAATAGAGACAATTTTGTAAGTTAGCCAACACGCCGTTTTGACACCGCACCTCAGGGTTAAAGTGGCGCATTGCTTCTGTATGCTCCATGTTCTACATCAGTGTCGTATCTGTGGGTCAGACACACCCATAGCTCGAGACAGCAGCAGCAGAATTCTGTGCTTTTTTTATAACGTTCCGAGATAGCTTTCTTAAAGATCGGAAAGTGCTTTCTGTGTGACAAGAGGAAAAATATCTGTCTTCCCTTGTGCTAGAATTGCTTGTTAAGAGGCAGCGCTTTGCAGGAGATGTGAACAATTGGTGGAATATTCTGTTGGTAATACAAAAGGGCTCCATAACAAAGGGCTGTTTGAAGGGTTTCTCTCTTAAGCCTGAGATAGCGAGATTATATGTGCGATGCTCGTGGAAAAAAGGGAATCTAATTAACTGGGATCTAGTGTAGATAAGGGCGGGTTCCACCAGGTCCACATAGAGGCAGCAAATCTACATCCTGTAGATCCGCATATGTCAGTTCAAAGGCTTGATAATGATCTGCTGAGTTGAAGCCAGGTGGCACAGGGCGGGGACAGACCTTTGCTGGTACAGGGCGGGGACAGACCTTTGCTGGTACAGGGCGGGGACAGACCTTTGCTGGGACAGGGCGGGGACAGACCTTTGCTGGGACAGGGCGGGGACAGAAGATGGATCATTTGTTGCAGGAAATGAGGAAATACACATGTGTGCACTGTTGTTATCTGAGCAGCTTTTGCATTGAATAGTGATTGTTTTGAATACAGCTTTACTGATTACTGAGAATCACCACTTTGGCTTACCTTTCAATAAAAAATGGCTCTGAACAGGACAGGATCACGTTTCGCCATGGTAAATCTCCAGTGAGCCTGACTGATGTAGTAACAGCAATCCATTCCCAGGGAGCCTGTGCCTCCATGTCTACACACTCCCCTGTCGTCTGCGTGAGCCCCAGACGACAGTCGTCAGCCGCCGTGGGAGCGTGGGAACGTTCCAGTAGCGTAATTGCTAATGCGCTACCTGTAAACCGTTGCTGTCTTTCTTAACTTGTGCCATTTGAGGGAGTTAAGGCTCGCTGCGCCCATACAGCTCCGGACCCCTCACTGCTCGCGGAGCCGTCGGCACCGCCGTCGCCTCTGAATGCTAATGAGGCGAAGGCGCAACATGTTTGCGAGCGCAACTGTGCGAGTTCCTGCGGCTAGAGCGCTCCTCCGATTCACACCGTCTGAGTCACAGGAGCACTGAACCACTGACTCATGGAGCACTGAATCATGGCCTGCTAGAGTCACGCTCTTTCAGCAAACACTGGCATGCAGTATCGCCAGCTCCATCTGGCTTTGGGGAAAAAAACTTCTGTAGGGTTCAAGGAGACTCGAGAACAACTTTCATGGGCAATGCTCACCCTGCAAATGTCACTGAGCAGCAAAACGCATCTGTGGGAAACTCCTGGTGGAAGGAGTTCTTTAATCAGCCTTCTACACTGCTGCATTGAAGTGAGAGCTGTCTGCTCTGCCCAAGATCCTCAGATCTTCACCAGCAAGCTTCAGTGAGGTCCTCAGATCTTCACCAGCACGCTTCAGTGAGGTCCTCAGATCTTCACCAGCACGCTTCAGTGAGGTCCTCAGATCTTCATGTCCGTTCAGTCCCTTCGCTCGCCAAGAATGGCTCTTGACTCAGTCCCTGTATTTCTATGCCGAACACCATTTTTACCTCGTCACACACAAATTCACTGCACCTTAAATCCTCTGGACTCCAGCAGAGAGTCAGGCCCTTAGAAACAGCACACCAATTATCTCCAGACTGCCTGCAGGCTGATGCCCAGACACCATATCCCGCACCTCTCACAGTACCTGTTTGCGTAACTGGTGTGGATGGATTCGACTGGTTGCCCGCACGGCCTCCGTCTGCATGCGTGCTCCATTCCCATCATGCTCTGTGTCTCGGTACGTGCAGAACAGAATGTTTTGCCTGCAGATGAGCCTCCGTGGCTCGGCCTTCCCCCACGCATGTGTGCTGGGATAAATGAGATGCTCGTACACGACAAACGTCTGGCAACCCCAGCGCTCGCTATGAGAGACAGGGGCCAACTGACGTCCACAAGCACCAACACTTAAGACTGCCACTTAAGAGTGCCAGTTAGGAGTGCCACTTAAGAGTGCCAATTAAGAGTGCCAGAAAGAGAAAGAGCGTGTTAAGGCTTTTGTCCTCTAAGAGAGGCTGGATCCACCCTCACCCCCACCCTCACCCCCAACCCTACCCTCACCCTCAACCCCCACCCTCACCCCCACCCCCTAAACCCTGCTGGGAAAACAACTAAGCGATACGTCAGACAAACAAAAATGTAAAACAGTTTGTAAACACTCCCTCTCCATGCATCTGTAGTTTGTAGACGCTCCCTCTGCCTGCCTCCGCATGGGCTGTTGGATTGGGCAAGATACGTGCTGCTAATCGACTTCCAGCACCATCCCTTCCGGAACACCCGGAACTGACATCTGTGGGCCGGCAACCACGTGGGTGGTCTCACACTCCAGCTCATCAGTAGCAAACCGTTCAGGAGAAAGCAGATAAATAAACAAGCAAATAAATAAATAAACACCTAAAAGAGTTAATGCGTTAAACTCATGTTTAGTTTTGATAAATGTGACAACCCAACCTTCAGTGGTAGCCATGCGCATTTATCCTGGTGAAACAGTCACTCCAGTGTTTCCATGCCTACTGCATTTCAAAGAGAAACTGCAGTTCAGCAATCAAAGGGCGGTTTCCTTCCATGCGCCTTTCTGTCTCGTGGCACCCAGCGAGTCTCCGTGGAGACACGGGGGTCTTGTGTAACACGCCGTTATGTGGAGCAGTCAAATGACAGGGACGCATCTGTGTAAAAAGTTTTTTGTTTACTTTTAAACTACTTGTAAGGTTTTTAAGAAGCAAAATGAAAGACAGCACCTGAACCGGTTAATCACAGAACTACAGTCACCATGAGTGGCGTTTATACAGGTATAGGGAACTTGCTTGACACTGAGTGGACTGACTGGTAGATTGATTGTTAGACTGGTTGGTAGACTGGTTGGTAGACTGGTTGGTAGACTGGTTGGTACTCTGGTTTTGACCAGCAGTAGCACTCTACAGTCGGTTGCTGGCCCTCCTGTGATTTCTGCTCTTTATGTAGCCAGATCCAGACCTTCCTCAGCACTGGCTTTTCACAGGATCTCTACACAGGATGACTCTTTCAGTGTTTATGTATGTGAGGGCTCCCCCCTGCATCAGCACCACCCACTCCTCATAAGATATCACACCACTGTTTCTTTTTTCTACACTCTCAATGCCTATTAAGGCAGATGTGGGCCTATATTACGGTTACATCATTCTTTTTATTGCCAGTAACAAGGCGATAAATTTATTGCCCAGTGTAATGTTTGTCATTCACAAACACTACAGTTAAACAGAGGCTCAAGATCAGGTTCAGACTGGGGTTAAGTGGCAGGTTAGGGGCACACCCACAGTTTAATACATGGAGGGGTTATGAGGCTGGGGTAATGGGGCTCAACGAGCACTAATTACAGGTTATTTCATCCATGAAGACCCCAGCCCCACCCCCAGCCCCAACCCCGCCCCCAGTCCCGTCCCCCAACCCAATCTGCCTCGTTCCTGTCGTGCAAGCTGCGTCGTGGCAGAATGCAGGTGCAGTGCCGGCTGCATCGGGCGGACTGCCCATAAACCCATCATTTCATTAGGACATGATGGTCATGTGGTGGGCGGTTAACCACAGTGACCGCAGGGCACCAGCGCCCTTTTCTGCTAACGCCTCTTTAATGTGGTCAGCACTCTTACCATACGGTAACTGGAGCACGAGGACGTCCAATCAACCATTCACGCCGCGGTCGTTCCTTCGGCTAGTGAGACACCACAGCAAATAAGACACCATACCTCACTGCTTTCTAAAATTCTGACTGACCATGCACTGCACACCACATTGGTGAGGATATTCAACGAAAATACCTGCGTGAGTACAAACCAATGAAAGGAGGGACTACACAAATAACAGGACACTCACAAGCTCATGGAATGAAAGCCTTGCGAGTCCTTTTAGCATAATGGCCGCTTCCAGTAACGGTTGCGATGACGACAAGACACACAGGATGTTAATTCAACTTTAGCCCTTTCAGGGTTTGTTGGAAAATGTGGTTATGCAATGGTTTTAAAATTCAGAACTGGCTAACATTGTGAATGCAGTGATGAGACAGTATCTTCCACGGGGTTCATTAATATCCTATTATTGAAAACAATAGTTGATATACTGTTCCTTGACAAAAGCTCTCAGTGAGTAAATCCAATCCATCAGACAAATGGACTGGCTGCTCTGTCAGAAATAAATAACGCAACCAGCCACATGTTCGTCTTCCACAGCGGAACGTCCAAGGTCTCAAACGAACATAAGCAGCACATGTCTGGCGTGAAAACACTCATCTTCTAAATTACACTGCTGAACCACTCAATAAAAAAACAGATAAATAAATAATCCTCACATGCACGGCTCCTCCTGCTATTCTGAGAACTACCTTCAACTATTGGCAGATTCATCCAGATTTTATGACTTGTGGTGTTCATTTTTCATATGAAGCTGTAGCTTGTTTGGTTATCCTTCTCCCTCCCTCCCTCTCCCCCTCTCCCTCCCCCCCCTCTCTCTCTCTCTCTCCCTGACTTTCTCACCCTCTCCCTCCCTCCCTCTCTCTCCCTCTCCCTCCCTCTCTCTCCCTCTCTCCCTCCTTCCCTCTCTCTCTCTGTCTCCCTGTCCTTCTCACCCTCTCTCTCCCTCTCTCCCTCCTTCCCTCTCTCTCTCTCTGTCCTTCTCTGCCTCTCCCCTCTCCCCCTCCCTCCCTCCTTCTCTCTCTCTCTCTCTCTCTCTCTCTCCCTGTCCCTCTCCGCCTCTCCCCCCCCTCTCTCTCTCATTCTGGGCTGGGAGGTGCTGTTTTGTGAATGGCGTTAGTGTAGGGATGAGATTGCCTCTGGTGGGGAAGAGAGCCTGTGCTCTTCTCTCCTGACTACAAAGGGCTGCACTATCTGAGCTGCGTAGGTGGATATTTATAATCTATCCATGAATTTCTCATTTTAAGAGAAGAATGAAACCAGAAGTGCTCAAGAATGGAAGGAGGAGAAAAGAAGACAGAAGAACCGCATGCTGCTCAAGTTGACACGTTCAGTTAGCGTCCTTAAGATCTGCAGTGTGAAGCAGTGTGTGTGAGAGAGGGGGGATTACGGTGTGGGCTGATAGGGGCGAGCACTGTGGTGTCATGAGGACACAAGGACAATCACTTCATGACCTCCACACAGGGACATCCAACAACCATCTCCAGCCCCGTGGTCCTGGCACTGCTCTCAACAGGACCTGCCTGACCTGCGGCCACCGACAAACAAGGGATTAAATGGAAAGTGGCTTACTCTGGGGCAGAAGTGGCTAACCCTGGTGCTCGGGGGCAGAAGTGGCTAACCCTGGTGCTCTGGGGCAGAAGTGGCAAATCCTGGTGCTCTGGGGCAGAAATGGCTAACCCTGGTGCACTAGGGCAGAAGTGGCTAACCCTGGTGCTCTGGGGCAGAAGTGGCTAACCCTGGTGCACTGGGGCAGAAGTGGCTAACCCTGATGCTCTGGGGCAGAAGTGGCTAACCCTGATGCTCTGGGGCAGAAGTGGCTAACCATGGTGCACTGGGGCAGAAGTGGCTAACCCTGGTGCACTGGGGCAGAAGTGGCTAACCCTGGTCATTCCACACCTCATTTAGAAGCATCCATTTAAGATTTCTTTATTTTGCCCACCAGATGTTCCATATGGGTGCCTGGCTGACTCTTCATTAGTGCTGGAACACAGCGGTAGCAGACTGTGCAGTTTCCAGTCCCCTGATCACTACACAGGCTCACTTTAAAACACACATTCTTCTCATGATGTCAGTCTGGCTGATGACATCCAGCTTCTGTCCTAACTCCGCTCAAAGACAAAGAAAAGAACGCTGTCTTAAAGAAAACCAAAAGCAGATGGCGCGTGCATGCTCTGATTAAGGCCTGGTTTTCTCCGCACAGATGAAGTCTATCAAGTGTTTTCCTCCCTTCTTCTTCAAACAGGAGAGACACTAATAGCAAAGTAATCTTGCTGAGGATTTAATAAACACCAGGAGAAGATTTGGCTGCTTGGGGCGGCCGTGGTTGTGTTTCTGTCTTAGAGAAGCTCGAAGCCCGATCACCAGTCACACATGGGCCAGTACCAAACTCTTGAATGTGATGTTTCATATAGCCAACAGGGGCATTCATATGTCAGCGTTCCAGTATTCCAGTATTCCACAAAAGGACAGGCAGATTTGGCGCAGATACAGTAATTGACCACTTGTAAATCCATTTCTTCTCCCGCCACTGAAACACATTGGGTCTGGAGCCTCTCTCTCCTGTCTCTCTCTCCTGTCTCTATCTCCTGTCTCTCTCTCCTGTCATCAAAAGGCTGGTTTTAAACCCCAAAGAAGAGCGTCCCCGTTTAGAGGTGCAGGTGCTGTGATCTTCTTAGCCGCTAATGAAGAGGAGATACTTGCAAAACATCTCTGATGACAGATTGCTTCACTCCTAACTCCTCCTGCTGTGTCGAATGCAGGAAGAGACAATATTGTGCAGTAAGAACAGACAAAAAACAGAATTGTGGGGGGAAGAAACAGTGGCGAAGCTCTACTGGATCTCCTGATCTCCAGATCTCCTGATCCTCTGGATCAAGTTCAAATACTCAGCCGTGCTGTTAGTTTGAGGCCCATCTCCCAGGGTTACTAGAGAGTAGAGCTGTTTGTGTTTCAGCACATGAAAGGTGGTGTGACTTTCATTACAATGACAAGGCAAAACAAACAACCCAAAATAAGAGTCCCGCAAAGAGAAATCCTCACTAAAATGAGACAGATGACAGCTCCCATCCTCATAGTAGGTGAAGCACTGCAAAACACAGTGAATACTCTGATGTACTGCTCAATACTCCAACATACTGCACAATACTCCAACGTACTGCTCGATGTGCCAAAGTACTGCTCAATACTACAACATACTGCACAATACTCCAACATACTGCTCAATAGTCCAACGTACTGCTCAATACTCATGTGCTCTTGGGAAATAAACCCAGCACAATCTCAGAGTGCTGATTCTGAGATTTCTGATTGGGATTTTGATACCAAAAGCCAAATCTGATTGGATGGCAACCTCTTTCACTCACATGATTCTTCACTTTGGCACCAGGGGTGAGGTGACCTCAGCTATCAGAAATCAGATCTCCCACAAGCCTTTGCCCCTGCATTCAGAATGCAGGCAAAAGGATTTAGAGAATTTAACAACTGGACCTCTTAGCTGGATGGAGCGAGATGAAAGAAAAAGCACTTCAATCGGGCATGTGCTCCTCCAGAAGACCTTCAATCCACTTGGAGACAAAAGCCTGGAAATGAGAAAGAAATAGAAAACAGACACAGGAAACTCATCCTTTCATCATCAGGAAAGGAAGTACCAGACCCAAGAAAGAGATGGAATGAGAGAAGATGAGAAAAGAGAAAAGAAGATGAGGAAAGAGAGAAGAAGACACCAACTGCTTCCTTTCTCCCCACCTCCTCGTCTTGTTCTAAGATTAGCATGAAACTTGCAGCAGTGAAAATCCTATTCCTCAGATACAGAGCAGACCACACACTCCCTTGCAGCCCAGTGGGTTGGTATGATTCGGCGTCCAGGAGCAGGGGTCAAATCCAGGAACAGGGGTCAAATCCAGGCCCATAAACCTTCAGATGTAGGCTGAATGGCTGAAGGTTACTTAAAGTGGAGGAGGAGTGGAGATTTTATGGGCTGGACAGAATACTGTGTACCATGATTTCCACTTGCCTAATGGAAAAGTCCAGTTCTGCTGTCAGGACATTTAAGTGTTGTTTAAAATGACACTGGCATTTCTGCCGGTTTGTTTGTCCGTTCTGCTGAATGCATACGCAGAAGGGAAGCCACTGGAACAGGCGTCCACGGGCCGGAGAGCCAGACAGCAAAATTGCTTTTAAAAACCCTAATATACCACTAATGCACCACTGCAATAACCTCCAGCTGCACTATTATTTCTATCTCATGGTAAGATCCGATAGAGAACAGAATGTGTGTAATCTTAGAACTCACCTGGGTCCATGTTACTGCTGAATGCTAGGTTTGGTAGTGATGTGTCTCTGATCTTCCGATCATTATTTCCTGGAAGTGTATCACGTACAGAAATTGTAAATTACGGCTGCTTTCAAATCTGATCTTCCACAAAATTAATTGTTGTTATGTCTGGATTTGGGTAGAACCATGTTGGACCTGAATGTTCAGTTCTGAGCTTTATGGAAGCCTATGAGAACTGATGATCATAGTTTAAGAGCAAGCATTTCACAAAACAAACCTCCAAAAGTATTTTAAAACAGTCTGGAGTTTGCAGAAATGTCTTGTTAGAATGTCTCTGTCAAATATGTCTGGAAAGCCAAATGCTAGAGCCAGCCTTGAACTCGCTGTTCCCATGGAAGCCGGTTCATCATATCAGCCTGATAGGTTCTGACACTTTCTCCGAAATGTCAGTTAATTCTACAGACACTGTAGAAATTATTTAATTGCCAGATGAGGCCTTTAACATGCAACTAAAAATACGAGCAATGCCTCTTGTGAGCGGTGTTATGCAGAGAGTACGGCGGGGGGGGTCGGGGGGGGGAGGTAGTTTCTCTTGTGTATTTCAGCAAAATGTTCAACCAGAAGAGAAATCAATCAGGTGGGAGAACGTGATTTAACGGCATTCCACCCCACTGCACTTACACAGTTAGTTTAAGGTCACGACCTTCACGCGAGAAGCCACGCATGGCATACCGCCGGAGCAAAGATGTTTTGATTCACTGTAATTTAAAAAGATCAATACCAAGCTGCCCACATAGTGAAAAGTGTCTGGACTGAAGCAGTTATTCTTAGCAGTAGAGTCACTTTCCTCTTTCTTCCTCCTTGGCATCATTCCCTCCCTCCCTCTCTCTCTCTCTCTCTCTCTCATACTCTGCTTTAGGAGAACGGGGGTTAATCTAAGTCATGCTACGACTGGCCCCACCCTGACACCACCAGCCACACCCCTCTGTCCAAATAGACTCCCAAATGAGTCACGACTCCATCTAATGCACGCTGAACGAGTTTCACACGGCCGTCTGCAAATATAAAACTGTAATATTAACCTCACGTGGTGCGGACGAATGAATAATCAATTAGTCACACGTTAAATTGGAGGGTCGGCGCTTGGCACCAAACGTAAACGTCGGCTCTGAATGACAGATGGCATGAGAGGTGTTGAACCCTCACAGTCTCCAGAGAATACGCCTTCTCAAAATAGGGCAAAGAAAGTGTCAGAAAAAACTTTGGTTTTGTTGAACCATTTACAGGGAGAGGAAATCTGGTTCAGACATGGCAGAGAAATGATAAAGAATTCATTTCACCTGCAATAATGAAGAGGAAACTGTTGAATTATAAATTGGACCCCTCAGCATGAGTAACATGTTTATTATGGGCAGCGTTAGGGGTGTCACGTGAGCATGCAGAAAAGCAGACACAGGAAGCCTTTCAAGCACAATTTGCTTGTTGCTGTGTGTTCATCATTAATTAGTCCAGGTTACCAGGGAAACCCCTAATGAGCATGGACAGGCACACAGCAGATAAAGAGTAAGGAACTGTTTTCTTCTTTGACCTTCAAGTACATGTTGGACCAGAGAAAAGATGATTGTTGAAAAGCAGGTGCATACCTCTCTATTGTTCTCCACTGCATAGATGAAACAAAGGAAACAGCCATGATTAATCTCTCATCTCTCTCTCTCTCTCCCTTTCCTTCTCTTTTCTCTCCTTCACTTCTCTCCTTCTCTCCTCTCTCAGTCTCTGAGATCCTCCCTCCCTCTCTCTCTCTCTCTCTCTCTCTCTCTCTCTCTCTCTCTCTCTCTGAATCACTCTGACGTTTATTTAAACAGATTAATTCCTTCGCGGCCTATTATTCATCAGGGCTTTTTTCTTTTTTTCTCTTTTTCCCTTCTGAGGCCGAGTTCAGTGTGGCTTATTATATCACCCCACTGAGTGAGACACGGCTAAACTGTCATGAATAAAACAAAGCAGTCTGCCAGCGAGCAGCTGCGGCTGGGGCTCTGGTGGACGCAGCAGAAGGAAGCGCCGTGCTCCTCCAGACCAGGGCTCCAGCACGTCCCCAGGGTCCCGCAAGAGAGCTACACATTAGTGAAGCTTATGAGGACTGGGCATTCAGCCAAGCCTGAGATGGGAGAGAGAGAGAGAGAGAGAGAGGGAGAGAGAGGGAGAGAGAGAAAGAGAGAGAGAGAGAGGGAGAGAGAGAGAGAGGGAGGACAGCATGCTCTCGGAGTATTGGAAGTCAGTGCAAACACACAGTACTTGTGAACAGAAGGTGCCACGCTGCAGGGGAGGTGGGGACTGTTAACACATTGCAGTGAGTTTCTTATCAGAGAATGGAAGGGTTCAGGTCTGAGAGGAGAGTCTGCGAGACCGTGAGCACTGGGACAGCAGGGGCCACCTCTCAAAGACACGTTTAATAAAAATCCCGACCCGGGAGAAGAACACCACGCATCACCAATCCCTGGAAGGCATAGGTTTGTGTGTGCTTCTAAAAATTTTATTCCTAGAAACCAATATATCCAATATCTAATATCCAATATCAGCCACAGACAACAGAAGGAGATTTGTAATCCCCAGGCTATTAATATGTGGGGGGATGCTGGACCCCCATCACCACCACAACACCCTAACAGCTCTGTCCCAGCTTTACTTCCTCATCCTGAGAGGCTTCCCCAAGGGGCAGGTCAGCTCTGCCTCTGGAGAGCTCCACCTCTGCAGAGCTCCGCCTTCACACAGTGACACAGACACTAGAAGCAAGAACAGCCTGACAGGCTGACACAACACGGAGGACAGAGGCAAAGTGAGGGCTCACACAGCACAAACACACTCAAACATGCTCAAGCACGCTCAAACATGCTCAAACATGCTCAAACATGCTCAAACACAGTCAAGCATGCTCAAACATGCTCAAACATGCTCAAGCATGCTCAAACATGCTCAAACATGCTCAAACAGGCTCAAACACAGTCAAACACACTCAAACACGCTCAAACATGCTCAAACACACTCAAACACACTCAAGCACGCTCAAACATGCTCAAACACGCTCAAACATGCTCAAACATGCTCAAACATGCTCAAACACAGTCAAACACAGTCAAACACACTCAAACACGCTCAAACATGCTCAAACACACTCAAACACACTCAAGCACGCTCAAACATGCTCAAACATGCTCAAACACGCTCAAACACACTCAAACACACTCAGACATACTCAAACGCACTCAAACACACTCAAAAACACTCAAACATACTCAAACACACTAAACAATGCTCAAACATGCTCAAACACATTCAAATTCTCAAATGAGTGGACAAGAGTCTGAGGGCTGATCCCGCTGATGGCTGTGTGTGTGGGATGTGACTGCAGCCCGGAGATTAACATTCAGACTGCAATCACTGAAACCAAGCAGCAAGAAACTTTATGCTTTATGCATATCAACACACACACACACACAGGTCACACACACACACACACACACACACACACAAAGAGAGATACCTGCTTTAGCCCCGTTCAGACTGAACATGCACTGTTCTTTCTGCCCTTTTGGGGCTTTGCAGTGGTGGACAGATTTGCTAAACCACCTGAACTGTCCATCGACCCCCAGCACTTGCTTACTTCCTGTTCTACAGTTTACTGAGCCAGTGGAAGATATGGTTTCTTAGCAAACCACGCCGTCTATGAGTGGATGTTTAATGGTCCGTTCTAGAGCCCCTGCAGTGTCCAGGAGTCCAGGAGTGTAACAGGAACTTTTTTTTTTACCTTTTGGACTGGGTTTGTGACAATAATGTGTCGTTACCTTGACATCGCCATAGTTTCCATGCAAAAACCTGGGCAACGGGAGACATGAGACATCTTTTAATGACATCACCTGCTGGGAGGACAGATTGAACAGGACAGCTCAGTCACCTAGGATACCAGAACACACACATAAACTCAGTCACCTAGGAG
Source organism: Brachyhypopomus occidentalis (assembly GCA_020368025.1). Lineage (NCBI taxonomy): Eukaryota > Metazoa > Chordata > Actinopteri > Gymnotiformes > Hypopomidae > Brachyhypopomus > Brachyhypopomus occidentalis. Next base: position 941,177 of record JAGXOD010000034.1, read on the forward strand.
AACAGAACACATGTGAATATGAATATCTACCTCGTTGTGCACACACACACACACAAACACATACACACACATACACACACACAAACTCTCAGTTCCAACCACCTGGCAGCCATATAACACAGTATCTGATCAATTATTGCACACAGAACTCCTCTTTCCCCTGATTTAATATTCCATAACATGTTTCCACAATCTCATCTCTGGCTCTGTGATAAGATACTTTCTGAGGGGACTTTTTTCAGTCTCCTTGTCTGAGGCACTGACGCCTTTTTTGGAGTGACCATGTTGTTGAGGGGAGTTTCAGACATCCTTGGGCCACCATGGTTTCAGTCCAGAACCAGTCCATGCCGCGTGTTCCACGTGTTCCGCGTGTGCCGCATGTCTCTGCATGCTCCTCCGCTCCCTCACCGTGATCTCAATGCCAAACAAGGCCAAAGGAAACAAGAATAGAGGCCTTTGTTTGCTGGTGTACAGCAGTGGTGGTGGGGGCTGTAGCTCTAGGGACTGAGATCTGGGGTTAGGGCTCTGGGAACAGAGCTCTGTCCTTGCTGGTTTCTGCTCCGCGTCCTCCAGGAAACCAGCAGGCTTTTTTTTGTTGTTGTTTTTGTTGGTGATTTTTATCCAGCGCTCCATGAATATTGATGCACTGGGCAGACAAGGCCATGGCCCCACAGATTCGTCCAGACGTGACCGCTGTTCTCCGAGGACTTTTCTCTTGCCAAAGTCATGAGCGGTGAGATGAAGCAACCCCACCCTGCTGCTGCTGTGGCAGATCAGAGAACCCCCCCACTCCCAAACTGCCGCCCCCCAGACTGCCCCCACCCACTCACAAACTGCCCCCCCAGGCCCCCTGAAACCTTCACGCATGCATAATCAGTAGTAGGAGGCGGGGCAGACTGCTCTGCTCACTGCCTGTTAAATGCACCCATGTGCTGCTGTAACACCCAGCTCCACTATGGAGGGGCTTGATAAGGAGCTAAAATGAGCCCGATGTGTGTGAACAGGGCACTACCGCGTGCCCAGCCTCAGACAACACACACTCAGCAGGAACATCTGGACCTGCGGTTCATTAACCTGTGCTGCTAAGGGGAGCCTGTCTGATATTGTCTCATATTGTCTGATACTGTCTGATTTTGTTGCCTGGAAACCCAAGCAGTCCCCAAGGGCCTGACTGAGACACTGTGATCTTGAAATGGAGCATGTGCTTCTAGGTGCTATTTTTATCTTCCTGAAGCTATTAATTGTTCTGAATACAGTTTAATATAGATCAACTGTGGAGAAGACAGTAATCTCTGTAATGGCAGCCTACACCACCTGGGTGTCCAGACATGCCTTTGCTCTGTGCTGGTTTTACTGGACACGGTACACCTTACAGGTATCAAAACACAATGTCCGCTAACAAGCTAACGAATGGCCTTTCAGATCTGTGAATGAGACTCTTCCGCAGGCATAGCGGTAGATCTAAACTCTGCTCCAGTTATTAAATTATAAGGATATTAAAATACTCCCAAGGGTGTTTCTCTGTCAGCAGTGGCCCAGAGAGATTTTAATAACAATAAAATATCACCTTGGACATTTATAATACAGGCAGAGTGAGGCATGGCACATCATTCTCGCTTTCATTCTCTCTTCCTCCCATATATTCGTTCATATCAGGGATTATTTATCGCTTCTTTGTGTGTCTGCTCGATGAAGTGACAAAATGAAGAGTACTTCCTCTTCATTAGTGAGCGGCTGCCACGCAACAGTGTGCCGGAGCGCCAATTTCTCGAGTCCTCCGCCGGGTACGAGGGACTGCGGACACCGCAGTGCGGAGCGAGTTAGCACTATTAATTTTGCGCAGGAACAAGATGAAGAGGAAGCCATTGCATAACATTTGGAATATTGTGCTACTGATTTATTAAATCATGCCTTTAAAAAATGTTTTAAATTATTCCTTTTTAAATTAATAATATACCAATGATTCATTTGCATACCACAACTAACCTCCAGGCCTGGTCTGAAGGCCATTAAATGTTTTGAAGAACCCTTAACAGGAGAAGAACAAGGAAAACAAAAGTGAGCTTGTGTTATGCGCATACATGAGGTGCAGTCTCATACGAAAACAGACAGTACCGTTCCGTTACCTCGGTTACAGACACACATAACTCAACCATCCGATAATTTGATTACTGGCCGGGGACCAGATCTCCCATCTATATGAGTTCAGAAGGATGTGAAAGGCAGGAAACGGAGAAGAGATGAATGTTTAACCCGTTTCCCTTTAGCATATACCAGAGACGTTCAAGAGTCAAGTCTCTCAAGAGTGGCAGTCCGAGTTGCTGGATAAGAGTCCGACGTGTCTGGATAGAGTCTCAGTCGAGTCTCAAGTACACCTTAGAAAATGTTTGTTTAGCATTATTTACAGGTTATAGTCTCATTCATTTATGGGAGTGCAAACATGTGGAATGGTGCCTGAACCTTAGTGTTAAATTTATGCAGGTCTGCAAACTAGCATTAGCTAACAAGAAAATGGCAAATAGGACAATGGACCACGTAGCTACAAAACCTAGAAACTGCAAAATGCAGAAATAGAAATAGAAATAGTTTTTTCTAGAGAAATTGCTAGATATCGATCTGGCTGGCATACTTTCATCCAACTAAAGGCTAGCTAGCAAGCTTGTTGTCTGTACCAACAGATTTTGTACACAAAGATGATGATTAAGTCACAAGTCAGCTAAACAAGACTGAGAGTTGATATGCGAGTCCATTAAGAAAATGTATGTTAGCACGGTAACTGCATAGCCACAGGAGAGGTTCACTTCTCAGGTGCTGGTTGTCTTCTACTGCCCTGTCTTATAACCCTCCCAATCCCTTGCTTGCACATACGCTGCACGTGTCCCGGGAGGACACAGCAACTTGTAACTCGGCAGGAAACCAGCACAGCAACCAGGAGCACAGTAGGAAAAAATAGAAGACACGATTATCGGCAACATCAAATGAATTGTGTGCTGTGGGGCAGCAGTTCATGCTAAAACAATATCATCTTTATCAGATCAGCAGTGTTCAAGGCAGGGGGGCATTTCCTTCACTTCCCGGGGTTTGTTTGAAGTATATGGAGTCTGACAAGTACATGCACCTAAAATAGAACTGATCTCCAAAAAACACCCAAGACCTACTTCAGGATTAGGTCTTGGATTCAGGATCAGGTCTGGTAACAGCAACACTGTGAAAGGTAAGACTGGTAATCATCCCTGTTTCACTTTTACAAAGAGCAGAGTCCACTCCCAACTTATATACTCCCATTAACTATATTCTTATTTTTTGGATTTTAGTGTAAGGGTGTACCCTGAACCTGTTTAGTCATCTGCCTTTGAGGATGGTCTGCACATGAAGGGAAAGTTGTTAGGTCAGTGTTCCTCTGAAATCTCTTATGGATATTCACTTCCTCAGACACTTCTGACTCAATCGATCAACAAAAAGCAGTCATCAATCAAGAAAAAGCAGTCATCAGTCAAGATTGGGTTACTGACTGGTTACAGCAGAAGCTGATGGCCACTGGGGTCCCGTGTGGGCAAAGCTTGTGACCTTTGGGGTGATTTTTGATGGAGAGTGCAATATCTTATGACCCCACTTGTAGAACAGAGAGGGGTGTGAAACGTAGAGGAATCTTCAGGGTCTGAGGGAAGCCATGTTTGACCCCACATAGCAATACTAAAGGCAGATAGAGCTGGTTTCTCATCAGCTTCTTGTAAACAATTTCTGTTAAATCGGATTGTGCAATGGAGAGAAACAGTGGAAAATGTGGCAGCCGTTGTTGAATAAGATTATTCTCTTCAGGAAAAAAGGGGGGAAATGCAACCCTTTTCAATCGGTGGCAATTTCATGGAGGTTTGGTTTTTTAATCAAATTCAACATAAACTAATGATTTGCCTTGAAAGCTTCAATGAGGGAAAAAAGGTATCAAGGAAAAATAGCACACGAGCAGGCCAAATACAAAAAGGAAATTGCAGAAGCCAGAACTCAATAAATTTCACTCATAATAGCATGCTATCATCACTGAGGCTTTTAACTCTGGGGCTTTTCGAGTGTGATTTGCAAACATAAATCAAAGTGTATATCTTTGTTTGTCTGTGAAATTCAATCCCATTCTAATATCCCTCTATTATGCTTCCTATTCTATGCAGTACTGTCACCTTTACACCAAATTTGTTTCCCCTGTTCAGAAATATTTAAAACATCAATGATCCAGACTTTCCTCAGACCCACGAGCTTGGACCTGCCTTGTAGAGGTGCATTGTTTCTCCTGGTGCAGTCAGCCCACTGGCCCTTTCTCAACCCCCCAACTCTGACGTTGTAGAAGTCTGAGTCCGTTCCTTGGGAGACAATGGAACACTGTCTGTTTCCTAGGACACAACAGAATGTGGAATCCCTGTTCCCTGGGACACAACCCTCCTGATGTCCCTCGCACCAAGCGCACTGCCGAGGGACTCCTGGATGAAAGGACAGGGAGTCTCTTTTGCTGCTGTTGACCCCAGAGGTCTATTGATTGCAGCGGACTCCACCAAGTCTCACCTCCATCCGATTTAATCACTTAATCACACTTTCTCAGTCAGCTGATTTACTCCACAGCCAGTGGACTGGAAGCACTGGCCAATCGATGCAAAGACCAGGGTCATACCTGCTCTTTCCCATGTGACCTGGTGCATCCAATCATGCCAGGACGCATTACCCAACAGGCTCGAGTGCTCCAAAGACAGATGAGACCAATCTGAAAATATATCTTGGTAACCAATGGCGACAAACTCTGAACTTCAAAAACCACTTCCTTTTGTGGTACCTTCAAGGAGAAAAAGAGAGAGAAAACTCTGTCCACTCTGACCTCTGACCTCCGAGCTCTTCCTGCTAATCTAACCACATGAATATGTGAAAGGCCCTTCAGGCCCGCCTGTAAGAGGGCGTGGTGCCCACAGGGCTGGCGTGTGTGCCCGTGCTCACACAAATCCACCGCCTGCCTTCAGGAGTCATTTAGCTCAGAGCCACAAGACTGTTCAGTGGGAGACACTCGGAGTGCTACCACCTCAAATGTCACGCCTACCCAAAGGCACAAAATGAGGGGTAAAACCCCAGCAGCTGCAGCTAGAAGGCCCCAAGGGGACCTGCCTCCTCCCCTTCTTCCTCCTCCACCTCTTCCTCCTTTTTCACCTCCTCCACTTTATGGCCAGAAAAGCCGCTCCTGAATCATTACCGTGGGAGACGGAGGGCAAGGACCGGTCGCCGCCGGGGCGACTGCAGCCATGGCAACCATGCATGGTGCTGGGAGAGGTGCGAGCAGTGAAAGACTGTCCCCACGGGGTTGGTGACGTAGGCGACAGAAACCAGAATCCTGCTGGAGGTGCCATGGCCTGAGGACCTTGCCAGAAAGTGATAATCCACTTCTAGCAGCCTGTACAGCATGACTGAAAGAGTAACTGAATTAACCAGTGCCTGCAGACTTTAAAGCATATCACCCAAAAGCAAAGCCCTTACACACAGCTTCAGACATTACCCTCACCTTCCAAATACATATCAGAGGAGTTCACGTCACAGCATGTTGATAGCTCAGAACTGTTGATAGCTCAGGCCTGTTCATCTGACTAGACCAATCCAAATTAGCCGGTCCTTCCTCCGTGGGCGTGGCCAGTGAAGCTGGATCTGAGTCTGAGGTCCCTGCTGTTTCTCTGGCTGCCCCAGGACAGGAAGGCGGGAAGACCAGCCCACACAGGAGATGCTCCCATACATTATTGATTTATATTTATATTATATTATATTATGTACTTATATTATATTACCTGTCTCATGCCAGCTAGACAGGCTGAGATCATTTCATTCCATGCAACCGCTGTATAAAAAACCTGCCTATCAAAAGCGTCCCTCCCTGAGAGTGCTTATCAAGGGAGCAATGTCAGACCAATGCTCTCACACCAGTATTTTACACCACTGCTCTCAACACCAGTATTTTACACCAGTGCTCTCACACCAGTAAATTACACTATGCTCTCAACACCTGTATTTTACACCACTGCTCTCAACACCAGTATTTTACACCAGTGCTCTCACACCAGTAAATTACACTATGCTCTCAACACCTGTATTTTACACCACTGCTCTCACACCAGTATTTTACACCACTGCTCTCACACCAGTATTTTACACCACTGCTCTCAACACCTGTATTTTACACCACTGCTCTCACACCTGTATTTTACACCACTGCTCTCACACCAGTATTGTACACCACTGGTGTCAGTATTTTAAAGCAAAGGCATCTTTTTGTCCTAACTGTACTCACAGCGTATCACATGACGTTCTTATTTCCTACCGTATGATCTCTGATCTATGGTTTCCACTAAGGATACAATTAGAATGTTGAGAGAATCTGAAGATTATACATATACAGTATATCTTCAGTATATGTATCTTAAGTATTGAAGATATGTTCTGTATTTCATGAATACCAAAACCCTTTTCTGTGCACAGGTCTTCATGCACAAGTCTTCTTTGCTTGTGTGACTTCAAACAGCTGTCAGAACTAGCGAACATTAGAACAGATCAGGAAAACAACAGTGGAAAAAAACAACAAAGGCACCCCAAGCCACCTTCATCCAACAATATGTAGATTCATGACGTGCTGTTAAGCTCACAGCTATCGTCCCAGGTCAGACTTGACACTTCTCCTGACAGGAGTAATGCTTCTACACAATGTTTGTAGTGCTGGTGAAATCCACGGATCTGAGATGCACCGCAATCAAAAAGCGGTCTGGAGCACATTCTGACAGCAGGCGCGGAGAGAAAGGCACCCTTCATTATGCTGCAGCGAGACGGCAATCTCACACTGCACAGTCGCTCTCCGAGCTTCCGCTTACCAATTCTGACCACGATTTTGGCACCTGCATCTCCTGCTCATTTGTAGGCCAGATCTTCCCCCACCCCACCATCGTAAGCTCTTCAAAAGCGCCGTTTTGGGTCATGATTGAGGACCGTGGAGCGTTAGAGAGCCACATGCAGGAGTGCTTTTGGAACGAGAGACACAACAAGGAAGTGACAGATGCACAGGACAAAAGAGACTCACAATTTAGGGACTCCACAGACGCCGACAAGGTTATTGACAGAGAGGAAGTGATGAGCCCTAGAGATGTTCATTAGTGATTACGGTTAATTAAGAGGAGTCTGTGAGAGGAAGTGAAGGTGAGAGGTTTGTTAGTGCCTGTCTGCATCTGTGTGTATCTGGTCGTGTGTGTGGCTGTGATACACTTTAACATTTAATGTCATTTGTACTGAAACTGCCCAAAAAATGGTTGCTTGGAAGTTGGAAAACCAACATGTATCCTCATGTTTTCAGTTGCATCATTAAAGGAAGAGGTGTATACAGGTATCTATAGGTGTCTGGAGGTGTTGTGGAAGAGGTGTATACAGGTGTCTACAGGTGTCTGGAGGTGTTGTGGAAGAGGTGTATACAGGTGTCTATAGGTGTCTGGAGGTGTTGTGGAAGAGGTGTATACAGGTGTCTATAGGTGTCTGGAGGTGTTGTGGAAGAGGTGTATACAGGTATCTATAGGTGTCTGGAGGTGTTGTGGAAGAGGTGTATACAGGTGTCTATAGGTGTCTGGAGGTGTTGTGGAAGAGGTGTATACAGATATCTATAGGTGTCCGGAGGTGTTGTGGAAGAGGTGTATACAGGTGTCTATAGGTGTCTGGAGGTGTTGTGGAAGAGGTGTATACAGGTGTCTATAGGTGTCTGGAGGTGTTGTGGAAGAGGTGTATACAGGTGTCTATAGGTGTCTGGAGGTGTTGTGGAAGAGGTGTATACAGGTATCTATAGGTGTCTGGAGGTGTTGTGGAAGAGGTGTATACAGGTGTCTATAGGTGTCTGGAGGTGTTGTGGAAGAGGTGTATACAGGTGTCTGGAGGTGTTGTGGAAGAGGTGTATACAGGTATCTATAGGTGTCTGGAGGTGTTGTGGAAGAGGTGTATACAGGTGTCTATAGGTGTCTGGAGGTGTTGTGGAAGAGGTGTATACAGGTGTCTATAGGTGTCTGTCTATTGGTGTAACTTCTTTCAAGGTGAGAAGAGAGACCCACACTTGCTCTCTGGGAGGTAACATTTGCTAGGACTGAATTCCAGTTTCAACCATGATAGCTGTTATTGGTTTGACAGATAAGCTACTGTAATGCAATTGTTGATTGAACTAAACTGGACATCAGTGGATCAGACACTTTTAGGATAAGTGATGTCTGCGACTGGTCAAACTAGCATAAACACATGCAACCAGGTTAGAGTTAAGTTTAGAGTTAGGGTTACGGATAGAGTTAGGGTTAGAGTTAGGCTTAGGGTTAGAGTTAGGGTTAGGGTTATGGTTAGGGTTAGGGTTAGGGTTAGGGTTAGAGTTAGGGTTAGGGTTAGGGTTAGGGTTAGGGTTAGGGTTAGGGTTAGGGTTAGGGTTAGGGTTAGGGTTAAGGTTGTGATGTGCATCAGGGAGTTGTTTTTAACAGCACCTGTAGTGTGCGCATGTGAGCAGTGCATTTTTTATCTAGATGGTGCAGTAATTGAATATGTGCACTGGCTCATACCCTTACAAGGATTCTGTGCTAGTAACTCACAAACATGAAATCTGTCGCATGAACGGCAACTACAAAATGCGTCGCGGAACAATTTTGCAAGAGCCAGTTTGAAACATCCCACTGTTGATCTTTGGCTTCTGTTGCGTTTTTGCATGAGTGTCAATCCTCAGCGCCACATCAAAATGAGCTTGCGTCATGAATGAAACCTTCTCCCAAACGAAGCGGCAGGACGAAGGACGCATTTCTGTGGGCACGTGTTTGACGTGTTAGCGCGCCAGGAAGCATTCAAGTATGCGGGCGTTCCCACATAACAACCCATGGCTTACATCGCCCACGATGAAGCTAACTAGCACAGGGAACCGTCCCCATGTCCTCGTCACCCAGCTGGCTGGTAATAGTACAGGGATGCTGCAGAATCACGGGGGAACTACAGGGGGAAAACTCAGTGTTCCGAGGACTCTTTAGTGAAAGAGATTTAACACGAATGTATTTAAAGTGGGCATAATAAAAGTCCCTGTCTTTGCCAGTACATATTATATGTCATTGGATTTAGTCCATGAGGAAAATGTGTCTCCTTTAAGGGCATTTTTGTGTGGTGTGACCATTAACCACCAGGTCCCTTAGCACCAAAGTAATAACTACACCCTGCCCCCATTAATCTGAATCGGAGTCAAAATGTGATATGCCACTCCCTTCAAGATGAGCAGGATTTCTCATGTGAAATGTGTGTGTATATTTGTGTGTGTGTGTGTGTGTGTGTGTGTGTGTGTGTGTGTGTGTGTGTGTGTGCAACTTGCCCTAGTTATGCCCTGCAGATACACAAGATTTTGCATACATGCCAACGTAACCATTTATAACAGAATTATTGGCCATGTTTAATAAACATAATCTCCTCCTTTTGCGTGTATTAACTACTCCTATAAACGAACAGACACCCAAACCTTCTGAACATGGTGTCACACTGCCGATCTAGCTGGCATCACTCAATGTCCACTCCACCCTCCACAGGCCCATCATTCTAAAACGTTTGTGTGTGTGTGTGTGTGTGTGTGTGTGTGTGCGCATATGTGTTTTTTGAGAGAAACAGAGAGAAAAAGAATCCATTCAGGGACTCTGATTCATTCGTGAATAGACTCTCTCTCATCTGCTACCCCTCTCTCCAGATTTTTTTTTCTGTCTCTGATAGAGTGTCTGTCCAGGCTGAGCATTCACTCTACACACAGTGGAGGCCTCCTTTTCATGCAGCATCAAGTCTGTCAGCACAAAACATGCATGCACACATACACACACAGACACACACACACACACACGGACACGCATGCACACACACACGAACACGCATGCACACACACACGGACACGCATGCACACATACATGCACACGCAAGCATACAACACACACACACACATGCGCACACACACAGACATTTACAAGGATGTGCAACAGAAATAACCCTTTATGTCTGTCTGAACAACAGACTCACATACGTGTGCGGGACGCACCGCCAGTTTGTGAGGTTCAGTCAGCTGTCTGCCACCGAGGACACAAGAATGACGTCACTGGTACTTCCTCAGACTGCAAATGCAGAAAGAAAATGGCTTCAAACAGACATCTGATCATTTATTAATAAAGCCGTAGCCCTGATATAACAGGGCTATTAGAAGACAGGATAGAATTGTCAAAAAATATTCATAGCTGAGCAGAATGGCACTGTCATGAAAATGGAGCTGGTCCCCCTACTGCAGTGAGTCTCATTAGTCTTCTGTACAGTCCCTACCAGACACCTAACACGGACAGAAGGAGCCATACGATTAGATTCCCACGTCCCAGCTAGCGGCTGAGGAGTGTGGGAAGTGTCTGGATTCCAGGCACGGGACGCAGACGGCCATGGTGTAGTCGGGCCCTGAAAATGAGAGCAGGGGGGATGATCCCACACAGCATGAGAGACAACAGCGCCCCCCGCAGGTGTGGGGCTACGTCTCAGAGCCATTCGGAAGGCCACACAGATCAGGCACACTACTAAAGTCATGGACAGTGTCACTTCATCTCAAGTGAGTGAGCGAGTGTGTGCGTGTGAAGGGCAGTTTGCCACAGATGGTCGGAGAGGGTCTGTGCCTCAGGTGAATGTTCACAGCTGACAGAAGAGGTTGCACGAAGTTGCATGATGTCTCGCACGCACGCACATACTTGCACAAATACATTTGGTTAGACCCATCTGTCCGGCATTATGTGCTGTACAACTTGTTTTGCAGATCAAATACGTCTTTCTTAAATGCGTCTCTGTCTTTCTCTTCGTCTCTGTCTTTCTGTCCGTCTCTGTCTTTCTCTCCATCTCTGTCTCTCTCTGGCTTTGTCTTTCTCTCTGGCTTTGTCTTTCTCTCAGTCTGTTTTTCTCTCCATCTCCGTCTTTCTCTACATCTGTCTTTCGCTCCGTCTCTTTTCTGCCCCCCCCCCTTACCCTCTATAGTCTGAACCCCTCAGGCACTGTAAGCGTTCACATCTCACTGGATACAGGCTGAGCCAGATCCTCAAAACACAAACACACACACACACACACACACACACATCTCTTTCTCTCTCTTAAACATCAAACATAAACATGCACACACACACACATCTCTTTCTCTCTCTTTAACATCAAATGCGCACCCACACTAAACACACCCCACAGCCAAACACACTTTCATAAAGAAACACACACAGTGTGTGTTTAGACATACATCCCATGTCTAATCACACACGTTATACAGCGTCCAAAACCAAACACACAACCACTCCTCTCAGATCCTCTCAGATCCTCTCAGATCTTCTGAGTTCCTCTCAGTTTCCTTATCTTCTCTGTCACATTCAGCAGGAAACATTCTCTAAGCCTTGCTATAATCTGTGTGGTGGAGATGCCTTCCTGTTAATGAAGTATTAGAACTAGTTCAGATTTACCCAAAAGGGCATAATCACATATCCGATCAGTTCCACTCATTCTATGTGTGTGTGTGTGTGTGTGTTGTGCATGCGTGAGTGTGTGTGTGTGTGTGTGTTTGTTTGTGTGTGTTGTGCATGCGTGTGTGTGTGTGTGTGTGTGTATGTGTGTGTGTGCGTGCATGTGTGTGTGTGTGTGTGTGTGTGCAACCCTGTCCTCAGTTCCTCTCTCTTTCTATGAACCCATTGGGAGTGACACCCAGCCTCAGTTGTAAGCTGCGCCTCTGAGTCACATAATTACTACTCTGCTGCTCTCGCCGGTCATTATGCACTTCCAGTGTGTGTGTGTGTGTGTGTGTGTGTGTGTGTGTTGTGCATGCGTGAGTGTGTCTGTGTGTGTCTGTACGCATGTGTCTACAACCTGTAAGCCTGGCCGCCATGGCAACCACGCCGTGAGTTCTGCCGCTGCTCAGTGAAACTACTCATTAAGCCTTTCGCATTTTTCACGCGTGACCTCCCAGCATTCGAGGAACGGAATGACATCATGGGGAAACTACACTCTTGAGGAAAGTCCTCACCACACCGTTGGAAGAGGCGCCAACAGGAGTGCGATATCTCGGGCCCTCCGCTCAGGCCTGGTCATTTAGTCTTTATATATATGAGGTAATATTACAGGTGAACTCAGTCCATGTTAGTTTGGTCCTGAGCCTCATACAGGCCTGACAAATGCAGCTAAAAAGTTTGCCTGACTGGTCCTGCGGTGAAACCAGAGCAAAGCCAGTGAATCAGGAGCTCAGGCTGCAACGCACTTTAATGTTGAACCAACAAATGGGATTCAGGTTCGAATCCCACAGCCACATGCTGTTTCACCAGAAGGAAAGCTGTCCTCTTGAGGGACAAGTGTGTCCACTGTCTCTAAGCAACCATGGCCAAGAGGAAATGTGTACAATTAAGCAGTCCCCTCTGAGCACATCTCACAGATCTACTGCACTGTGTGTCCTGTGGCTGTGAAACATACCAGAACTGCCTCTATGATGTAGGGTGGACGTAACCAGTGTGCTCACTCTGAGAACCACAAGGGTTCTATATGCTAAACACCAGATGGGGTGCTGGAACCATCAGAAAACTGAAGTGGGGAACAGCGGAGGACTGAGCTTGCAGTGAGGGGGGGGTAGCTGCAAGGGGCCGCAGCAATTTTCAAACTGGCCAGAGAGTGGCGCTACTCTCTACAGATGTGCTGGATGCTTTAGTCTCTTAATAATTGTATTTTCTTGTTACATCCATGCAAATTAGGAGCAAAACAATGAAATGGTGAAAATTACGAACTGTAAATCTAGGGGTCAATCTGCCACATGACCTCTTCATCACTGTGTTCAAACTGAGATGATATTAGAAATCCAGATACGTGTACTGGGTAAGTTATAATGTCCAAACCGATCCACCTCTTGACATCCTTCCTGTGTGACTGTGGATCAGGTCCCTCACATACTGAGTAACGGCACTGTGATCAGGGACGAGGGTCTGTTCCTGCAGAAGATCTGCTCATGTACTGTGGGCGCTGGTGACAGCCAAACTGGGCCTACAGTCTGCAAATATGGGCAATGAATGGGCACGCAAAGCAGAGGAGGTCCAGACAGCTCTGGAAATAGAATGTGGAGTGGAGGCTGTGGCTGTCTGGTGGAGAATCTCGCTGTCATGAGGAAACCGGCTTTATTCCAAAAACCTTGGAGACAAGGGGAAGAAAAGGTGGAGTGTTTGTTTTTGCCAATTTATCAGTTTCTACGCTGCAACAACTTGCAAATAATTTTTTTTAAATGACTAATAGAAAAAATATATTTAAAAAATGGAAAATGACTTTCTCTTGATTACCAGTTTGAAACTGAAAGTCTAATGCAAAATCAAAATAGATCTGCTCTTCCAGAAGACATGTAACACAATCAACCAAAACAATGCCCACACACTGAATCTGAAACCTCCACACTGTCTACTCATCACCTCCACACTGTCTACTCATCACTTCCACACTGTCTACTCATCACCTCCACACTGTACTCATCACATCCTCACTGTCTTCTTATCACCGTGAGGCAGAACTGTAGGCCGGCGCTGCAGGGCTCTCTTGTGGGTGATGGAGGTCTTGTTTGGCGCAACAATGAGGATAAAGCCCCCCCCCCCGTTCAAATCCATACCAGAGCAGACATCAGGACGGCGCCCCCTTTATAGTGGGGTGAGGGACAACATTTTAAAAAAGCAACACGGGGTGAGGACATACACAAATCGTAAATGTTAAGTAAAGTAGTGGTGATCAATCTACGCTTAGAGGCACAAGAGGAAATGTGTGTGTGTGTGTGTGTGTGCTAGGAATACAGCAGCTTCTGGATATCAGTGGTAGCAGCACTACAGAGGCAAGTGTGGACACGCATCCCTCCCTCCCTACACCAGCGTCTGTGGCTAGGCTATTTTTATTCCTCCGTGTTCCTACACAGCCGCTGTGTGTTTTTATCCCCAAATCCGCCTCACACCTGTCCACGCCTAACCCCACAGGAGCAACTTCATAACGAGGGGGCACATGGCCTGGTGTTATACTCTCACACTCCTGGGAGAGAGAGAGAGACAGAGAGAGAGAGAGGGAGAGAGAGAGATATACACCAGAGAGAGAGAGAGAGACAGAGAGAGAGAGAGAGATACACCAGAGAGAGAGAGAGAGCGAGACACTACACAGGAGATCATCCAACATGAGTCACGGTTTATTTCTTTCCCTCAGCAACTGTCAGCCTGCTGGACAGACAGGCAGACAGACAGACATACAGACAGGCAGACAGACAGCCTGCAGATTGCCCACTCTTACCTTGCACTGGTGCTCACACTGATTGGTGTTTCTGGCCTCGAGGGGTGTTGGACACACGAAGGCGTGGGCGAGGGAGGGGGGAGAAGGGCAGGGGGCGGTGGCAGGGGGCAGGAGTGGGGGTTACTGGGAGGGTACGGGGTGGGCGGGTACTTGGGTTAATGAGTGGCAGATGAGTAAATGGTCTGAAAGCTCCATTGACAGACAAACACATGCACACACACACACACACACACATACACACACATGCCCACACACGCACACACACATGCAAGAGTACACACACACACACGCATGAGTACACACACACACACTTAAACCCACACACAGAGGAAAGGGATGTATTGAGCTGCAGGCCAAAAGAGAGATGAGAGGAGGAGAGAGAAAGAAGGAAAAATGGATATGGGGAGGAGAGAGAAAGAAGAAACACCATTAGTGGGAGCAAGAAGAGGTGGAGGGCAGTGAGACAGGAAGGAGAGGACAGACTGGAGAGGCTGAAAACATGTGAGATAGAAAGAGACAGACAGAGAGACATACAGAGAGACAGCAAGAGCCAAAGAGAGACAAAGAGAGATATATATTGGATAAGTACAGTTCTATGTATAGTATAATATGTGTGTGTGTTTACAGCTGTTTTCTGTGTGCATGTTACTTCTGTGTATCTATGTTCATCAGGCCATTAAAGGTCATTTAAATTGAAATGGAGAGAGGAATGGGAGACAGTGAGACAGGGGAGACAGAGAGAGAGAGACAGACAGAGAGAGAGACAGAGGGAGAAGAGGGATACAGACAGAGAGAGCATGTAAGGTACTGGTGGCTGTGGGAGGATATCAGCTCCAGAAGGGTGTTGGAGGGGTTCGGAGAGATTTGGAGCAGTTTGGAGAGGTTTGAAGAGGTTCGGTCTGGTTCAGAGAGGTTCAGAAAGGTTCAGGGCAATTCGGAGCAGTTCAGAGAGGTTCTGTCTGGCAGAGAGTTGTGCTTATGGACAGATGTCCAGCTCCAAGCTCTGACTGTATAGACGTGAGATGCAGGAACAAGAATGGTTCATCAGCATCAGATAATCTGACATAATCTGACAGCCTCCGCAGGGCTATGTCCCATGGGCGGGCTCTCTCTCTCTCCCTCCCTTTCTCCCTCCCTCCCTCCCTCCCTCCCTCCCTCCCTCTCTCTCTCTCTCTCTCTCTCCCTCCCCCTCTCTCTCTCTCAGTGTGTGTCTTGCTAGCAACGTCAGGTTATACCTTTGCTCACAGGAGCTGGAATCCCCCTGGTAGCCTTAGCACACCAGTGTCTGCTAAGAGCCTCCGCAGACAGCACACTAACACAGGCGTAGCACACGGCGGGAAGGCGGAGATAGCCCCTCGCATGCTTAGCATTCCACAGAGCGCTAACAGGCTGTCTGGTATCTGATTGGCCATGTTTATGGGTTGTCTGAGTGATCAGTGCTGGGGGAGATGCCGGGGGCTAGGGGGCGGTACCATGGGAATAAGGGGGCGGAGCCAAGGGCCTGAGACTGCACGCTTGACAGCGTTATCGAAAATATCAACATATCGATTCTGAAAGTCCGAAACCAGACTACTGCACATTTTCTGCAGCATCGATTCTGTTCATATCAGATGTGCTTCCCTGCTCACTCATCCTTCTGACAACGAGCTGTCGCAGACGCTGCTACACACACACACGGGGCTGGCCCAGTGTGTCCTCTCGGCCTCTGATGTTCAGAGCAGGTGTGTGAACACCACTGTTCTCTCTGCCTCGCCCTAGTTCCTCCTCCAGCTGGGGTTGAATGTTGAAGCTGGAACTCACAGCACTGTGACTAATGCACATGCTCATTCATCCACTCATTCATTCATTCATTCATTCATTCACTGTTTGCAATAAGCTGTTCTCTCACAATACTTGATGAATGAACAGGAATGAATGAAACAGGAATTTGTTATTTCAATCAACATGTTGTTCACTCTTCTAGTGCTTAAAACATTTATAATTCTTTTGTCTTTTTATAATATACATTAAGATACATTCAGCTTTCTAAACTAATATAGATTCAATCAGGTTATCTCATCTTCCTTCAGCTTTGGAGCTGTGCTCTCGTTCATAAAGAGTGGATACATCCTTGGTAACCAATTAAAGCCCTGCCAGCTGTTTCTCATTAGCATAACATCCTCCTTATTAGCATAACTGCCCCTCTTAAAGCAAGAGCAAGAACTCCAGCCTTTACTCAGCTCCTCTTTCTGGACTTGACGATGTTTCATTGACTCAAACACCGCACTGACTCCTAAAATTTTGCATTGCAGACTGTGTGTGTGTGTATATGCATGCATATGTGTTTGTATACATGTGGATGTGTTTGTGTTTGTATGAGTATGTGTGTGTGTGTGCATGTGTGCGTGTGTGTGTGTGTGTGTGTGTGTGTGTGTGTGTGTGTGTGTGTGTGTGTGTGTGCGCATGTGTGTGTGCATGTTCATTCGTGTGTGTGTGTGTGGGTGTGTGTGTGCGTCTGTGTGCATGTGTATGTGTATGTGTACGTGTGTGCGTGTGTGTGTGTGTGTTTGTGTGTGTGTACTGGGGTGAAGATCTATGCAGCATCTTAATCAGAAATGTGCCAATTAGCAGCTCTCTCTGAGCATGTCTTCTCAATGTAATTCACTTAGCTTGGAAAACACATCTGACAGGTACATTTGTTTACTGATCCACTGCTTTCAAACTCTCTCTCTCTCCTTCTCTCTCTCTCACATGCACAAGCACGACTGGTAGTATACACAAACACACACATACACACACAAACACACAAGCTGTCTCCAACTTTGTATTCTTTCACCTCTACCCACCTAACCCCCACAAAGAAAAACATTGTTACCATGGAAATTGGTGCCAAGAGACTAATTCTGTTTCCTGACCTTAAGCTCATTAAAAACTTTTCCAAGATCAGCCATGCAGGAGCCCAGGCGTGACGTCCCCCATCACCGTAGCAACGTCTCCACCAGCGATTCGCATCGGTGATCATGTTTACCTCACATCTCCATGTGCACTCACGACAGCACCAACCCCACCCAGATACCACACAGCCGAATGCCAAACACTTCCATCAGTGTTGTAATGGCATCTGATATCACACA
The DNA here is from genome assembly GCA_020368025.1 of Brachyhypopomus occidentalis. Lineage (NCBI taxonomy): Eukaryota > Metazoa > Chordata > Actinopteri > Gymnotiformes > Hypopomidae > Brachyhypopomus > Brachyhypopomus occidentalis. The sequence goes on from JAGXOD010000034.1 coordinate 958,633, forward strand.
ACCCATCATGATCACATGGTCTCACCGTGCGAGATGTCTAGGGTCACTGGCTTGGTCATGTTCTGCTGTTAAACCCTTCAGACATGCTTTGCTGACACAAGCGGAGGAGCCACTCTGGAGAATAATGCAGAAATATGTTGCTAAGGATCACACTGCATTAACAAGTGTGCTGTGAAGTCTGTTCCACACCCAGCGTGTTTCCCCACAGATTCAACATGGCTGCCCATCCTGCAGCACCGTTGACTGTAGCCAGGACTGGGTGTAATTCCTCCGATTGCGTCTGACGGACACTTAAATGTGCCACCCCCTCCCCTCCTCTCCAGCAGACCCTCCCGTCTACAGTGCATGGGCTGCAGGACTAACCGTAACCTGGTTCCACTCCACCTCCGCTGCACAGTTCCATATTGCTTATGCTTTATCACCTGATTCAGCTCCTAACGGGCTCCGGCTAATTAGCAGCCCGGTTGAGTCAGCCGTGCTGTCAGCACAGAGGAAACTCTGCAACAGCAGCAGCTTCCCAGGAACGTGAAACCCCTGGAGCTGTAGACCAGCGCCACCGCTCCGCCTCCTGCTCCGCCTCCAGCTCCGCCTCCTGCTCCGCCTCCTGCATCGGGGAGAGCTCCGCCCTTGCTGTGGGTGGGCTCGCGTGCCGACTCCCAAAGGAGCCGCGTGCTGCCAAAGGCCTCAGCTCCGCCTACACGAGGTGCTGTGTGTTTGGCAAGTTCAGCAAGATGGAGCGCGAGGTTGGCTGACTGCAAACTTTCCGTGTTCTTTCTGCAGCTACAGTGCTGACGCCATGATGACTTTCACAATTAACCGTAAATGATGTAATGATGGTTTTTTTTATTTAATGGAGATTTATTCTGGTTTTATTCTGAGATTCCGAGATAGGAGAGAAAATCCAAATCTCAGCTCCGTATGGATCTGAGCTTAGCAGCATGATGAGTTGGGTTGAAACTTAACAGAGTGTTAAAGGGGGTTTTAGGGGTGGGGTGAGGACAGGGTTAGAGCAAGGTTAGGGGCGGGGTTAAAATGGGGTAAGGGGCAGGGTTAGAGCGAAGTAAGGGTGGGGTTAGAGCAGTGTAAGGGGCGGGGTTAAAATGGGGTAAGGGGCAGGGTTAGAGCGAAGTAAGGGTGGGGTTAGAGCAGTGTAAGGGGCGGGGTTAGAGTGGGGTAAGGGGCAGGGTTAGAGTGGGGTAAGGGGCGAGTAAGGTCTGAGCCCTGTGTGAACCCGCGTGGGTTTTATAAATGTAGTAGTTGGTTACAGCCCCAGGGAAAAGAACAGGAGTGACCCGGAGGTCAGGGTTCTACGTCCATACGTTAAAGAGGGAAACGTGTCACTACTCAATGACTCCACTTCCACAAGCCCTATTTCCTGGACAAAAGACTTGTTTGTGTGTGTGTGTGTGTGTGTGTGTGTGTGCATACATGAGTCTGCATTCACGTTGCATAGCCTTGCTCTTGTATTGAAAACACAGCAGCCTTGATACCAACCGGATCCGAAGCTCAGCACAGGAGTATGAATAACACCCTCTGGAATATTCTTCACTCCGAAGCACAGGAAGACCTCGGAATGATGACAGCCAACACTGCTGCTTAGCAATGCCAGGGTTCCTCCCCAAACACCACCTGTGTTGAGAAGAGCTCTTTAATTTAGCTGTGCGTGTACAGAACACCTGCTCTCTTCACCAGCAAGTACAACATAGAAATCTATGTACAAGATATAAATATTTTAAAATGTTCACAAAAGAACAAAATAACAACCTTGACATTATATTTTCAAAATTGAATATAAATTTGTAACGTCAGAGTAATAAATGATTCATAGGTCACGTTGCCACTAAATCAACATTATTTTTTTACCCTACAAATAACTGCATAATGAACAAAGCTAACACAATATTGCTGAGGTGATAGACAAGAATCAGGACTACCAAAGGGAATCCTAATCCGTTTTATGACATCTAATGTAAACATGGCTCTATCAAATCTAGTTTGATTGAATACAGCGTAGATTCTTAGACACTAAATGCAAACACAAAGGTAAAAGAATTGATTTATTTATTTACTGTTCAAATAGCAAATTCAGGTAGTGATTTTTCCCATGAGCCCTGACCGTGTGAGCAGTGGTGTGTGTGTGTGTGTGTGTGTTTGTGTGTGTGTATGTGTGTTGTATGCAGCTTTTACACATTTTGTGAAAATGTCACATTTTATCTTTGCACTGGTTTGTTGGAGCGTCCTGTAACCTCTGTAATGTGTGCAGCTGCAAGCATTCCACACACACACTCACACACACTCACACACACACACACACACACACACACACACACACACACACACACATCACTTTGAGCAGGAAGCAATTACACTCCTGATATTTCAATTACCGAGCTGACCAAGCTTCCCAATCAATAATGACATGCTGTCAGTGACAGGCCAGAGTAAAGGTGTGTGTGCGTGGGTGTGTGTGCGCATGTGTGTGTGTGTGTGTGTGTGTGTGTGTGTGTGTGTGTGAGTACGTGTGTGTGAGAGTGTGTGTGTTTGTTTGTCTTACCCTACTGAGCTTTGACAGTGTTGACAGTCGCATAACCACTGTGTGCTCCATGAGACCACTGTTGCAATACTTATGTAACATAGGGAATTCATTCAAAACACAGTAAACCATGTACGCACAATCACACACACATACACATACACTCACTCACACACACACACACACACACAGAAGTGCAGGGTACTTCCTGTAACACCTGAAGATGCTGCTCTTCATTTGGATCCAGACGTGCACCTGTCTCTGCTACCTGTACCACACTTTGTAATTGGATCAGTGGTTAGTAAAAGATGTGTGTGTGCTTGTGTTTGTGTGGCTGTTCATAGCTGTGTGTGCCTGTCTGTGTAGATGTGTGTGTGAGGCTTCTCACGTGAGCCATCTCCAGCCAGCTGACATCAAGTGACAATAAACTAGGGAGGTGTTTCAGAACCCCAGCACCCACACACACACACAATTCAACTTTTCACATACACACACAAACACACACCTTTGTAAACAGTAAACATAACTACACAAAACAAGAATTGTCCTTCAAAAACACTCCACCCCCAATTCCCCCCCAAACACATACACACACACACACCATTCTAGACAAGTCACATGCCACAGTTCCAACTCCTGTCTCAGACCCTCATCGATTCCTATTCTGTCCATCACACACACACACACACACATACTCATCACAACCAAGCAGCAGACACATTTGCGACCTCTCCACCATGAGGGACTCAAACCCAATTCAGGAGGTCTGCTCTCAGAGACCAAACCCTCATTCCACCGCTGGCCTGTGGGTAATAAGACCTGATGCTAAGACGGGTGTGTGGCTCCCACAGGATTTGGCTGTCTTCTGTCCCTCCTCAGTCCCGCCTCGCCCTGAACACACACACTCATACACACTCACACACACACACTGCGTTCCCACCTTCATCTGTCTTTTAGTGCACAGATGCGTGTGAACACACAGCAGCGGAACTGACTGTAATTATTGAATGCTTGATAACTTTGACAGGCAGGTGGCGTAACAGAAGCAAACAGCCCATTGTGGTCCAGTGGACTGTAACAGAACCAGACAACCCTGGGGGGTCCAGTGGGCTGTAACAGAACCAGACAGCCCTTGTGATCCAGTGGTCTGTAACAGAACCAGACAGCCCTGGGGGGTCCAGTGGGCCGTAACAGAACCAGTTAGCCCTTGGGGTACAGTGGGCTGTAACAGAACCAGACAGCCCTTGTGATCCAGTGGTCCGTAACAGAACCAGACAGCCCTGGGGGGTCCAGTGGGCGGTCTGGCCTTTAAGCACATTCTTTAATGAAATGTGAACGATACTGCTATGCCATACTGCTATGGGGATATAATGTGTGCTTGTGTTAATTAATGAATTAATGAAGATTTATAAACCTAAACTTCGTGTTACAACTAATTGTTTCAGACCTGCTGAAAAGTACATCATGCAGTAAGAGCTTGTATTATCAGAATGAATCTTAATTAAAACAACGATATTGAAGCTCCTCGTTCTGATGCGCCGGGCACCAGCACTGCATGTACCTGATGTTGTGGGGGGCAGGGCATCACAGGTGCATGGACGCTGTGTCGGAGGCTACTATGCTGCTATGAGCTACATCGATGCTACGAGCCCTCACTTAAGGGTGGAGTTTGGCTCTGGAAGAGGAGTTTGGCTCTGGAGGAGGAGTTTGGCTATGGAGGAGGAGTCTGGCTCTGGAGGAGGATTTTGACTCTGGAGGAGGAGTTTGGCTATGGAGGAGGATTTTGACTCTGGAGGAGGAGTTTGACACTGGAGGAGGAGACCTGGTTCAGGACTCCCAAATCTTGGCCACAGTGTCTGTTCAGAATTGGAATAACCTCGCCACTCCGCAGGTCCGGGGTTGAGGGGCGAGATTAGGACATGGAGCAGAAATGCTGGATGCATCTACTCCAAGGTTGTAGCTGCACAAGGGTGTAGCCGCACAAGGGTGTAGCTGCACAAGGGCACAGACTCCCTCTGGGCTGCTACGGTTCAGCTCCTGAGGGCTGCTGGGATACCCGCACACTTTACAATCTCCAGGACATGCTGGAGGCTTTGATCCTGCCTCACCCAGCTCTCATTCATCCACATGCATTTCATACTAATAACACCCCCTCCCTCTCTCCCCCTCCCTCTCTCTCTCCCTCCCTCTCTCTCTCTCTCTCTGTCCCTCTCTCTCCCTCTCTCACAGGTGTCAAGTTCAGTGGCATGACTCGGCAGACAAGAGAGGTGAGGGAATATACTTATGTCAGTGTGTGTATGTGTGTGTGTGTGTGTGTGTGTGTGTGTGTGTGTGTGTGTGTGAAAGGCTGCTTGCTATGTGGGGCATGCATGCAGTACTCTATGTCTCTGTAATCCATGCTCACTGTCATCACCACTATGATCATCAGTGTGGATGAGAGCGATATACACACACACACACACACACACACACACACACTAAAACACACACACACACAAACACACCTGACTTCCTTGCTAAACCCTGTCCTATTCTCCTTCCCATAACTCCCTCTCCTCCACAGTCATGGTATTGGGTCCTCCTCCCATCTCCTCTCATTTGCATACTGGACACACAGAAGTACTAGGCTGGTCCTTACCCACCAGGCCACTGTGTCATTCTGATCCGATCCCCCACTTCATGCTGCATTTATGTTTATTAATTCACTAATTAATTCATTAATTCACTAGCTTTATTGCGCCTTAAATGACTAAAGGAACTTGAAATGCGCCTGAGGCAGTCTCTTGTGCAAATAAGAAATTTGACGCTACGATTATGAACGCTCATCAAACATGGGGCCCCATCCAGCTGTATTATGACAGCGGATCGCTAATGTGTCTCAGCGTAGTGACTGGTAAATTTCACGTGCATTTCAGTCGAGTATGAAGTAAGTAATGGTGATCGTACGCCATCTAGTGTCCATTTAATGCTTAGCAGTCTTTTATGTTGTTACGTATGAGCATCGTCTCTTTTGTCTAGTGTCATAAAGCTTTATAGCAATGTTTCTATAAGCATTTATGAATTTCACTGTGACTTTAAACATATTTTTAAGCAAAAATATATAAATAAACTTTTCATATATGTTCTACTGAACATGTGAGTCACTCATTATCCATGAACTGTGATACCACATACACAATCTCTTCCCCTCCACAGTCAGCTCAGCTGTATCCTCCCCTTCACCTTCATCTCTGCCCGTCTGTGTACTCTGTACTTGTGTGATGTGCAATGTCTTCCTCACTATTAGCGAATCACAGCTTTACAGCTTCCATGTGGCTTTACGCCTTTATGGATTTTAGGTGTCTTTGTCAAGCCAATATTACATTTGTCTCAAACATCCTTTTCTACAGATTATCATTATTGTTGTTGTTGTTGTTCCTGTTGTTGTTGCTGCTGTTTTTGCTGTCATTGTTGTTGTCGTTGCTGTTTTGTCATCGTTGTCATTGATGTTGTTGTCGTTGTCATTGTTGCTGTTTTGTCATTGTTGTTGCTGCTGTTTTGTCATTGTTGTTGCTGCTGTTTTGTCATCGTTGTCATTGTTGTTGTTGTCGTTGTCATTGTTGCTATTTTGTCATTGTTGTTGCTGCTGTTTTGTCATCGTTGTCATTGATGTTGTTGTCGTTGTCATTGTTGCTGTTTTGTCATTGTTGTTGCTGCTGTTTTGTCATTGTTGTTGCTGCTGTTTTGTCATCGTTGTCATTGTTGTTGTTGTCGTTGTCATTGTTGCTATTTTGTCATTGTTGTTGCTACTGTTTTGTCATCGTTGTCATTGTTGTTGTTGTCGTTGTTGTTGTTGTTGTCGTTGTTACTGTGCTGTTCCTCACATAGGAGCTGTGTGCCCAGCAGCAGGACAGTGAGGCAGCAGGCAGTGCTGCAGCAGTGCGGAAGGGCCGAGGGAGCAGACACAGCGAGCCGAGTGCCGATCGCGCCGTCTCCCCCATGCCCTTTCCTGCCTTCGCGTGGGACCGCATGGCCGGCACCCCCGGGTCACGGGAGCACGAGCTGGATCCGCCCGCGCGTGACCAAACGGCGACGAAAACTCCTGAAGACCAGCCCGGTTGTCGAGCCCGCCCCGGCCCCGCCCTCAGACCCGCCCTCGCCGCCCCGCGACCCAACCCGGCCCCGCCCGGCTGGCTCCGCCTCTCGCTGGCCCAGGACGAGCGCCGCCGCCTGATGCAGGAGGTGTGCGCCCGTTACCGCGGCGACGGCTCACGCACCGTCACGCCGCACCACGTGTCCCGCGTGTACGTGGAGGACCGGCACCGACTGCTGTACTGCGAGGTGCCCAAGGCCGGCTGTTCCAACTGGAAGCGCGTGCTGATGGTGCTGTCCGGCGCCGCCCCCTCCGCCCAAGCTATCAACCACGACGCCGTGCACTATGGCAACCACCTGAAGCGTCTGGACAGCTTCGACCGGGCCGGCATGGCCCGCCGCTTGCGCGCCTACACCAAGGTGGTGTTCGTGCGCGAGCCGATGGAGCGGCTCGTCTCCGCCTTCCGTGACAAGTTCGAGAGCCCTAACTCCTACTACCACCCCGTGTTCGGCAAGCCCATCATCTCGCGTTACCGTGCCAACGCCTCGAAGGCGGCCCTGACGACGGGCAGCGGCGTGACCTTCCCGGAGTTCATCCGCTACCTGCTGGATGTGCACCGCCCTGTCGGCATGGACATACACTGGGAGCCCGCTAGCCAGCTCTGCAGTCCCTGTCTGCTCGACTACGACTTCATCGGGAAGTTCGAGACCATCGAGGAGGAGGCCAACTTCCTCCTGCGCCGCATAGGTGCTCCGGGAAACCTCACCTTCCCCACGTTCAAGGACCGCAACCCCAACGCGGCCAGGACCTCTGCTCACATGACACAGCATTACTTCTCACAGCTCAGCGCCGCTGACAGGCAGAGAGCCTACGACTTCTACTACATGGACTACCTCATGTTCAACTACTCCAAGCCCTTCAAGGACCTGTACTGAGACGCCAATTGGCACGCCCACCTTTGTTGTCAGTGGCATGGCTGCGGTTGTCGGGACAACTGTTACTACGTGCTGCCTCCCCCGACCTGATTCAGTATATGCGGAAAAAAATGACACTTAAAAAGTATTCCTGCGTTAGTGTGTGTGTGTGTGTGTGTGTGTGTGTGTGTGTGTGTGTGTGTGTGTGTGTGTGTGTGTGCGTGCGCATGTGTGTGTGTTTGGATGTTTTCAATGGAGGTCATTTTGAGCTTGTAGTAGGAAATATGAATGTGTGTGTGTCTGTTTCACCCCAAGCATTTTCTCTTTGTAATGGATAATGAAGGTTAATGAAGGTAAACCTGTGTTTGACAATTTACATCATGACAAACTGTGATTCAGAGAACCTCTCCCCCTCCCCCACCCCAACTCTGCCCCCGGGAGTTTCCGCGAGGGTGATCTATAAGACCCAAGAGGGTGATCCTTAAGTAGTCCCATGGGGATGTTCTGCTGCATCTTTTGTTGTCCCTTGACTTTTAAATGTTGTCCCTTCTAACCACATAATTCTACATAATCCCCTTTAACTGTCCTAACGTTCCCTATTCACGTCTGAATAAGCAAAACAACACCAAAAAGCGCCATTGACCACTGTTGACTTAGAGCCGATGTGATTGACAGCAACTTAAGCCTCTCCTGCGTGTTTCTGGGTAACTCCTGGGTTGTACCAGTCTTGACCTCAGCCAGACAAAAGGGAGTGGCTTACCCCAGTGTGGCAGAATTGTGGATCCAGGCAGTACAGTCAAAGCTGTGAAAATACTCCCACTTCAGCCCCGCTACCCTGCAGGGTTCTGTGCTCAAGCACACCTGCCCCCGCTCCTTTATTAGCTGGACCTGGGGTTCTAGAGCAGGTTTCCTGGGGTTCTAGAGTAGGGTACCTGGAGTTCTATAGTAGGGGATGTAGCATTGTGGGGTTCTAGAGCTTGATCCCTGACATTGGAAATGGATCTAGGTTCTAGATGATGTGCTCTGGGTTTCTAGACAAGGGCATCTGATGTTCTGGAACAGTGAATATAGGTTCTAGAGCACAACACCTGAATCTCTATGACTCAAGTTGAGAACAGCAACAAATGACTGGTTATCAATTACATTTGTAAACTACCAGTATGAGCACTGGTCTTGGAAAAGGTTACTCTGCTGTTTGTTGTGATCCTGCTGACAAATACAGATCTGGGACCAGCACTCCTGTTCTAAGAATCTTTTGCACAAAGAGTTGAAGTGGCTCTGAAAAAGTTAAACATATTCTGTAAGAAGCTTCACATATTTTGCTGATCAGAAACACAGTTCATCACCCTGGAGTTGCATATGAACAGATTACAATAGATTCTTATTTAATTATATTTTTAAAACATACATTAAAGTTTATTGCAAAGATATAGGCCACCATGTTATATGGGTATACAAAAATGGATTTATACATTATATATACATATAAAAATGGACATGTGTTAACCAAGCATATGTTGAGATGTTTTTCTGAGTGGCGTGGTGGTGTTGGAGAGCCCCAGTATGGTGTGTTGAGACGCTGCATAGTGGACAGGAGCAGTGAAGACGGCTGATAACTCCACCTCCTGCTGCTCCACCTCCAGCACCAACCGCCTGTCCCACCCCTGACCACACACGTCTCCATGGAGACACTTGTATGGAGGAACTGAAGTGAACTTATAACTGGCGTTGTACACACACGTGTACAAATCTGTCATTTACTGCCCTCTGCCTTATTTTACACTGCCAATCAACCGGTGTGAATCAGGAAGACATTCTTCAGGTGGTGAAGCTCTCTCTCGCGCTCTTTCTGTCTCTCTCTCTCTCTCTTTCTCACTGTTGAGTGTCTCTGAATAAATGTTTTTGCATTGATCCTTCACTCTCATGGCCTTAATATTGCTTGAAGAGCTACATGTTTATACTTTCTACAAATGTCATAAAAATCCTGCTGTCCTGGATCCCAACCCTCCACAAGGTATAGGGGTGATCAAACACACACAACGTAACATGGCATCCAACTGACTCTTACCACAATCACATCACACTCCTACCATACTCTGTAACACACTCTTAACACACGTATCATACTCTAACACACTCAACACACTCTAATCACAATCTAACCACAATCTTATCACACTCCTACCACACTCTTAACACACGTATCATACTCTAACACACTCGACACACTCTAATCACACTCTAACCACAATCTTATCACTCTTACCACACTCTAACTGTATTCTTACTGTAACACACTCTAACCACACTTATCACACTCCAATACACTCTTATCACTCTCTTACCACACTTATCACACTCCAACACACTCATCACACTCTAACACTTTTACCACACTCTTATCACTCAAACCACACACTAACTGCACTTTAGCCACACTGTAGCCACTCTAACCACACGTATCACACCCCAACACACTCTTATCACACCCTTACCACACTTATCACACTCTAACTGCACTTTAGCCGCACTCTAACCACACTCGAACAACCCTCTTACCCACAGTGACTCTGTCCAGGAGTCCAATAACAGCAACTCGGCACTGGTGAGTCATGGCAACCTTCTGATGATCATGACAGGTCCAGGTTCAGCATCAGAATCAGACTTTTACAGTTTTTCCACAATGTATACACACAAAATATGGAACTATGCACACAAATCCAAAAACATGAAGATCATGTGTCAACATTGTGACCCCAAACTGCTAAACTCTAAGCACAATTCCATATGTTTTCACTCAAATATCAATCTAAATCACAGCTTTGCAAATCACTAAACACAAATAGCATCATTTAGTACACCTTGGTCACCTAAGAATCACTGACCTTCGAATTCAAATCCCTAATTACCAAGTAGTCTCATACAAGTTGCACCTGTGCAAACTTATTTAGAAGAACGTTTCAATCATTTGTCAGAGTATAAAAGAGGCCTCAAGTGACTGATACAGGTGTTGGGCACCTTCCACCATATTCCCCATTTCTCAATCCAATAGAGGAATTATTTTCTGCATGGAGGTGGAAAGTGTACGAACGCAGACCCCACGAGCGTGTGGCGCTACTACAGGCAATGGAGGAGGCATGTGATGACATCCACGCAGATGATTTCCAAGGATGGATTCGCCATGCAAGGCGTTTTTCCCCCCGTTGTTTGGCGAGGGAGAATATTGCAGCTGATGTAGATGAGGTCCTCTGGCCTGACCGAGGTCAGAGGTTTGATGAACAGTGGTCTGTTTCTTTGCATTTTGCACTACTGTAAATACATTTTTGTTACCTCTTTGTATGTGAACTGATTTTCCTCGTCATGTTTCTCATTGTAATTACATAGGTGAAAATTACAGTTTACCAACATACTACATACAGTAAAATGGCTTACATTTGTGTCACATATACATGTAGTACTGTAAATGCTATATGGGGGGGGTCCTACACCACACCAAATAAATATAAAGAACAGAAAGCTAACATATTTTCATGGACTTGTATGCATTTGAACAGTGGCCTTATGAACTCAAAAACATACACAAATACTTTTGATAATAGTCCTTTGAATTTATTTTGTCAGTGTTTATTTGATTATAAAATAGCTGTGTGTGTTGTTTTGGTGGAGGAATCAGTTTTGCTATGGAGTTTCAAAAAGCAGTTAATAATTGTCAGTTTGTGTGTAGTTTTTGTGAAGGGAAGCAGTTTTTCTAGAAATTTTTAAACATTTGAGAAAAACTGTAATAATTGTCAGTTTGTGTGTAGAGTTTTGAGAAACCGAGCCAAATTTCTAGAAATTCGTTTAAACATTTGAGAAAAACTGTAACAGTCTAATAAACGTATGTATAATTTTGCTTTGTTAACGCCAGAATTTTTATCAATTATATAAAGACATCAGAAATCGCCAGTTGCGCAAATGTAAGCAGTCACATAAGTATGAGGCCAGGACACCGGGGTTGCTAGGGGAGAGCACGCGAGAGCCCCTTGTGCCAGACTGCGACTGCACAAGGGGAATTAAGAGGCAACGTTTAATTAAATAATTCACCGTTTCCCTTTTCCACTATTTCACAAGATGTTTTTATAAAGCAGGGTCTCTCTCTCTCTCTCCCTCTCTCTCTCTCTCCCTCTCCATCTCGCTCTCTCCCTCTCTCTCTCGGTAGTTTAAGATGGAGAATTTGAATAAAGTGCCCGCGGCATGCTGCAGCAGTGCTAGTCATGAGGGCGTGCAGTTAGAATTCAGTCCAAGCGCGCTCACAAAACAAAGCGCTCCATCCTTCTCATTAGCGGCAGAAGACGCTCGTCTCGCGAGGGAGAGGGAGGGAGAGGGAGGTTTTAACTACATGCCGCCCGCGGGCTAGGACGCCCAACCCAGCAAACAAGATTGTTTGTTGAGTGTAGAACTTCTCTAACTGGATCTCAAGACTTCGAGCTCGGAGCTGAGAGAGGAGGCAATGGACGGCGGGGGAAAATGGTAATGCAGCAACGCGCTGTCGCCACGCGCAGTGGGAATTGCCCGAAGGGAACACAGACACTTTCAGTTACTCTCGCGCTCAAACTTTCACCCACCTAATAACAAGTCCTAAAGTGATTAATAACCCACATGTAGTGGTGTGGAGACATGCAACTAATTTACTCCATTGCACGGTGGTGATTACAGTGATGAAATGGCACGTAGAAGAAGTTTTTACAGCTGTGCAAGTGCAAACTGGATTGATCTGCAGTATCTCGATAGGATCACATGGTGGCAGCACATGCTCTGTGTTGTCAAAAGATTTGTGAAAAATATCCACGTTAATTTCATTGTAAAATTATTTTTATTATATAAATATAACTATACGACCATACAAGCCCATGTACTCACAGTTATATCTCTAAATTGGTATTTGGCATTTTTCATAATTATAGAAAAGTTTATACAATGCAACATTCATTCATTCATATCCGTACCGCTTATTCCCGCTAGTCGGGGTCACGGGGGGGGGCTGGAGCCAATCCCAGCATCTCCGGGCAAAGGCAGGGTACACCATGGGCAGGTCACCAGTCCACCACATATCCAACACACACACACACTCACACCTACGGGCAATCTAGAGTGACCAATCAACCTAACATGCATGTCTTTGGACTGTGGGAGGAAACCGGAGTACCCGGAGAAAACCCACGCAGGCACAGGGAGAACATGCAAACTCCACACAGAGCAGCCCAGACCAGACCTGCTGTGAGGCGACAGTGCTAACCACCACACCACCATGCCGCTCATACAATGCAACAATGGATAAATAATCTTAAGGCTAGTGAGCTTCCATAGCTTATGTTCTTATCAGCTTTAAGTGAGTTCCTTATATATGTGGTTATGTATAAAAGCTCCCATCACATGGGCTATCAGAGAAATTGGTAATTAAAGTCATTTCAGCTTTGAGGAGGGACACCACTCACCACCCAACTTCATCACCCAACCTCACCACCCACACCACCCAATCTATCACTCATGTACCCCAGTCCTCACTACCTGAGGGGAAAAAAGGCTCACTGGAAGAGGAATGAAGAAGTCTGGAGAGGTCAGGGTGTGGAGAGGTCAGGGTGTGGAGAGGTCAGGGTGAGAGAGGTCAGGGTGTAGAGAGGTCAGGGTGTGGAGAGGTCAAGGTGTGGAGAGGTCAGGGTGTGGAGAGGGATAACAATGACAGAGAGGTTGAAAGAGTGTAATGTGGGCCCACAATGTCCCCCTCAGAATCATGCCTGTGGGAGGGTCCATAGAGACACCCATGTCCATCCCTCACCTCAACAGGCCTGCAGAGGGGGCGGGGCCAAGCGCAGGTGCAGACCGGACCAGGATGGATGTCTCTCTCACAGGCCTGAATTAATTCCAGGAGTCCAGAGAATTGCTTTAGGACCAAAGAACTCCTGAGGAGCTAATCGGGAGGGCAGAGGGACGAAGAGATGACAGAGAGAGGGGGAGAGGGGAGAGGGGGGGGGGGGGTAGACAGAGGGGGCAGAGAGAGAGAGTAAGATGCCATACAGTATGAACTCAGCAGACACAGTGGCCTCTTAAAAGCAACATGTTGGCAGAGAAAAGCACTGTGTCCCAAGATAGAGACAGAGAGAGAAAATGAGACACATAGAAAGAATGTCTGTAGGCATAGCCCATCACAGAGACACCCCTAGTGTAAGTGTAATTCAGAGAGAGAGAGCTCTATTGCATGTTAATGGAACAATATTGATCTAGTTGTGAACATATTGCCAAATATAGCGCCTTGCCTCACCACACGCCCACGGTAACGTTGCTACTGTTAGAGAAGCAGGAGTGTACGTTAGTGCTGGCGCAACCGACACCGCAGTACACGAGTACCTCAGTACACCTTGAGTCAGCTGGTCTGAAGGAACAGAAGACTCAAACACGCGTTACCAATAAGATAACCAAAGGACAAACGGTTTCAGGTAACGTTTTCTGTACACCTTGAATTGGTGTGCTGTCGCGCATGTGCTGTCGCGCATCTCCCCAGCTCCGTTACCCCGCAGGCTACGCGCAGATGCCTCTCGGCTTCTCGGCGTTTGTCGTGCATAATCTGACGTTCGTACAGCAGATTCTGGGTCCTGGCGAACAGTGTAGGTTAGCGCAGGCGTTTCAACGTCGAAGAGACAACGCAAACACGAACGCCTCGGGTGCGAATAATAACCTCCGTCCAGAAATACCGAGCAGAGTGACGAACCGCAGCTAATCGGGCTCGACCAGCGGGTTGTGTTGGAGCGATACCATCTGTTCCTTATATCCTTGCTTCTGTCTTGCAGCGTACTGGTTTTTGAGCATAGCAGTGCTTTAGAGAAGAGAAACCATCAAACCGTGGAGTTTTAAACATTAAAAATGAGGCTTCCCCCCGCCTGCAGGATTTAGTTCTGCCCAGCGTATCGTGTGCTGACTGCTAGCGACATCCATCACTACCCGGGCATTTGTCACACTAAAAGCGCACGAGTTCAGTGCTCTCGTGAGACAGATTTTCAGAGATCCTTATTGCATGCGACAGGAGATAAGGAGCGATACGACTGCGCTACATCAATCGAGGGCTGCTGGTTTCACTGGTTTGAGATATGAAAATAAATTGATAAAGGAATAGGCATGTGTGTGTAGTGTGTGTGTATACACATGCACATACATACATACGCACAAACATAGACCTCAGTTGGTTAGAAAGGAGAGAATGAGGTTGGTGAATCCAGAGCAGTGACATTTCTGTGGCTTCCTCCAGAGGGAACGGAGGCTAACCCACAGAGACTGACCCCACAGAACAGAGACTAGCCCACAGAACAGAGACTACCCCACAGAACAGAGACTACCCCACAGAACAGAGACTGGCCCCACAGAACAGAGACTAACCCCACAGAACAGAGACTAGTCCACAGAACAGAGACTGACCCCATAGAACAAAGACTAACCCCACAGAACAGAGACTAACCCCACAGAACAGAGACTAACCCCACAGAACAGAGAGACTAGCCCACAGAACAGAGGCTAACCCCACAGAACAGAGACTAACCCCACAGAACAGAGACATAGAACAAAGACTAACCCCACAGAACAGAGACTAACCCCACAGAACAGAGACTAGCCCACAGAACAGAGGCTAACCCCACAGAACAGAGACTAACCCCACAGAACAGAGACTAACCCCACAGAACAGAGGCTAACCCCACAGAACAGAGACTAACCCCACAGAACAGAGACTAACCCCACAGAACAGAGACTAACCCCACAGAACAGAGACTAGTCCACAGAACAGAGACTAACCCCACAGAACAGAGACTAACCCCACAGAACAGAGACTAACCCACAGAACAGAGACTAGTCCACAGAACAAAGACTAACCCCACAGATCAGAGACTAGCCCACAGAACAGAACAGAACAGACTAGTCCCAGAACAAAGAACAGAACAGAGACCCACAGAACAGAGACTAGTCCACAGAACAGAACTAACCCCACAGAACTAACTAACCCCACAGAACAGAGACTAACCCCACAGAACAGAGGCTAACCCACAGAACAGAGACTAGTCCACAGAACAAAGACTAACCCCACAGATCAGAGACTAGCCCACAGAACAGAGACTAACCCCACAGAACAGAGACTAGCCCACAGAACACTTTCTCGCTCTGATCTGAGAAAGTGACGCCTCGCCCGACACCATTACTTATTACATGATATGACCAGAAAATGTCATCAGCTAGAAACTGAACAATCATATCAGTCAGAGAGTGAGGGGGAAATCAAGGAAGACAGACACACGTATTTACACTCTCACCCTCGCGACCTCTTTTCCCCATCTTTTTTACTCCCTACACACACACACACACACACTCCGCCTCGGGCCCTGCAGCTGTCTGAATGAGCTACGAGGCCAAGGCACTGACAGTGCAGAAAGCCCCCCAGGCAGACCTCATCAAGCCCTACAGGCATGATACCCCATTCTTATTCCCAGAGGGCAGGTTCATACAGACTCCACCATGTCTTTGCCCAGGTGTTAGTTTAACTAACTATTGAGTAATTACAAAAACCTGGACCGGATTCTATATGGGGCACGGATTAACTATTCGGACCCTGCAGTATCTCAAACAAAAACAAATACAGCACACAATCTTTAACACCATGGAACAATGATCAGGAGACACAGTCTGACAGTCAGACTGTCAAAGGGGGCGTGGCCACACGTTGCCCTGCCCACTCTATAAACTGTACAGCCTCTTTTCTGCCTGGGGTGGAGAGCAGAGGTGCACTAAGAGGTGCATTCTGACACTAACAGGTTGTATAAGCATTAATGAAGAAGGAGAGCTTCAGATTGAGTGCTTTTATTTTGTGTGTGACCATGTCTCACTCGTCATTGACACAGATTAAAGATGCCATTCAAGCAGATTAACACTAAACCAGCGCATTTACACCAAAGTAAATGTGCAAAAATTTAAATGTTTCTTAGGAACCCAACAAATTAAATTTCATTATTTATATGGACAATAAGCATTAATTTGCACTATGTAGCATAAATGAAATACTACTACAATAAAAGTGGCACAATAAACATGAATAGTAACACAGTGATTTGATGTTTTTTAGCAGAAAGTACGGGAAGATGGCGTCTCACGGGTAGATGGTGTCTCACGGGTAGATGGTGTCTCACGGGTAGATGGTGGCTCACAGGAAGATGGTGTCTCGCGGGTAGATGGTGTCTCACAGGTAGATGGTGTCTCACAGGTACAGGTGCCTGGCTCACCACCAGTCTTGTCCCTTTTGAATTATTGTTTCAGTACAATAATGACATCAATCTCATCGCAATACGAGACCAACATCAGATTGTGAACAGACTAGGCCTCACCCTCATCATAATTGAAGATGTGTAGGATCACGTGGAAACAGGTGGGCAACATCTGCTGCTTTATAAATGCCCACTAGGTGGCACCAGTAACGTAAGTAACGCTATGGGAGCGATTGTCATTGCTATTACAGTTTTTCTCAGTTGTTTACACACTAATACTGGTAATTGAGACACAATGACCACAACATGTAACTATTGCACCAACCCCCTGAACCAATTCTACTAAACTACAAGCACAATTCCTGCTTTACACTCAAACTGCAGTTCTATAACACACTTTTTTCAAAACACTACACACAATTTTCTGCATTTGGCACAATTTTCATGAAGAAAATACGATCAGCAATCAGAGCTTTAGCATAAAATGGCAAAAGGTGAGCTCTTCTGTTTTGGAGCAATGGATGCCAACAGTGGAAACAGAGGTAGAGCCAGAGCCAGAGGAGTGAGAGTAAGAGGAGGAGGACAGGGAGGATGAGGACGAGGAAGGCCAAGGACCGTAATCTCTGATGAGATCCGAGCCACTTTGGTTGACCATGTGGTCAACCATGGTCTAACAATGAGGGAGGCTGGGCAAAGAGTACAGCCAAATTTGAGTAGGTACACTGTAGCATCCATCATCCGGACTTTCCGTAATGAGAACAGGTAAGAAATCAACTCTCAGTAGGAAACTGCAGTACTGTATATCAATACAGTACTCAATGAGTACAGTACTGCCTGTGGACTGTTCTGTAGGACTGTAAATATAAAGTATGTTTCAAGTATTTGGGAAATGTATTCCTACTTTGTATTCCTACACAGTATTTACAGTATTTTACTATTTGTATTGCAGAACTGAAAGGTTACCAACACGAGGTGGACGGAAACGTCTTTTATCTCCTGAACAGGAAACTGAAATCCTGAACATGGTCCTAGAAAATAATGCCATAACATTACGGCAAATACAAAGAAAAATAAAAGAAAACAACGAGATATTTCAAAATATTGATAGGGTAAGCTTATCAACGCTGGACCGTGTCTTGTGCAGAAATAATCTGAGGATGAAGCAGGTCTACAGGGTGCCTTTTGAACGCAATTCAGAAAGAGTCAAAGAACTGCGATATAACTATGTGCAAGTAAGTCCTATACAATCTCACAACTGATGTATACACTCAACACTGTATACAGTTTTTTCCAGCTGCTAACACACTAAAATGTCCTGCTTAGCAGAAATATTTTAACTGACACACAGAGAGCACAACCTCAAGTCTCCAAAACTCTAAACACATTTCCTGTTTTACACACATTTTGCAATTTAAAATGGCACTTTTTAAAACACACTGAACACGGTTCTCTGCAAAAGACACAACAATCTGACATAAAGTCACATGTTTGCCATTTTAAAACACTGCCATTGAAAATGACAACACATGAACTAAATTGCCAATACATGAGCCACCTGGCCAAACACCTCAGTGCTAAATTGTTAGCACTTCAATCAGGAAGTAAAACACTAAAAAAAGACCCCAGGTGAGCACCTTATTTTGCAACATCTTCCAACAACAATGGAAGATGTTGCAGAGAGAGGAAGAAGGAGGGTGAGAATGAGAGGGGGAGGAACAGTTGGAGGTAGAGATATAGGTAGAGGTAGAGCTGGTAGAGGAATTCATGGCCAAAGAAGACAACAACTGTCAAATGAAATCAGAGCAACCTTAGCTGATCATGTCAACAACCATGGGCTGACAATGCAAGAGGCTGGACAGAGAGTGCAGCCCAACTGTCGCCTCTGTCATCCGGACATTTACACTAGGGAACAGGCATGTGATGATATTGATGTGGGTACGATTCAGGGATGGATAAGGCACTCAAGGTGCTTCTTCCCTCAATGTCTGGCAAGGGAAGATATTGCCTGTGATGTGGACGAGGCGTTGTGTCCAGACCCAGCTGTGCGGCAAGATCCTGCCTAATTTTGTTTCTTCCATCTTTTTTCTATAAATTTTCTCTACACTTTTTTCTGTAATGTTCTTTTTCATTTTTTCATTTTTCACATATATATGTTGTGCAGATATTGCACTGACTTGTTTGGTGAAAATAAATAAATAACAGCAGCATGTGTGTGCGTGTGTGTATCTACAAATATTTTTATTTTTCTGCATGTGAACAATCTGAAGAATTTTCAACAATTTGAACTATTTTAGTACAGTTTTTTCCAGCTGCTAACACACTAAAATGACCTGCTTAGCAGAAATATTTTAACTGACACACAGAGAGCACAACCTCTTCTCAAGTCTCCAAAACTCTAAACACATTTTCTGTTTTACACACATTTTGCAATTTAAAATGGCACTTTTTAAACACACTGAACACAGTTCTCTGCAAAAGACACAACAATCTGACATAAAGTCACATGTTTGCCATTTTAAAACACTGCCATTCAAAATGACAACACATGAACTAAATTGCCAATACATGAGCCACCTGGCCAAACACCTCAGTTCTAAATTGTTAGCACTTCAATCAGGAAGTAAAACAAGATAAAAAGACGCCCCCAGGTGGGCACCTTATTTTACAACAACAATGGAAGATGTTGCAGAGAGAGGAAGAAGGAGGGTGAGAATGAGAGGGGGGAGGAACAGTTGGAGGTAGAGGTAGAGGTAGAGGTAGAGCTGGTAGAGGAATTCATGGCCAAAGAAGACAACAACTGTCAAATGAAATCAGAGCAACCTTAGTTGATCATGTCATCAACCATGGGCTGACAATGCCAGAGGACAGAGAGTGCAGCCCAACTTGAGCCGACTTTTACTGTTGCCTCTGTCATCCGGACATTTAGACTAGGGAACAGTCATGTGATGATATTGATGTGGGTATGATTCAGGGATGGATAAGGCACTCAAGGTGCTTCTTCACTCATTGTCTGGCAAGGGAAGATATTGCCTGTGATGTGGACGAGGCGTTGTGGCCAGACCCAGCTGTGCGGCAAGATCCTGCCTAATTTTGTTTCTTCCATCTTTTTTCTATAAATTTTCTCTACACTTTTTTCTGTAATGTTCTTTTTTCATTTTTTGTTCTATCCAATGCAAATATATATGTTGTGCAGATATTGCACTGACTTGTTTGGTGAAAATAAATAAATAACAGCAGCGTTATGTGTGTACGTGTGTGCGTGTGTGTATCTGCAAATATTTTTCTGCATGTGAACAATCTGAAGAATTTTCAACAATTTGAACTATTTTAGTATTATGACAAAGCTCACTAGACATTAGTGTCATTCTGCCCAGCAGTGTGTAGTTGATGAGACAAAAATGTAGTTATATGATGAAGTGTGTGTGCTGTTTGGTGCAAAAGTTTGATTTTTATAATGTTATATGTAGTTTTGGTTGCAGTGCTTGATTTTGCAGGATATATGAGGTATTCTGCAGTTTGGGTGTGTGGTTTTGTGAATTGTGTTAAGTATTTTGATAAATTGTGATAGTTTTCAAAATTGTGTCTTAGCAGATAGAAAAAACTGTATTAGAAGGGACTTAAACGGAACTGAAATATTTCATTTTGAAGTCACTGCTGTCTGTCATGATATTTGGATTACAAGTAATTAATAAAAGTTTGGAGTCACAATAATATGTAAAGCTTTAATCTCCCTGAGGAGAGTCCTGTAGTCTTTCAGTAATGAGAGAGCGCCCACACAAGGCCATCATGGTGGACCGTATCTGACAGTACTGAAGACATAGCGACCCAGCGACCCAGTCTCCCTCACCTTTGGGGAAGCAGACACTCGGGTGTGATCGTAACGGAAATCAGGGAGTGACTGAACACATTTGAGATTTAAAGTATTTAAACAGCCTCTCTCTCTTTCTATCTTTATGTGTTATGTGTGTGCCTGTAGGCCTTAATTAAAGGCTCGCGTTTAACAGCTGAAACACAACCCTAGCCTTTCAGTTTGCAGGTGGAAAATGGAAAGTGTAAATGTCATCAAGTTTGTGTTCACCGTGAACACGGAACAGCACGTGAACACAGAACGGATGAGAAGTCTGCGTTTTAAAAAATGAGATTTGGGGCAGGTCTATTTCGGTTTACAAATCTAACTAACAGTAAAACCTTATGCAAATGCTTAGCGAAGATGTAAAACACGGAAGATTTCTGACATGTGATATCAGACATTTGCATCCGTAACAGGTGAAAGTGAAATCTAGGTAATCCAGAGAACTTTGATGTAAACACTTCGGTTATGATTCTTATAGGTTACTGCACTCTTCTGGATGGAGATCTCGCAATACACGCGCCCCCTAGCGGCCACCGCTCGTTTTGAAGCGCACTCGTCTAGTTTACAAAGGGGTAGAATCAGATGGACAGCATGACAACCCCAGAAATTACATTGTAAAATAATAATCACGTGTGTCACTTGGACGGGACCTATAGAGAGACCAAAACCACCAAAAATGTATTAGACAAAGGCCTACAGGCCAAAATAAATGCATAATAACCAAGTAGGCAAATTATGCAGTTGTAATTAACAAGCTAAATTGATGATAAAGACTACTTAGATGACATCATCATATTGTACCTGTACCTGGGAGAAGATGGCAGGTTAGAGAGTTCTGAAACACTGCTGCCTCGTTTTGCTTCTTATTGAGCAATTCAGAACTTTTAAATTAATTTAAATTCGAGTTATTTCAGTAGAGTTCCCGCAGAGTTGAACAGATTCAATTATTTCCTGGTCGTTATTATCAGAAGTGCTTTGTTAGACTACATGACGCAGAGAAAATGTTACATCATCATCTGCAACAGATTTACAGAAAAGCCATTTGTTCACCTTCTCACCTCAAGATTTTAGCCACATTGGCTTTAAAGTTGTTAACCACTAACATTGCAAACGCTGCTGTTGGAAAACATTTTGCAGCATGATGAGCGTTCACTTCCCCAGGAGCCAATCACTTCCCCAGCCTCGCAGCGCCCCTGTCACAACATCCTTGGACCCCCCTTAAGGCCCCTAAATGAGGCGTGAGAAACATGAGGCGTGGTGTGGCATTTTTGTGTATGGCGATAAAAGGGCACCAGTAGGCTGTTGATAACTTACCGGCTTTGTTGCTATATTTACCGAGTATTCAGACCTCTCTATCTACTCTTTTAGGGGGTTATGTCATTTAGCGACTTTTAGGACAGTCAATAGCTGCTTTTCCTTAGTGAGGAGTTGGCAACACATCATATAGACTAGTGATGTTGAAAATGTGCTGCAAGTGAAGTGCTGCATGTATGAAGTAGCTGCATGTATGAAGTAGCTGCATGTATGAAGTACTGCATGTATGAAGTGCTGCATGTATGAAGTAGCTGCATGCATGAAGTAGCTGCATGTTAACTAACTAGCTATATGGCTAACGCAGAAATCCCATCATAGTGTGACACGTTTTTGCTCTACAGTTCTTTTCAAAATTGAAGAGAAAAGGTGGTATAATGCACTTATCTTAAAAAAATAAAGTCAGAAAGTCAGTTAGAGCTAGAGAATTCAGTTATGGCGAACTGGTCCAATATCCACCCTTGGCTTGAATATTAAAATCATTCCGCCTCTGCGTATTGCTGTGACTGAAGACACTTCAGTCCTCCCCAAAACTCAGAGCCAGTATTTGACTCAGCTGCTGGATTGTAGGTGACTTACAAAGAGGGAGGATTTACAATTCATGCATGGTCTGAGCGGCACAAACAAGCAAGAAGACTAATAATCTTGATAATAGATTCATTATTATAATTGATAGTTGATAGTATTGTAAACCTCCACTGCACATAAAATAAGCCTGAACCTACTTTTATAGGAACTTAACACTGAACTCAAAATAGTGAGTAAAATGTAAGTCAGTTGAGGCTTTTTTGCTTAGTTTAACTGGAAAGACAGCAAACCATCTTACAGTGATCGCATTTACACTTAACAGATTTCATAAAGCATACGTTTTGCGGCATGTCATGAAACAAACAATGTGATCATGTAATCATTGGTGTCATTTCACGCAGCCTCGTCTTATCTAGCTGTACCTCGAGCTTCTGACGTTTTAAAGTCGGTTGTTTTCTGTTTTATTTCGGAGGTCCTGAAACGAAGAGCGTCACCTGCGCGCGCAAGAAAGCGGTCAACACTCGTGATGGCAGATCTCGGGCCTGATCTAGATTTTATTCTCCTCTTCACTGCCGACACTCTGCTAAAATCCATAAATTACGGAAATTAACTGATGGGGCCCGGGGCTACTTTGTAAGCTATTTAAATCTTTAAATTTACAACATCTTCCGCATACTGGTGTAATTGAACTAACTCCGGGGTTGTTATTCTAATGAAGAACAGAATATGCAACCTTTTCCTTCAGTTTGTAATCCTGAAGACAACAAATTTCAGGCCAGCGGGTGAATTCTACTTTGCCGGGGTACGGAGAGAGTGCAACAAAGCACGCAGTTCTGAAGTGCGCGTTGTGTTGGCGGAGCATCAAATGGACAAGCCTGTTTTTATCAGGCCGTCAGGTCTACTGCGCCTTTTTCCTGTGCGTTCATACAGTTGAAAAAGTAGATTTTTTTCGAGTGTGTCTTTGTGTATGTGTGTGTGTGTGTGCGTGTGTGTGTGTGTGTGTTTCAATCGTCCTCAGTTGGGATTTGGAATTTCTCCCGGACCGTTCCACATCTCTCACACTGGTTGGCGCCAGACGCCAAGAATCAGAGACCGAGCCAGCGACAGGCTGCGTTTGAGATACAGTAATTGCGGGTCTCAATGCTACATCAATTATTCACAGTTATTTACACGCAAATAAACAAACATCCAAATAAATAAATAATAAGCTTCTCAATGCTAGTACCTGGATGGACAAACGATACTTAATCTGGTGCAGACACACAAATGCATTCATTCCATTGTGTGCATATTTGCACATTGCATTGTAATTAAAATTTTGTGGCAGAATTTGTTTAATCTGAACATTTTATATCTTTGGGGTACAAACGTTGGTCGCTGAGACTGCAGAATGCTTGCCTGTTTGCATGGGAAATCTTCGCGCCAGACATCTCCATCTAGCCGGGTGCTATAATTGAAATGGCGCGTTTCGCCTCAGGCGGGTTGTGAGGGCGCTTTTTGCAATAGCAGAATGCATGTCGATAGACGTCATTTGGTTTTAATGGCCTACAGGAAATTTGGCGTTGCAGTGCGAGACATTAGGAAAGGGGAAGAGAGGACAGGAAAAATCGCCGCGTGAACACTATTCCAGGATATATCCTTTTTTTCTTTTATAGCCACTTTATCAACAAGTTCTGCTGCTTCTGTATGAGCGCCGTGGAAGTGGGGAGGGAATCAAAGCACGCCCTGATTTACTTATTTAGAGAATGACAATGTATGCCTTGCTAAAAACGCCCGCGGAAATATTACATCAGACGAAATGACAATGATTAAAATCTGCTTTTTCAACTCTAACTCCGTTAAACGACACGCCACTTGCCTGACGCTGTACAGCATTAAACCGTTATTCCATGTAAAGCAGAACTTTAAACCGTTACGGGCGCTCAGCGATTCCTACTTTGGCGAAAAATACGAAAAAAAAACAGAACACTAATGATTCAGAATAATCATTCGGCGAGGAGGGGGAATATCACGTTTTCATCTTAAAAAATGAGCCCGGGCGAGAGTGGGGTTGAGCTAATTGTAGCCTAATCCTTGCCCCAGAGGCGTCTAGGCAGCCTGGAGCAAGAATTCTTTTTTAGCTCTGCTCTGTTATTTAGAGACGGATTATTGGCTTCCTTCTTCTCATAAGCGACCCGGCACATTCTTTTTTGCAAAAAAAAAAAATACGATCAGCTGTGTGAAAGGAGGCTATAGAAGCAAAACGACCGAAAAATAAAGTGTTAAGAAAAAAGGATTAAAGGGAGCAAGAAGACATCTCTTCAATGTTCAAGGTAAGAACGGTCGCCTGCTTCCTGTGCGGCGGCAGCGGAAAGTGTTCGGTCTGAACGAGTCGAGGCAACACTAGCTTATAGATCTTTAAAGCCACAGTGACCCTTTTCGATCAATCTAACAGCCGGGGATACACATGTTTTAATGCAGTTTGAGGATATTTTTGCTCTTGGCAGGAAGACGTGGGTAGATTGGCTCCACTCGCTCGTAAGATCGAGAACCCTACTGAATCGCACTAGTTTATAGAAACTTGGAGCGTTTGAAAGGCAGATCTCAACCTTCGACTGGGACGACTGAAGCTGTCTGGGATTGCTTTTGGACTCCTACCATGTTCGAGACGGTATGATTCGTCTTAATCTCATCGCATCGCAGGAATGTTCATGAGTTAAACAGGCGATACTGTTTTGAATACGTTATACAGAAGCGGTGTGATGCTGTGCGTCCAAGCTCGAGGTGGCTTTCGCTTCAAGCGACGATGTGCAAAATTATGCCTTTTTACGAATCGATTTCAATCCAAAATTTTTAGACTTTTCATAGGCTAATCGATTCTGTTATTCAACGAGAACCATCTTTAAACATTAGATCATATGTATGTTAGGCATATATTTAGCCGAATATCAATGACCAAGACGCCATATTGTAAAAATGTTCTGAATTTGGGCTACCCGTCGGGCACTAGAAACAAACTGTGTTCAGTTGGGCAGAAGTATAGAAATATTTACTATGTTGGTAGGCGAAATAAAATAACTGCTGTGAGGCAGCTCTGAAAGACGCTTTGAGCCGTTATTGTGAGTTTCACTGCCGAAGACTCACGCACCAGACTCGCGGGAACCTGTCAGTGGCGTTTGCCGAGGGTACCTTAAGTTTTAGAGAAGCCTTTGTAAAATCCGAAAACGAGCTGGCAACTGCTAGACACCTTGAATATTGTGTGAAACCTTTTAACCAGGTCAAATCAAGAATAAAGAATAAATCATGGCTATCGATGCTTCGACGTGATCCTAATAATTGGCATAAATGATCCTACTGGGTTTAGATATTTTTCCCTGTTAAGCGGTGGAGGATCACGCGCTCTGGTTGGGGCGTCGTATGAGTTGTAGTTTGTTGGTGTTACATATTTGTTTTTTTTTTTACTTTATGTAAACTAGCTTTAAAAGCGCATCTGTGCGTGGTGTTACACACACACATAAACTCCTCCCATTGGTAGAGGGAGGGAAAGAGAGAGAGTGTGTATTCCCCGTACATTAATATCAGGGCTTTGGTTACAATGCCCTTTGGCTATATGATGAGGTGAGATAGCTTCATACACCAGAAACTTTAAGTCTTTTTTGAAGTGCTTCTTTCACTGGGATCTGAAGTGTATCATGCAGCCTGTGTATTAAATGAGTATTCCTCCTAAAGGCTTTGAGCGCAGAGCAGACAGGCAACACCCTGGAAAATTCTGTAGCGTTTCAGCTGCGCCCGCCTAAAGCGCAGCGCCCGGGGCGCAGCAACCGAGCAGAGCCCTAACAACTGCCTTCTGTTGACCTTTTATGGTAAAAAACAGTCGCTGTATGGAAGGTGTCGTTGAAATCCTCTTCAGTCTACTACGAACAATGCTGCAGCTCCCTCATGACCAAATTCGTAGTTTAACTGTGTTAAAATGTTGACACGCAAAACTTTTCATCTTATACGCTTATGCTCGTCAACGTTTGCGTAACTTCAGAACTCAGAAATTAAATGTTCACAGTATACACAGTAAGTACGTAGTCAGAACCACAACACCGCTCAGAAGTGATGTCGGATACTCGAATCGTTAATCGAATTCTCTCTAGAAGCTTCCCCGGATGCTGAGTCCCAAAGCAAACGGGACCGTAATGCACGTGGAGAATGCTGTATTACAGCTAACCGTTATGAGTAGCATCGCGCAAACAAACAGACCACGTCTCTGCATGGCCGTGGGAGGAAAGTGGAGGCGAGCTGTTGTTCGGTCAGTCCGTAGAAAAGGAGGGGAATGGAATTAAACGCAGAGATATTTGAAATCCGCGCAGGGGGCATCTGGCACGTGTCCAGCCCCTGCCTCCGCTTTGACTCGGCCTCCGTGGGAGAGTCGAGAGTCGCGCATTAGCGAGATGGAGGAAACAGAGTCCGCGTGCTCTGGATGGTTATGAGAAGAACACACTGCACGTGTACATCTTCAGTCACTGGCAGAAACTGCGTGTGGAAAAGTAGTTGCGAACGCGCGCCTGTATACATGCGCAATGTGCCCGTTTCTAAAATTCTCAGATTGGTTGCACAGTGTCTGAACCTATCACATCTCTCACATAGCACGACCTTTAATTAGAAACTCACAGGCTTTTTTCTCCCCAGAGGCGAACACCTAGCGTCCGTGTCTCTGCATCGCTAATAAACATGTTTCCATTCTCCCCTCGGGCGCAGTCGGTGAAAAGATGCAAACATACTTAATTAGAGTTGTGGCAATAATTTGTAAGCTAAATATGCGACGGGGAGGATGAGAAAGCGAGTTGATAAGACCGAGGACCGCACGCAGCACACGCTAAAAAGGTGGGAGATCCTAACACACCCTGAAGTCGCGCCGCCGCCGAGTTCATCTATGGCTTTCCCACTTGTCTGCTTCCAGGAAGGACGAAGCATGTCGCGCTTGTCTTTGACCCGGTCCCCGGTTTCTCCTCTGGCCGCTCAAGGAATCCCCCTGCCGGCTCAGCTCACCAAAGCGAACGCCCCTGTTCACATCGACGTGGGTGGACACATGTACACCAGCAGCCTGGCCACGCTCACCAAATACCCAGACTCAAGGTAAGACGCCGCTCCGTCCACCCGTCACGCATGGCAAGTGGGCTATGCTAATTAGTGCCAAGACTGTGCTGTGCAATTAGCCGGCTTTTTAATTCAGACTTTTTCTAGTTTTACCTCTTCTTCATTTTAATGTATTTGTTCAGTTAAGTGTATATATATATTAGCGTTTTGGAAATTGTTACACTTCAAATAAAAGTTCTACAATTCTACAATGAGCATGCTTTTTGCACTGCATTAAAATGTTGATATAATATTTATGCATCATAGCTGAAACGAAAATGTGACAAAATAGCTAAACTATTAAGTTATATAATTGCAGTACAATATGAAATGCAGTCGTCGTTTTTGCAGTCGTCAGAGTGTTATCTATAATGTATTTCAAAGAGTGTGTAAATTATGAAAACCTCTGGTGCAGAACTAAGATCTGAAGGAGACAAAGAGAACTTAAAAACATTAATTATTTCACAAAGTCTCATGAGGTTTTTGCAACCTTAAGAGAGATGTGGAGTTGTGTAGGACCTGATGACTGGCCTTCATTTATAAACCTGTGAGTTAGAACACCAGAAGACACTTCCATTTCATTATCATTATTATTATCATCATCATCATCATCATCAGTGATTACTAACACTAACCCTAACCCTATTATTATTATCAGATAATTTTCTTATCAGATGATTTTCACAGAATAAATTTTAGTTTTAGATTCTTTATTTAAAACCCTGTTTTTAGGCGTAATGTGTGCCTAAAGTAAAGCAGTATCATATATGATTACTGTTAAATTGTAGTATCTCAATACCTGAACTGTCATAATTGAAATACCATTCCATCATCAGAAGAACATCAGCACTCTAACGATCATTAATCACTTAATAGTTTATTTAATTGACTTCGCACCAGTACTTCCTCATCATGGAGTAGTATGTTCATGCTGGGATGTGTCCGTGGGCATGGCAACCATAAGAGCCAGTGTCCCTCCTGATGCCAGAACCAGCTGCGGCTCCTCACCGCCCCCCTCAGGGCACACTGAGACACTGCGGCCTGGAGCCCCAGTCATGAGCACAGCCACTTTGTCTCTGATCCTCAGAGAAAGCCAAACCATCACTGCCACCCCTGTCGCACTCCGGCACACAGAGGGTTAAAGGAAATGCGTGAAGGGGCCCTGGTCCCGGCCCCCCCGGCCACGGCGACAGCTGAGAACAAGGTTAAAGGACTTTTAAGTTGCCGATGCCTTTTAATAGATTGATCTCTTAATAATGCAAAACGGCAAGAGAAACTTAGCACAGTAACTAATGGGGCAGCATTCGTCTCACTGTCGGCCAGCCGGGGCAAAGAGACAAGGGCTATGAAACATTGATGGAGGCCAGGGGCAGGGTGGGGGTAGGGCGGGGTAAGGGGCAGTGTACAGTGTACAGGTGTGTCTCACACCTCATGAGTGTACAGGTGTGCCTCACACCTCATGAGGGTACAGGTGTGTCTCATACCTCATGAGTGTACAGGTGTGTCTCACACCTCATGAGGGTACAGGTGTGTCTCACACCTCATGAGGGTACAGGTGTGTCTCATCACATGGGTGTACAGGTGTGTCTCACATTTCATGAGTGTACAGGTGTGTCTCACACCTCATGAGTGTACAGGTGTGTCTCACACCTCATGAGTGTACAGGTGTGTCTCATGAGTGTGGTTAACAACCTTGTGAGATCCAGGGCTCATTCCATGCATGGTTACTGATAGGCTGTGTCACACGTGATGGAGTTTCAGTTGCTTAAATGTGTCTGTGGCTTACACAGTGACAGATAGTGACAAAATGCAGCTGATCACTTATATGCAGCTGAAGATTTATATTGAGGATTTTCGGAACATGTTTCATGTCATGTAAAACAGCATGGGGCTATAGGTGTGTTCGGGTGTGTTCAGGTGTGTTCAGGTGTGTTCAGGTGTGTTCAGATGTGTTCAGATGTCAGCATCACCCTCAACACCCTCTGCAGCCAGTGGATGAAATCTACAAAAAACTAAAACTAAACAAAACAAAACCCAAACAAACAAAAAACAAAAGTATAAAAGATCAGTGCAGAAACCCAAAGTTGAATTTAATGTGGACGTGCAAAATTTCAGCCCACATTCCTCCTAACAGACGTCATGTATAGTTGTAGGATTTGGCTTCCCTAAAACATCTGTGAAGTTTTTATCCAGATATTTATCAAAAAATCTTTTCATTGTCATTGGAAATTCAAATTTGACAAAATATTTGATGTACAGTTTGAACAGCAGTATTGATTTACTCTATGAAAAATGATTATGCACAAACAGGAAAGAATTAAGAAGTAAAAACTGGAGAATTGTTTGAACGTTACATAAGGGCAGCCTAGCAATGCATCCTTGACAACTAGGCATTTACATACCTGACACTGTTCTCTGATAGTGCTACTACAAATGAGAAGAACAGTCCACGTGAGCTTGTTTTCCCAAGACCGTGATTGGATGTTTAAGAGGCCGTCGGCTCGGATGGCGCTGGGTAGTAGCAATGTGGTGCAGCGGAAGAGAGTGAATCTGTCAGAGCTGGAGTCCTGTGGGTGGAGTTAGAGTTAGAGTGCTGTGGGTGGAGTCAGAGCTGGAGTCCTGTGGGTGGAGTTAGAGTTAGAGTCCTGTGGGTGGAGTCAGAGCTGGAGTCCTGTGGGTGGAGTTAGAGTTAGAGTCTTGTGGGTGGAGTCAGAGCTGGAGTCCTGTGGGTGGAGTTAGAGTTAGAGTCCTGTGGGTGGAGTCAGAGCTGGAGCCCTGTGGGTGGAGTCAGAGCTGGAGTCCTGTGGGTGGAGCTGATTAAGTCTCTGTGCTTACTGGCTCTTCCTTCTGCTCTCTGCACAGACACTCACACAGGCATGCCTCAGTAAACCCCACACACAGTCTACCTCCCTCACTCTGTCTCTCTCTCACACACACATTCTACCTCTGCCTCATTCTGTCTCTCACACATATACACACATTCCCCCTCTCCCTCACACACACACACACACACACACACACACACACACACACACACAACCTGTCCCTCACTTTGTCTCTCTCACACACAAGCAGATCATGCATATATGCTCAGCTATACTTCTTCTTTGTCTCTTTTTGCTTCTCTCTCTCTCTGCCTGACGCTGGTGCTGTCTCTCTCTCTCCATGTGTACCAGAGAGGCAGCTCGGTGCATATGTCATGACAAACAAAGCAGAGGGTGAAGCTCATCAGCTAAGGGACTCAGGGCAGGAGCCGCTGACTGAGTGGAAGGAAGTACACAGAGAGAGAGAGAGAGAGAGAGAGAGAGAGGGAGGGACATCCAGAGATCTAGAGAGATACAAAGAGAGGATAAAATGCACAGACATATACAAAGAGAGAGAAGGAATAAGTAAAAGAGAAAGAGAGGAAAACAGAGAGAGAGAGAGAGAGAGAGAGGCAGGGGAAAGAAAAGAAAAACAGGCAGCATTTTAATTGCTTTTTAAAAAAGTGGAGATGAAAAACAGAGTTGGCCCGGGGGCGTATGGTGAAATTCTAGCTGGAAGAATTGCAAGAGCATATGAGAAAGGAAGACCTGGGGCACCAGAGGGAGATGAGTATTGGTTTTTTATAAAGCATTTTGCATCGATTTCCAGAGAACGAAAAAAAGAGGGGACAGGCAGAGAAAAAAGAAAGAGAGAGAGGGAGTGAGAGAAAGAGGAGATAGGAAGGTGAAAGAGAGTGAGCAAGGGTGAGAGAGAGAGGAGGGCTGTGTTTCTGTTACTGACAGACACAAAAAGATACTAACATCACTGGTGAAGGACTTATCTGTCTCTCTGGAGCTTGGACACTTTAAGATTGTGATGTATAAGTTAACAGCAAACTCTTCTTCACGTGTTACAACTAAAGGCCAGTGTGCCCGAGTTCTGCCCATTCCCAGGTTCCTCTGTTTAAGTTGTGAGGCTGGTTAGAGTGCAGGACTACACCTGACTCACATGCACCCTTGCAAACAGCACTCTATCTCACTCTGTGACTCTCTGTCTCAATCTATGACTCTCTCTCTTTCTCACTCTCTCACTGTGACTCACTCTCTCTCTCACTCTGTGACTCTCACTCTGCGACTCACTCTCTCACACTGTGACTCAGTCTCACACTGTGACTCTCTTTCTCACACTGTGACTCTCACTTTCTCACACTGTGACTCTCACTCTTTCTCACACTGTGACTCTCTCGCTCTGTGACTCTCACTCTCTCAGTCTGTGATTCTCTCTCTCTGTGACTCTCACTCTCTCTGACTTTCACTCTCTCTAACTCTGTGACTCTCTCTCTGTGACTCACTCCCTCACACTGTGACTCTCACTCTCCCTCACTCTGTGACTCTCACTCTCTCTCTCTGAAAATGGGTCACTATTCTGTTGTCTTACTTTGTTACAGTGTAGTGACAGAACAGGACAAAAACACCTTATAATGTGATATTCCTCTTACCACTGCTAGAGCTTTAGAGCAAAACTAGACCGCTCAGTTCGTCTCTAAGCTTTGGACGTCAGTGTCCCATCATGCCCCCTCTCTCCCCTCCCCTCTCCTCTGATTGGCCCTTTCAGCAGCTCTAATAAGTATTCGACAGGGACCATCCTGGGTGACACTCCTGTCTCTGTGAGGTCATGGAGTCTGGTCAGCTGACCTAGGCAGCCTCAGTTAAGATTAAAGAAGAGATTACATCACCATGGTGATAACACCGAGGCCCTCCATTGGCTGGAGAGAGTTCAGAGAGTCTGGGCATGACATGAAGTCCATATGGAACTATGGCAACACAAATCCTTTGCTTCACACATAGCGATTATCAGTCATGCTGTATTTGTATTTAAATTAAGATGTAGAGTTCAGTGCACACATAGTTCACTAGTTCAGTGGTCCATACGTCTGATGACTGGAAACCAAATATCCGTTTTGTTTGTTTTAATTGAAGTCAAATTTAAAATGATTAATTTTCAAATGTGATGTGTAGAAGGAATTCTGTGAATTTTCTGTTTTAATGCATTATTCTCCAGGCTTGAGGCGTTATTGCTGTGGCTATATGGATACATTTAATAAGCCAAAAAATCGTTCATTTCATGCTCCTTAATGTACTACATTTACAGTGGACTCTGGAATGGCAGCTGTTGCTGGAACTGTATCTGTGTTCCATCTCTGGTACAGACTTCACATCATAAAGATAAGCAAGAAAGCAAGTCAAACAGTCTTGTATATTTAGTCTGAATTAGCCTGTAACTCTTTAAATCGGTTTTAAAACCTTTTCTAAGTTTGACTTTAATCATTATAAAAATGTGTTTAATGTTGCCTTCGTAATTTCTTACATATTTTTATTACATTACATTTTTATTACATATTCCTAATTCTCTATAGTGCGTGCATCAAATTCTTTAAGTTTTGTTTCTCGACCTGTTGGTGGTTGTGCAGTACGTGTTTCAAGAGTCTATCACCTTTGAGTACAGAACACGAGTGAGAAATGTTTCTGTTCAGCACACGCAGCTAATCTAAGAGCACAAATATGTAACTTGGAAGTTGGAGGAGAGGAGAGGGGAGGAGACGAGGAGAGGGGAGGTTAATGGAGGAGAGGAGAGTGGAGGAGGAGAGGGGAGGGGAGGAGATGAGGAGAGGGGAGGAGATGAGGAGAGGGGAGGTTAATGGAGGAGAGGAGAGTGGAGGAGGAGAGGGGAGGGGAGGAGAGTAGGAGAGGCGAGGAGAGGAGGTGGAAAGAAAAGGAACGACATCACACAGGAACAGAGAGATGAAGAAGGTGCCCCATCGTGTCTTAAGGCGAGATGGAGACCCAAGCCATGAAAGCTTACAGATTACTGCAATTTCCATCCGGAAAGATGATGAGGCCCTATAGCCAACATCACAGCCTCCTCTCTCTTTTCTCACACCCTCTCTCTCTCTTTCATTTTCAGCCCACTTGAAAAAGGGTCAAATGTGGACTTGCTCTGCACCAACAGGTGCCTTATTACCCCCACGGTCTGTCAATAATTAATGCCACCTTCCTCTGCTGCTGCAGAGTAATTGTGAGAATGATAACCGCTTCATGGATGAAATAGGCTACATAAGGACGCATCCTCGCTATGCTATATGGAGAGAGCAAACGTCTTCTTTTGCACGTCCCAAAACAGCTCTGAACTAACAAACGAAAGAATAAATACATATTAATTAGTTGGAATTGGTACTAAATCTATGTTTATTGGAACTAATACTGTATTGAACATTTTAAGAGTGCAGAAGTTTGTGCGTGTGTGTCTGTACATTTCTACACCTTTGTAGCTATGTTGAATTAACTTTAGCGGACGAATGGCATCCAAATCGATGCTAATAAACGCGCGGCTTTGTGGCGACGCTTGTCTGAATCAGAAGGGTCGTTTTTCTTTGCCTCACAGCGTCATGTAGACAGTCACCGTGGCGTTTTTTACTCAGTTAATTGGCATCTTATTAGTGAAATCGTAAACCTGCGCCTCTGCCATGCTTCCGTCTGCCCGCCAGAGAACACAACATTGTTTTTTATTCTCTCGTCAAAAAGAGGCGAGGTTTTACTTCAAACAGGTTCCTCAACACAAGACATGCGCCTCCGGCGGCTCTTTCAAGCCGGAGTGCTAATGGCGGTGTGACTCGCCACTAATAAATGTTTTAGAAATGTTTTAAAAAACAAAACAAAAAAAAACAAACAAAAAAAATCATGTTTCATGCATTTCAAGAAGGTCGTCCTCACTCCAATAACTGTGCGCGCACATTTTGGTTTGCAGGATTAGTCGTCTCTTCAACGGGACCGAGCCGATCGTGCTGGACAGTCTGAAACAGCACTACTTCATCGACAGGGACGGCGAGATCTTCCGCTACATTCTGAGCTTCCTCAGAACATGTAAACTTCTCTTGCCTGACGACTTCAAGGTAAGGAACGTCAGAACGACTGTGTCACGTGCAACCTCACGCAGAACGCCCAGCCCACTGGGGCACACGCTTGCCCAGCTGGAGCAAAATGACAGAAAACACGACAGTGATAAAAAAAAATCACACGCAAGTGCAGAAGAATACAACAAAATCCTGCTTCTCATCACCAGTGGTGAGAAAGTGGTGAGAAACTGGA
Source organism: Brachyhypopomus occidentalis (assembly GCA_020368025.1). Lineage (NCBI taxonomy): Eukaryota > Metazoa > Chordata > Actinopteri > Gymnotiformes > Hypopomidae > Brachyhypopomus > Brachyhypopomus occidentalis. The sequence goes on from JAGXOD010000034.1 coordinate 993,331, forward strand.
GCAGCACTAAACTCTAATGATTTAGTTTTTATCTCAAAGCTACGACGACGAGCATTTAGGAGTTGTTAAACTTTCTACTGGTCTCAGAAGGACTGGTTAAGGAGTTTGTTGCACTGTGCCCAGTTAAAAAGATGAGTCTGAGTTTGTGATAAGATACGTTTGTGTTTAAAAGATTAGTCTTAGTTTTAAAGATGAGTTTGAGTTTTCTGTCAGAGCCTCATTCAATGCCACGAGTGGAGATCTCCCCCTCCCTCCCCCCCCCTATCTCCCCCTCTCCCCCCCCCTCTCCCCCCCCTCTCCTCTCTCTCTCTCTCTCTCTCTCTCTCTCTCTCTTTCTCTCCCCTCTCTGCCCTCTCTCTCTCTCTCCCCTCTGTGCCCTCCCCCCCCTCTCCTTCCCATGTCCTTCTGGGTATCATCTCTTTCTCATAGTTGTATGCAGCTGTGCTCTCATACACAGACACAACAGTGCATGATGTAGAAGAGACAGGAATTATGTAGATCCCACATTTTTATCGCTCTCTCACTTACACCAACTCCTGTCAAACATACACACATGCACACACACACACTGTAAACTATGAGTTCCAATGAACTCAGGGAGGCAGCACACACCTGGATCCAGTGTTCCGCGGTTCCAGTGTTGTGCAGTTAAGGTGTCCCGCGGTTCCAGTGTCCCGCAGTTCCAGTGTCCTGTGGTTCCAGTGTTGTGCAGTTCTGGTGTCCTGCGGTTCTGGTGTCCTGCGGGTCCAGTGTCCCACGGTTCTGGTGTCCCGCGGTTCCAGTGTTGTGCAGTTCTTGTGTCCCACGATTCCCGTGCTGTGCAGTTCTGATGTCCCACGGTTCCAGTGTTGTGCGGTTCTGGTGTCCCGCGGGTCCAGTGTCCCGCGAGTCCAGTGGTCTGCTCCATGTCAGGAGATCCAGAGTCTCACACTGTGACTGTCCGTTGTCTTTGGAATGCAACAAAGACCATCTGATGGTCACTGGGTATCTTTCTCTAGGATTAGCTTTGAACAGTGTGTTAAACACACTGGACCACACTCATAGGGATTTCATAGACTCAGGGCAATATAGTGATTGCAATATACCAGCATGAGAATATAATGTAATATAAACACGCTGTTGATCAGGGACACGTTACCATAATAGCGGACCCAATTAAAGGTTTTCAGATTTAAATCCAAGTAGTAGATGAAGCTTGAGCACCTGGGAAACAGGAACACTTTTATCATCTGGACACAAGACACAATACAATATAATACAGCACAGCACAATACAACACAATACAACAAAACACAATAAAACACAGTACTTCACAATGCAATACAACACAATACAAAACAACACAACGCTTCACAACACAACATCGCACAAATATCTTAGGCAGCGTTTCGGGCAGCTCTCAGTGTGCTTCTGCAGAAATGGGAACCTCTCTGTGAGTCTGAACCTCACATTTGAGTTTATGTAGTGTGTGGGTGTGTGCATGTGTAGCGTGTATCTGTGTGTGTGGGGGTATATATATGTGTGTACGTGTGTGTGTGTATCAGGGTGTGTGTGTATATGTATATATGTGTGTATCAGGGTGTGTGTATGTATATCGTGTGTGTGGGGGGGTATATATGTATGTATGTGTGTGTATATGTATATATGTGTGTATCAGGGTGTGAGTGTATGTATATTGTGTGTCTGTGTGTATATGTTTGTATGTGTGTATCGGGGTGTGTGTATATATGTATGTATGTGTGTATCAGGGTGTGTGTGTATGTATATTGTGTGTGTGAGTGGGGGGGTATATCTGTATGTATGTGTGTATCAGGGTGTGTGTATGTATATTGTATGTGTGAGTGCGGGAGGTGTATATGTATGTATGTGTGTGTGTATATGTATATATGTGTGTATCAGGGTGTGTGTATGTATATTGTGTGTGGGGGGGTATATATGTATGTATGTGTGTGTGTATATGTATATATGTGTGTATGAGGGTGTGAGTGTATGTATATTGTGTGTCTGTGTGTATATGTTTGTATGTGTGTATCGGGGTATGTGGGGTATGTGTATGTATATTGTGTGTGTGAGTGGGGGGGTATATATGTATGTATGTGTGTATCAGAGTGTGTGTATGTATATTGTGTGTGTGAGTGGGAGGGGTATATATGTATGTATGTGTGTATTAGGTGTGTGTATGTATATTGTGAGTGTGAGTGGGGGGTATATCTGTATGTATGTGTGTATCAGGGTGTGTGAATGTATATTGTGTGTGAGTAGGGGGTGGGTATGGAGGAACACAGGCTCTGGGTCTCTGCCTGACAAGAAGAAACTGTTTGATTGGTTGAGGATCTATTAAAGTGCAGAAAAAACTTTGCTCGTGGAAAAATGGTGCGTGAGCATGTGACCAGTTCTTACTTAAAATGGTCCAGTCGTTGATCATTCCCCTGAAATAGAGTGTGCACATTTAGGCCCTGTGAACAGCTTTAGCTGTCTGTCAAACACTCGAGCTGCGAGCTGCTGCGCCTGCTCCGTTTTTTCCCAGAGTTCTGCTGTGACAGAGCAGCGCATTAGCGGGTGCTAATAAATGTTCGCGTGTCGAAATGCGAACCAGCTTTGTGATGAACCTGCTGCTTAATGTCATGCCATCAGTATTTCCAGCAGTTTCGGACTTACTGGGTCTCTACTGTTAGCAGCGGGAAACAGAGAAACCTCAAACTGGAACTGAATAGGGTGACATCTGATTGGTCCCGGACACCTTAATAGGAAGGAAGATGAGTGACAGCACTACAACCCAATGGCCATCACCTGTTCTGGGGTCTCTCTCCTGTGCTGTCTCATTCACAACATGTCTGTGCAGCATGTTTACAGCCTGAGGGCTGATGTGAAGGTTGTCCAGCTGCTGTAGGATCACCTGGACATCAAGGCTGAGCCCCCAGCCCCTCCCTCCCTCCCTCCCTCAAACCCTCCACCACCACCCTCCTCTCCCTCTCTCCCTCCCTCCCTCTCCCTCTCCCTCCCTCCTTCTATCCCTCTCTCCCTCCCTCCCTCTATCCCTCTCTCCCTCCTCTCCCTCCCTCCCTCCCTCCCTCAACTGCCCCCTCTTGTCTCCCTCCCTCTCTCTCTCTGTCTTTCTCTTACCCCTTCTTTATTTCCCTCACTCTCTCCTGATAGTGGGCGATCGGGTTAAATCATTATTTCGGAGCTCAGATGGTCTGGTCTGGAGACCCTGAATGCTGGACTGCCAGGCTTGTCTCTCTCCCTCATCTGACAGCTTCTCTCCCCCCTCCCCTCCCCACCTCTCTCTCCCTCCTCCATCTTTCTCTCTACCTCCTCACTCTCTTTCCTTTCTCTTTCTCCCGCCTTCTCTCTCTCTTCGTCTTTCTCTTCTCCTCTGCCTTTCCCTCAGTTTCACCTGCTTCTCCCATACTGTGTCCTTACTGGGAATGACTACAGCAGCTTGCAGACAGAGAGCATATCCCAGTAAAGACACATCCATCCATTCAGATGTGACTCCAGACCAGAACCCAAACAGGAACAGAACGTTGATAGGAAACCGTGTCTCACAGACTGATGGAGAAAGAGAGAAATGCAGACAAAGTGAGAGAGAGAAACAGAGACAGAGAGAGAGAGTTGAGAGACATACTTACTGCATTTAAAAAACAGAGAGAAGAGTGTGCTCACCCAGCAGGTCTTGACACCGAGGTCATTACCCAACACTACCACTGCAGGACTGCTCAAAAATACAGACCAAACCAAACGAGAACACTTCAAGCTAAACTACAAACCAAAATGCACTGCTATCTGGCCCTAAAAGGATGGTACACTGGAGCAGATGAGCTGCTATTAAACACAGGAGCACGCTGAGCCTAGTGAACACAGCCTGGGTGCTCACAGCTGCACAGGGAGACGAGATTCAGTAACAGTATCACTGTAGACACAGGGCTACCTTTCTCTCTGTGAAACAGTTGACCAAAGAGATCAAAATTCCTTTATGTGCTAAGTGTATGTTTAGAGGTGTGGAGGGGTTAGTGTGTGTGTTTATACATGTAGAGGGTTTAGTGTGGAGGGGTTAGTGTGTGTTTATACATGTAGAGGGTTTAGTGTGTGTTTATACATGTAGAGGGTTTTTATAGGTGTGGAGAGTTTAGTGTGCATTTTTGAGAAGGAGGTCAGCTTATAACCAAGCTCATCAGTACTCTAGAGACTTGCAGTATGTAGAGCCATTTAAATATACAATATATCAAAACTATAGAGTGCTCGCTGCTAAAAGTCTCCCCACTGTATAATGGTAGCAGGAATGTTACATGGTGGTGGGAAGAGCAATTAGTCGGATGGTTGGCAGAGCGCCCCCTGCAGGTCCAGAAAGGCAACACGGAATCCCAGGGGTGTAACGGCAGGAGAGTGAGAGTTTGGCGGGTTGTGCTGTCTGTGTTTCACTGATGGTTCCAGCAAGATTTCATTACTGAGATGAAAAGCTGAGATTTAAAGGCCTTTCCAGCTTTAGAAAGGAAACCGCAGTTCTTCCTAAAGACATTAACCTTTTTTTTCCTCCGTCTCTCTCCGTCTCTCCTGCTGAAGGACTTCCACCTCCTGTACGAGGAGGCGCGGTACTACCAGCTCAGCCCCATGCTGAAGGAGCTGGAGCGTTGGAAGCAGGACCGTGAGCAGAGGCGTCTGGCGCAGCCCTGCGACTGCTTGGTGGTGCGCGTCACGCCCGACCTGGGCGAGAGGATCGCCCTGAGCGGGGAGAAGGTCCTCATCGAAGAGATCTTCCCCGAGACGGGCGACGTCATGTGCAACTCGGTCAACGCGGGCTGGAACCAAGACCCCACGCACGTCATCCGCTTCCCCCTCAATGGCTACTGTCGCCTTAACTCTGTTCAGGTACGTAGACAGGACCTTTAATCCCTCACACACACTCTCAGACCTCACCTTTAACCCCACACACACTCTCAGTCCTCACCTTTAACCCCTCACACACACTCTCAGTCCTTACCCTCAGTCCTCACCGGTAACCCCTCACACACACTCTCAGTCCTCACCTTTAACCCCTCACACACACTCTCAGTCCTCACCTTTAACCCCTCACACACACTCTCAGTCCTCACCTTTAACCCCTCACACACACTCTCAGTCCTCACTCTTATAACTACACATCTTTAATATTATTTTCATTTAAGTTACTGAATAATTCATCGTAGTTACTGAATAATTCACAGTAGTTACTGAATAATAAGCCTTAAGATGAATAACTAAGTAGGAGTGGTCTGCACTCGATCTGGAGTGTTTGGGTAGAAACTGTTGCTCTGGGTAGAAACGACAGCAGGACCAAGGTGTAGTCATGTGGGCAGCGAGTCTCACAGGACGGCCATGGTCACATCCACGTGTGTGTGTGTAGTTTAAAGTATCAGCTTCTCTGTCACTATTGTTGGAGACTTTCCAGACTTCAACACTGAAAGTGTCTGGACATGACACACGTGTTGTTGTTGCGTGACCACGGGGTAAAAACTAGGTGCAGGTTATGAGCTCACGTGCAGGGTCAGGAATGCTGAATACTTCAGTGTGTCAGTACTGTAATATTGAATGTGTGGGGTGGCTGTGTGTGTGTGATAATCTGAAGTACTTAAGCAGTACACACACACACACACACACACACACAGCAGGCTTGCAGGTAACACCTCACACATCCACACACGGCACGCTGGCAGATAATACCTCACACTCACACATCCACACACATGCACACACCAACATACAGAATTCGGGCAGATAACACCTATGTATCTCCTTCTCCTGAATCCCACACACACACACACACACACACACACACACACACGCACACACACACACGCACACACACACGCACACACACACACACACACAAACCCTTCAGCCATCCATCCCTGCTTCGCTCATCTCTTGACCGTTTTCAGTGTGAGAGATGGACACCTCCAGGGAGCAGTATCAAATGAGGAACACACACAGACTCGCGCGCTCACGCCACATGCCCACTCAGGCTGCCCATGCTCCGTCCCTCCCGCACACCCGGCCACCGTGCACTGCTGCTCCGGAACGCCCGCCTTCCTCTGTACCCGTGGAAACAAGGCAACAGAACCAGAGGGTGGTGATCTGCATAATTCATGCACGCCTCTTTTAAAGGCCTTGCTCCGCCTGCTCTCCCGCAAACACGCCGCCCCGAGCGCTCTCAGCACACGTATTGCATTTTTTAATACCATACTTACAATTTCTCAAACAGCCTAAACCGATTTGCACTTCTTTTATAGATTTTTAAATGGCTTGCAATATAATTAATTGGCCGCATCAGCTAACACAACATTTTCTCGCATTTCCTCTGTTTACCAGCGGAGCCCAGCTTTCTGAGAGCTCACATCCACTGCAAATGGACGAGGAAGGACTTTTTAAATGCTCATTAAAGATGTTTTCCCCCTACAGGACACACAAACGCGCACACACACGCACATGCACTCACTTGACAAATGAATCATTTCACTTTTCATAAAGGTGTGAGTGGCATTTTGACCCTCCACAATGGAGCCGGAGAATATTCCTCCTGATGTCACACCACACGCGCTAAGATGGATTAACAGGACAGGAATGTACAGTGGACACCTCTATATTTCAGGCAGGCACTACAGGGGCAGACAGCATGAATGTAGAAGGACCCTAGGAAGGACCCTATTAGGAACATGAATATAAACTGAAAGCTGAAGTATTAAAAAAACAATGTAATTTCTGAGAAGCGGGAGCTCTGCCTGTTGTGTTATGTTTGTGAAGGTCGGGAGAGTGTGGTGATGCTTCAGCGTACAGTACCACTGTACCAGGGTTACAGTTGTGTAATACAGTACTGTAGTACATCACAATGTGTCACTCTGTTTTCATCATGTACGTGTATTGTTAAGATGTGTATTGGTGATCAGGATGACACTAACGTTGAGTTAAGTCTGCAGTCAGACGTCTTCATTACCATCCCGGAGACACACAACACCTGGGCTGACTCCGTCATTACAGCCACAGTTTACTCTGCACCACATGACATAGAGAGAGAGAGAGAGAGAGAGAGAGAGAGAGAGAGAGGGTGTAAAGGACAGAGAGAAAGTGTGAGGGAGAGGGGGAGAGAGAAAGAAGGTGTGGGGGAGAGAGAAAGAGAGAGGGTGTGTGGGAGAGGGAGAGGGAGAGGGTGAGGAGAGGGGGAGGGAGAGGGAGAGAGAGAGGGAGAGGGAGATATGTCTGTAACAGAATGTATATGTGGCTGCTGTAAAGTTTGTGCGTGTCAGTTTTTGCACTCTGTAACAGTCCATGTCACCATCCAGACTGAGCACCCCTGGGAGACAAGATGCCCCGGGGAAACGGGATGTCCCGGGGCAGATCCGGGTACTGAAGCAGAGGGCTGTATCTGTTGCTCAAAGGAAGTGCAGGTTCGAGTCATCTCTGCCAGGGAGCGTCTCCCAGTAACAGTAAGGAACCATCTCCCAGTAACATTAAGGGAGTGTCTCCCAGTGAGATTAAGAAAAACAACTGTGTTCAGGTTAAGAAAGTGCAGACAACAACCAAACTCATGATGGAAATGTGCTCCTACTGCAAATTAGATACATTTAGGGATAGAAAATCAGACTATAAACAAAGAAAGAATGAATTGGGTAGAAGAGATTGTAAAAATGAATTAACATATGTTGAGGCAAACATACTCTCACCCACACACACACAGCGTGTGGCATCCCAGAGCTGGAGTCGTCCGAGAGGCTCCATCCATCATGGTGATTGAGCGTGGGGATCAGCACGGATGCGATCTTTCCTCCATCACCGTGACAACAGCGCAACCGCAGCGTGCGAAAGAGCATGTCCCTGCTGACAGCTCCGAAACAGAGCGGCTTACACGTGCGCTCGCACGCACGCAATTCTGCTGCAGCCGTGACACAGAACAGCCTACTAAGGTCAAAGGGATTAGTGGGGATGAGGTGTTTGTGTGGTGTTTGTGATTTGGTGGTGTCCGTGTGGTGTTGGTGGTTTGGTGGTGTTCATGTGGTGTTGGTGGTGTTCCTGTGGTGTTTGAGGTTTGGTGGTGTTCGTGTGGTGTTTGAGGTTTGGTGGTGATCCTGTGGTGTTTGTAGTTTGGTGGTGTTCGTGTGGTGCCTTTGGTTTGTGTGGTGTTTGAGTGGTGTTTGTGTGGAGGGTAGCCCTCCTAATGGGAGCTTGTGTTGTGCTTAACCTGTTCCGAAGCTGCTCAGGCTTTGGGAGACTGAGCTGTTCTGTCACACTGAAGATTATTATTACACCATGTAAGTGTGTGTGTGTGTATGAGAGAGAGAGAGAGGGTGATTCAGTATGTGTGAGAGAGATGGGTTTGAAAAGGTAGCAAGAGGAGTGTGCTTCATGACTTGTGTTTCTACACTCAACACTGCACACATACACACACTTACACACACACAGATTTGCCAAAATGAAGCAATGCCACTTTCTGTTGAGTGCAGTTGGGAAGTTTCTAGTGATGACTCTGGATCTCATACCTGTATGTGGTGTCTGTGTGTGTGTCCACCACATCCTTGGTGAAGTGTAAGAGGTTTCACAAACCACTGAGAGGATTCACTGAAGTTCTTGCATTGTCTCCTGAGGGGAAGTGGCAGCTGCACTGCTTCTTAACCCTCTGTTGCCAGGTTCATGTTGGCATTGTGTTCTTTAGGTATGAGCTAGGGGACACGTTCTCTGCAGGGGACTGTTTGGTCCAGTAGCCTGATAGGAGCTAAAGCCACTTGCAGAAGCTGCAGTAAGGTTTTGAGCTGCAGAAAGGTTTTGAGCTGCAGTAAGGTTTTGAGCTGCAGAAAGGTTTTGAGCTGCAGTAAGGCTTTGAGCTGTAGTAAGGTTTTGAGCTGCAGTAAGGTTTTGAGCTGTAGTAAGGTTTTGAGCTGCAGTAAGCGTCTCTGCGCGGCAGGTTGCTGCCTGATTGCTGCTGTCTGCGTGAACATTAGTGCGTGTGTGATGCGTGGGCGGGTCGGATAATTATCACGCCGTTTACATGCCGAGTGTGCTGCTACGCACATAGTCTGTCTCTGTCAGCAGAAGAGAGAGATAGAGAGGGAGGGAGAGAGGGACCAGAGAATGGGTGGAGAGATGTTCACACAAATGAGACATTATGGAGATAGACTTCTTTGTGGAGCTGAACAGAAGGGTGGAGTTACAGAGAACGAGAGTGAAGGAGGGAGATTTTCATACAGCTCAAATACAACTCAAATGAAATTGCCCCCATCTGTTGTGTAGTTGGCACTGTTTTCCTGCTGACAGTGTTAGTAATGAAGTAGTGCTACTAATAACCACTGCGTCTGTAAGTGTGGGGTAAACCAGCTGAATCTGGTGCAGGTCTGCCACCTCACCCACCCCACCACACACAAATCAAAATCATATATTTCTCATCTTTGTGTGTATTTATATACACACATATATGTGTTCTCTATGTAATTCTTATTCCTATAAGTCCTAGACTTCTTGATGGTCAGCAATAGAAACAGGGCTGTGGAGATACAGCCATAGCAGGGGGGAAATTGGGGTGGTGAGAGGGGCCAGGGCAGTGGGTGGTTGGCCCAGGGTGGATAGCAGGGAAGGCTCATCTCTCCTGGTCTCGACTCACATCCACCCACCGCACTCACCCACCACACCACCACATTCACACTCACCTTACCACACCCAGGACTAGGCAGGGGGACTGGTGCACAGGTGAACCCAGACAGAGCACCTCACTGGGAATTTCTGCTAAACACATTAAATTTTAAAAGGCTTTTCTGTTTCTCTGATCTCTCTCACCCCTCTGTCAGTCCCTTCATGTTGTCACACTGAGTAGAGGAAGCACCTGATGGGTTTGAGGGTAACGTGTTGGAGTGCATACTGGGAGCTGACTGGTTTGAGGTTAACGTGCTGTAGTGCATACTGGGAGTAGTTCCAGACTGCCTTATTTCCAGATTAACAGAGAAGTGCATCTTGGATACTTTTGGGAGTTTTTGTTGGGTTACCCTGATCTTTGTCTTTTTTTTCAATTGTAAATTTACACAATTACTGCTACTATTACAGTTACAGAATTGTCCAAGTTACAGATTGCTTATTAATATAGAGATGTGATTATGTTATACTGGGAATTCACTGTGGACAGATTTACTTATGTTTATTTTTTTGTTTCTGAGCACTTGACTTAAAGAATAAAAATGTATATTGATAGTTTACAATGACTGAGTTGAACTACCAATAGTGTGGTGGGATATGCCTCTGTGTTGGGACCCTCTGTGTTCTGACGCTCTGCATTCTGTGTGTTCAGGTGTTGGAGCGTCTATTCCAAAAAGGGTTCAGTGTGGCCGCATCATGTGGGGGTGGAGTCGACTCCTCACAGTTCAGCGAATATGTGCTGTGTCGCGAGGATAGGCGGAGTCAGTCCATGAACACGCCCATTAGGATAAAGCAAGAGCCTCTGGACTAGAGGTGCACGAGGACCACAGACGGGATGAGAGTCTTCTCAGCCTGACACAGACTACCCTCACACCCAGAAACTTCATATCCGTCACACACACACACACACATACATACACACACGCACACGCACACACACACGATAGAGACTTGGATAGAGAAGCTTGTTAGCATTGCCGGCCAAGTGCTATGAAGCAGAATGTAAAGTAGATGAACAGAAAACAGAAAGTCCTCACTTCCACACTTCAAGTTTAACCCAAAGAACTGCAGACGACAGCCCAGAAGGCCGGGACCAAAGTAGCACAGCTCATCTCCGTTCCAGTCGCTCCGCTCTCAATCTCTCACACCATCTGCCGCTCTGACCGACCAACCAGAGGCCACGCACCACAGGCCCCTCCTCCTCTCTCAGTGCGGCGTGGACCAGATTGGCAACCGGCTCTCGCCCCTTGGGTTGCCATGCGGGGGGTGTTTATGCACGTCCCCTATTGGCAGGTCGTATTCAGGGACGTCCTCGTCTCTCACCCCCGAAGGTGGACAGACAGCCAACAGGGACCAAGTCCTCACCACAGCAGGGCACTGGACCCCCACGGCCAACAGATCCTCTCAGCTACTGGGTCCAGCTGCTGTACCTTTGCCAAATTGATTCTTTCATGTTTTTTTTTATTTTTGTAGCTTCATCTGGCACCTTGATGTTCACAGTCATTAACACCAGGATTCGCTTGTTTTGTTCATTCTGCGTTTGTTTCAGGTTCCTTTTTGCTGTATGAAGGATGAGAGCAAGTCGTGTGCTGAAGTCATTAGGTTGGAGAGAGTTAGGGTTCGTTTCCTGGCACTGCCTTTCTGAAACACTATTATAGCCTGGGGTAGGTCAGTTAGCACAAGGTGGACTGTAATGCATTCAGAGCCCAGATAAGGCTGCGAACAGGCACAAGTGTTCCTGGAAAAAGGAAGGTATCGGAGAGTCCGGCTAACGCGCTAGCAGAGGGCAGGGTCTGGCTAACACGCTAGCAGACGGCAGTGTCCGGCTAACACGCTAGCAGAGGGAAGAGCCCGACTAACACTGCACTGGCAGTACTGTGTGTACGTGAGCTCTGACCCAGTAATAGCTGCATGCTGTTTGGATGGAAGACGCAGAAAGGAAAGCGTGGCATACCTCGCCACTGACGCTCATACCTCACACGTGGCACCAATGTGTGGACGCAGCTTGAAAAGCATCAGGTGAAGGTGCCGTAGGGGACGATGTCCAGGGACGTCAATCACATGAGCACACTGCTTAAAAGTAAGCATGACTGCTTCCTTTGCTCTTAAACAAATGGGGAAGGAGGAAGAGTCTCCCTTAGCACCACCCATGCACCACACGACCTTCGCGAGGGCAAGCAGGGGATGAGGTCGTAGGCCAGGACTATGTTTCTGCGTCGTCATGACGAATTAGAGCAGTCTCTTTCTCTTCAGCCCAGTGTGTGTGTGTGTGTGTGTGTGTGTGTGTGTGTGTGTGTGTGTGTGTGTGTGTGTGTCACAGCACACAGAGAGTGCTAGTGGAGTTGCAAGATCCATCCCGGCATCCCCACCCCAGTGGATGTCTGCAGATGTGGACATGCTCACACCACCCACAGTACCACTCTGTCAAAACCACAAATCTACATGCAAAACATCTGCTGCCCACTCCAGGCCCGAAATGCGGCTAAAAGGGTAACAAAACAAACATTCTGCAAGGTTTTCATAAGCATCACAGTATCTAAAGCATTTTGACATGAACTTGAAGTGTTGGAGAGCCACTCCCCTTCCTGTCCAGGCACAGCTGTGGAAGCAGGGCAGTGGTTCATAGAGCTGTGGTTCATAGAGCTCCCCTGGTGGAGGCAGCAGGGTGGTAGGGTGTTGCCTCTGTATTAGGGTGTTGGCTCTGTATTCTGTATAGTTGTTTGTTGATCAGTGGTGAAGGAGGCTGGTAGATTTGTCCCCCTCTTGATACACGGGGCCTGTAATGATAAAAGCAGATCCTGAGTTTTCTGATTAAAGGACAAAAGAATAAAACTAGCTCAGTATGTTGTGTACATATGGATTTAAAAAAGAAAACATTTTGAAATGTATACCAAGGTGAAAACTGTTTAAAATTATTGAATGTTTTAATAATTAGACTGTGGTATTCAAAGGGCATGTGTTTGTTGAGAGTGTCTGTGTTTTTTTATTTACTTGTATATTTACTATAATAAAAATATGTACTGTTTATTCAAGATGTTTACATTTTTTCTCTAGAGTGTTTGTTCTGTTTAATGTAAGTATGGATCACAAATGAGCTTTACTTATAATGGAATTATACAATTATATAAGACCATCAAGCTATAATCTTTTGACTAAACAAATGAATGTTTTCGTTCGTTTGCAGTAAGACCTGTGCTCTGAGAAACATCCTTTCCAGACTTGGATGTTTCAAATGTCCATGTTAGGGGTCAGCAACGCAAATGCAAGCTTCACAACAACACGTTACATTCAGTAACGGTATTTCTGCAGGATTCGAACAGCAGCATAACGGCACAAAGGCGAACTACACATTTCTATGAGTTTTCCTTCAGCTCCCTGTATGATAAAATCACTCACCATTCCTCATGCACAACACCTGGACATCTCACATCACCAGCTGCATCCCAAAATGTCTTCAGATGAACCATCTACAGAAAAGACACAACTTGCCAAGAAATGATCTCTGTAGTGTGTGAAGGACTTGTGGGAAATAAAATCCATAGATCTGCAAAACAAACAAGACCAACTACATATGCGATCAGAACCAGAACTGTTGGGGAAGAAACTAGCACGATCTCACCGTCTCACGCTGTGGTTCAACAAAAATGGCAGCATGTGGATGGCGTCTTTCGTCATGTGCTCAAACTGTAAAGCAAAATAAAAGTGCAGTGGGGGGAAAAGTGAGATCTCACACAGTGTATATGATCTCTCTGATTTCATTTCAGGGATCACGTACATGTGATATATTCTCATTTTCAGGTGAAAATGTAAAATGAATAGTATGAAATAAATGGTGATGTAACCAGATAAGGTCATCAGAGTGATGTAGCCAGATGAGATCATCATAGTGATGCAACCAGATGAGGTCATCACAGTGAAGTAGTTTAGTAAACAGCTTATTTATTCCTTTACAAAATAGGTACAAATACTGAAGTTCTTCACACAAACAGGAAATATTTCAGGATATGTACAGTTTACCAAAAATAATGTTGTTCTAATAAACACATGGTCTTGTAAACAATATTTACAAATTGTCCATACATTAAAACATTAATTTCCCAACTGTGTACATCAGTAATACCTTTCTAATAATAATAATAATAATAATAATAATAACAACATTTTGGCTAAAAAGCTGAATAGTAGAAATGTCCTGCTTGATATCAGAAACCATAAAAATAATCATTTTAACAACTGGACAAATAGGTCTATTTGTGCTTTGTTTGAATTACTACTGTATCTGACAATGAGAAAATCTCATAGTCTGAAATGTGACGAGCATGAATAACACAAAAAAAGACCCAAAACGCCAAACAAAGAGGACAGAGTAGAAATAGAAAAGCTTCCCTTTCAAAGTTCGTGACAACACTGGCAGAGACGTAGACACAGGGACAGTCTTTACATTAGTGACACAGAAGTAACAACACTCATCAGTGCTGCTAAAAATGTTAATAGTTTCTGACAATGGTCAACGTATCAATTACAAGCTTGTGCATTTAATAAAAACAACAGGGACCAAACATAACAGGTGCATAGAAGCAGAGAGGCTCCTGTTTAAGCCGGACTGGAGTGTGTGGAAAGATTAATGACATATAAGTTTAATGTCTTAATGATCTTACTGATTCAGTTTATGATATCTTGGAGTTGAACCCAAAGCAATGTTGTCCAACCCAACTCAGTGCTACCTTAAATTACAAACTGAAGTTTCCTTGACCACCCCAAATTGACCCTTTCTATGTGCCCCCGGGTCTGGCCCAAACACCACTGAACACTCTCCTAACAGAGAACGGTCTCCAATGACATCATATAATGATAGTTCATAGATAATAATCATCACATTTATTCCTGCACTGGATACGTCCTTCGCCTTGTTCTAATAAGAGCTTGTGTGTGTAGTAATAAAAATGATAATTCAGCACACTAGCAGACTGACGCAGAGTCGCCGGGCCTGGCAGGGGTTTGCGCCGTGTCGAAGTTCTGCCCGTATAGTGTACAACTGCGTCCTGATCAAACACACTGACACCGACACACTCAACGAGAAAAGCAGGTGATAGAGAGGCAGTCACCAGAGCAGCAGTCGTCGTGGAGCTGTTCCAGAACCTTCCGCCTGTCGTGGTCAGTCCTGCAGTCACAGAGCTCCAGACGGTGGTGATCACACATGGTTACTAACAACTGAAATTCAGCTCATCAGTCCGATCCACATTGGGAATTTGTTTTCCCCCAAGCAAAGAATCGAACAGTCCTAAACGTGCCTGGTGTCCACATTAGAAAGAACGTTACTGTTTACTAAGAGTTATTCTGAAACACGCCCCACAGTCAGGGCCCAGACCGCTGTAGTCTAAACGGCAGTTAGCTGAACCTTTAAATAAAGTCCTCTGTACGATACCGTCGTGTCTTTAAAAGACTGGACGGCACAAAAATGAAAGACATTACAAAACACGAAGAATCGACAGACACAGGGATCTTCAGCGAGACGTGCTGTGACTGGGGTATTGCTATATTCTGGACTTTTACTGCTTTACTGACTGACTGACCTGTTTTTGGAAAACAGGGCATCGAGTCTCCATGGATATACAGTCTACAAGACAAAGAAAAGTTACTATGATAAGTTCAAATGTACGCGATGTTTAAGGAACACTTGGATCCTTGGAACGGACATTTTTTAAACATCATTCTGTTTGCTAAAATATTAAGTGAAAAACATAATACATGCTGATTAAAATTATTTTCAAAGAAACTATTTACATCAAAGTGTTATCACTAAAAGTCACCCCCCCTCCCTCCTCATTTCTGTTTAAAACATTTTTAATACACAACCGTATTGGGCTTATAGAGTCATTCTGCATTGGCTGGACACAGCCGATGAGGTGTGGACAACACCTGGGGCTTCCAGGGTTACAGAAAAACTCTTATACAAACGATAAAAAACAATATACACGAATCAGTTCAAGGTGTTCAGTCTTAGAGCTGGTTTGCTAAAGCGCTACCCTAGATAAATACCCAGAATTCCCGAGACAAAAACACAGATCAGATTGACTCAGAATGTGTATGTGGGGGAACAAAATAAAAAACAAAAACCCTTACATGATCATGCCTTACATGATCATGCCCCTGGGAGACTGTACATGGCCTTTAACATGACGATTTTTATAAATTTTTATCGTTGTAATAATGGAGAAATAATGAAAATACCTTATTTTACAATAAAAAAGAAACGCCACAATGACATCACGACAGAGACGCTGATAGCAGGAGACATGAACGCTTGCTGAAGGCACGTTGCAGGGTGCTGTAGGAAGCTTGGGTGTGCCGGGCGCGGGGCCGGGGCGCCCCCTGTTGGCTACGCTGAGCTACTTCAGCAGAGCGCGGTAGAGCAGGAGCGAGTGGCAGGTGTGGCGCTCCTGCTCCAGGTAGAAGATGAAGTCCCTGAGGTTCACCCGGGTGATCCGCAGACGAGGGTACTGCCGCGAACACACCGCCAGCGCAGACGAGGACGCCGGAGAGCCGGCGGAACCGCACGACACCTAGAGACACAACGAGACCCAGCATCAGCCAGCCGGTCCAGAACCACGGCGACAGGTCAAGGGGAGCAGGGTCACGGTGTTTGACCACACCCTGTTCACAAAGAAACAGCAGCGCTTTTATGTGAGACCCACGTGAGACTCACGTGAGACCCACGTTAAGAGTAGACAGATGAGCATTTCCAGTCCCCTATGCAGCTTAGCTTGGCCACCTGGACACTAACTGTCTCCAAGAGTCGAGGAGCCTCGCTAGAACCACACAGAGAAAGAGAAGGCGGGAAAGAGAGGCACAAAGCAAAGGAAAAGATCTACGAGGAGAAAATACAGCATCTGTCATTTTACCCGTGACGGCTGCTCACAGGCACGTCATGTGACACACCCACTGGAGGACACGCACGGATATCCTGATGCAGCTTTGCAGACGTTTGAGAGACTGTGTGTTTCTAGAGTTCAAGATGGGGGGGGCGGGGAGAGACACGACAACGAAACAAAGCAAAGGAGAAAAGAAAACTGCAAAGGAGGGTTAGAACTAGATGTACGGAAAGAGTGGGAGAGAGGGAGACTGAGAAACAACAGAGAAATGGATAAGAGACTGTGAGAGACGGAGACTGAGAAACAACAGAGAAATGAGAGACTGGAATGAGATGCAGAAAGGAGAAATTGAAATACACCCACCCACCTTCAGCCCACCACCCACATTTACCCCACCATCCACCCTCACCATCTACCTTACCACCCAGACAAGGTGAGAGAGAGAAGAATGTGATCACAAAAGAATGTGATGCTGCCTCCAGCTCTCACCTACACACCCACTGCTGAGGACCTGTTGACGGCACACACACACACGTATACACACAAGTGTAAATGGTGTACAAGGACAGATTAATATGGTCCTATTGCATTTATAGACCCTCATTATGGTTTCACTGACAGGCACCTTCAACGTGCTCAGAACTAGAGACCAACTCCAACAGATAGTGCCAACTCTAGAGACCAGCCTTAACTGCCACACAAAAATGTCAAGACACTTAATCCATTATGAAAAGCCCCATCAGTGCCCCCCTGGCACCAGCCCCTTCTCCAGCTCAAACCAATCTGGAGGAGGCAGACCAAAAACAAAGATGCTGGTTGGTTCCAATGGCCTGAGCATGAACCAATCACAACGTGATACTCGTCCCACCTGCACTGTGGTCCCCCCCGCAATAAGAGCAGGAACGATCTAGATTAGCTCCCACTTTGCTAAATTTACTTTCCATTAATAATGCATGTTCTTCCTTCTCTCTCTCCCCCACACACACACACACACACACACACACACACCGCCTCTAATTGGGTGGGGCCAGGGAGGGGACTCTGAGGGACTCGTGGCCCCTGCCTTCCTTGCTGGGCTGGGTTTCTGCCGATCAGGTGTTGTGAGAGTGGTGTGGGGGCGCGTGGTGCTGGAGTCCATATTGGACTTGGATGGGGTTTCACCTCGGGGCGGCAGGTTAATGGCCTCACTTTGCAAGACACACACGGGAGCAGGCAAGCATGCGCGCACGCACACACACACACACACACAAACACACACACACACACACACACACACACACAGACACACACACACACACACACACACACCTACAGTAGCCAGGCCCTTAAGAGCTGATACTGCTGTCTCAGCAATGCTCCACTGAGAGAAAAAAAGGAGAGAGTAAAAGAGAGAGAGAGAGAATTAAGTTGTGGGATAGAGAAGTAAAAAGCCCTTGTAGATATACAGATAGAAAGTGAGTTAAACACACAGCCAGACCACAGATAAAAATACAATCTGACAGAGTTGCAAACTAGCGGATCCTCTACAGAGGCTAATGTAACATACGTGCTGTGGGAGTGTTGGGGTTCCTCTAAGAGGGCAGTGTAGGTATGAAGAGAGACCTTAAAGGCGTCTCTGAAGCTAGCGATGACTCCACACCAAGAGTCCAGAGACTGGACCGGGAATATTACACTCCAGTCCGGGAATATTACACTCCAGTCCGGGAATACCATAGTCCGGTGCAGGAATGCCACTGCACTGCAAGGTTCCGAGTCTTTCACACATGTACCTTTTAGGCTAGCGAACGTGACTCAAGATGTGTGCGCACACACACGCACACATGTACGCAAGCACACACACACGGCAGCTACACAGTACCATCCCGCGCACACACGCACACACAAACGCTGCTTGCTGCTGGTTAAGGAGGTACAGTGTCCAGTCGGAGATCTCTAGAAGGCCACATTACAACGGATTAGGCACTAACAGATCACTACAGCAACGGCATCTTCTGTGAAAGTCACACTGGTGACAAGACTCCATAAAGCGCCACGGAGTCATTATCCAGCAGAATGAAGAATCTGAGAGTTCACCAAGAACCAAGAGCTCACGAGAACCCGTCACCTCTCCCACAACAGGGCTGCTGGTGCCCTACGTCTGCCTCAGCTGGGATTACAGCTCAGTGTTGGACGAGAGGCATAAGTGTCCATCAGGCAAAGGCTGTCTAATAAATCCGTAATGCACAGATGCCTGCAAAACCAGGCAAATGTTTCAAATGGTTATCTAGCTAACTCACCTAGCACAGCTGCTACGCCTGGTGTCAGCTCTGGTAGGTAGTATGAGTACAGTAGGTAGTATGGGTATGATAGGTAGTATGGGTATATTAAAGTAGGTAGTATGTGTATGGTATGTAGTATGGGTATATTAAGGTAGGTAGTATGGGTATGGTATGTAGTATGGGTATGGTATGTAGTATGGGTATATTAAGGTAGGTAGTATGGGTATGGTATGTAGTATGGGTATATTAAGGTAGGTAGTATGGGTATGGTATGTAGTATGGGTAGTATGGGTATATTAAGGTAGGTATGGGTATGGTATGTAGTATGGGTATGGTAGGTAGTATGGGTATGGTATGTAGTATGGGTATATTAAGGTAGGTAGTATGGGTATGGTATGTAGTATGGGTATATTAAGGTAGGTAGTATGGGTATGGTATGTAGTATGGGTATGATAGGTAGTATGGGTATATTAAAGTAGGTAGTATGGGTATGGTATGTAGTATGGGTATATTAAAGTAGGTAGTATGGGTAGTATGGGTATGGTATGTAGTATGGGTATGGTATGTAGTATGGGTATATTAAGGTAGGTAGTATGGGTATATAGGTAGTATGGGTATATTAAAGTAGGTAGTATGGGTATGGTATGTAGTATGGGTATGGTAGTATGGAATAGGTATGGCAGGGAGTTTTTTGAAGAGTTGATACCTAAACGTGCTAATGAGTAGCTAGCGTTTAAAGCCCAGGTTATTTACACTGACACTTCGTGTGCTGTGAAGGACACTTGAGGTGTCGCCCGGTTGAGATGCCACCTGCCTGTAGAAGCTGCGGGGAGGTGAACAGCTGACTGGTGCTAGCGCTGACTGGGACGGGTAAGCAGTCAACAGGGCTCTTCTGAGGCAGTATGGGGAGGTACAGCTTAACCCGGTCAACATCCGCCTCCTACACCCTTCTCCCCACCCCCGCAGCACCCGAATGGGCCTCACTGTGGGACCGACCCCCACCCAACACCCACACCCCCATAATAGTTGCTGCCCTTAATTAAGTCCAGAGGCCTGCTCTTTTTTTTTCTCCCTCCGGCACCCCCACCCTCCTCCTCCTCCTGGAGAACAGGCCGGCAAGGACATTTTGAAGAGTTAACAGATGTTGGTTCTGTGCCCTGAGGCTCTTCAGCCATCGGCTGAGTGATGCATTTGATGTGGAGTTTATTCAGCTCCAATAAACGTATAAAGAATTAGAATAATAATTCACAGATGTACAGCAGGATTATTAGGGCCAAACCCCCTTTGAGCCGAGCGTCCGGCGAGTGGGTGTGTGTGTGTGTGCGGAGAACCGCTGCTAATCGAAGGGTGAAAATATTTGGGCTTTTCCATACGGCGTGATGCCCAGGCCCCTGCGTCCAGAGAGAGGACTGGCGTTGACCACAGTACGGCTGTACAGCCCGCCGGGGAAATGGGCCGAGCTCAGTTCAGCGCCCGACTGCATCCTGACTGACTGAACAGGAAGTAGACCTGAGAAGAGGGGGCAGGGGTGAGCAGCGTCGCTCTGACCGCCATGATGAATGGAGGAATTACACTCAAAACAAACAACTTCAATTCCACCAACAACTAAAGAGCAACAAATCTCCAAAACAGCCACTCGCCAAGCGTCTTAATACCCCACATAAAACACAAACCCACACAGGCGAGCGAGCTCCGTGGCGACGCATAGCAACGGAACAGAATCCCAGTCAAGGAGAAAGAAGGGAAAAAAAAGAGAAAAAAAAAAAAAAAAAAACACCTTATTACTCCGAACTCCTGCAAGCCATTTTGGTCTCCAAAGGTTTCGGAGTGCCGCGGGCCCTGTGTCTGCAGTGTTTCGGGAAATGACTTGCCTTCGCACGAACACCGCCGCGTTCTGCTGCCCCCAGCAGCCCTGCTCAATTTCTCCTTAACCCTTTCCTGGCTTCCCGCCGCCAGCTGCCACCACCAAACTCGCCCTCTTCCCGCCTTTGTCTTCCCGGCGCTTGTTTTGACGTTCTCCCCTCGTCTCCCCTCTCTCACGCTGTACGTCCCAGAGCAGGCCTGTCACATGGCTGGCCCACACTGCCACATAGACCTCCACGGGTGGTTTTGCCACCTCTCCGTATTCAGGAGAACCTGCATGTTCGTGTTAGCAGCATTAGCGTCCTCCGTCCGTCCTTAAGCACATTGGGGCTGTGAAACATGCTTGGCGGATGGGTAAAGAGCGGGAAAAAAGCATGCGTTGTTGGGGGAGACGTGTGGAGCAGTATGTTGTGCTCTGAATGGTGCTCTGGTCCTCCACTGAAGTGTGTGAGTGTGTATGAATGGTGCGACGGTGCCTCCACTGAAGTGTGTGAGTGTGCATCACGGGTGGATTAAATCTGCAAACTCGTTGACACAACACATAATTAAAACATCTTGCTCGGGGTCAGGAATTTTCTAATTAGTAGTGTACTGACACTGCACTAGATTTGCCGCAAGGTTCAGAGTCCACAGGTTACCGCTCAGATGAAAGCTTCACCAGTGGCATAGTTCTGGAGGGGTGTTCTCTCACACACACACACACACACACACACACGCACACACAAGGGTCACCCAGAACCTTCTTTCCAAACAAAAGCACTTCAAACTTTTCTGCCCCGAATCTAAAATATCGACTCCACTCTCTCCTTTCAGGGCGATTAACAAAATAGTTTCTGCTGACAGACAAAGACCCAGCAGACATAATTACAGCTGTGGGTACATACAGACGCGCATGCCCCACGTAAGGGCACATTCAGACGCACGCGTGGCCCCACGTGAGGACACATTCAGACGCACGCGTGGCCCCACGTGAGGACACATTCAGACGCACGCGTGCCCCACGTGAGAGTACATTCAGATGCACGCGCGCCCCACGTGTGAGTTGCTTCCTTGTCGTCCCCAGGAGGCAGGACATTCTGTGGTGTTCTGGTTTCAACCCTGCCTGCCGCGCTTTCGACGGCCTTCAACGTCTCGCCATGTGCTGCTTGGTTCAGCCCGGTCGAGCCACATAACCACAGCACTGCCTGCGACCCCACCCATGCTCCACCCACGCACCACCACTCTCCCAGCTGGAGCCGCTGACGGACTGGCCTCAATGTAAACATGAGAACAAGAGCTTCTGGTGTCCAGGACTGTCATTCACAACACCCTGTGTGACCCAGCCACGCCCCCCCCCCCGCCCCCCCCCATCCCACCCAGGGGTGTGTGCCAAACCGCAGGACACACCCCCTTCCGGACCGCGGGAACGTTGCCGCTAGCAAGACAGCTACTCCGAAAACTGGACAGCCGGAATCGTCTGCTGCTCACGACACAGAGCAGCTGTGCAACTTTTCTCGTTTCTTTTTCTCCCTTTTTCTCCCTTTCTTCTGTGGAGCATTAAAAATTCAAAGCGTTTCACATGTGAAATGAACCCAATTAGGAGGCGGAGGAGGCTGGGCAGGAGTGTGCGGCAGCGCGCGTGTCCTCAGAAGACTCGGATAATGAGACCTTGTTGATTTTACGCTATCCGCTTTTTTAAATGCCGTGGCAAGGCGTCATTTCTACAGCTGTTTTAAATTTTAATTCTCCCTGAATGAGAAGGCGGAGCTGGCACACAGGACTGGGGGCCTCGGCGACAGTCGCTAAGTCTCCGCGCCTATGGTGACCAACGGGGAGTTTTGAACACGACGCCTTTTGATGTCTTTGTAAAAAAAACTGATTAAGGACGAATTGTGAAAAAAATTATTAAACAGAAAAAACATTTTAACCTAAAAATGAAGCAGAGGATTCAACCAGACAAAAGAATTAAAAGGCTTAATGAGAGCAGGATGAAAAGACGAGGACAGGGGACAGTAGGACCTCCTCCCTCTTGAGCCGACGACAGGGGTGTGTGTGAATCTAGAGAGGACCTCGATCGCGATGTGTCTCAATCCTGAACTGTCTGGTCTGTCCCCAAAAGCCTATACAGGGAGCGAAACTAACTGAATAAAACACACACACACACACACACACACACACACACACACATCCCTCCTTCACCCATCATTCACCCATCACGGCATGTGGCTCGATTACGCCTTGATCCACTGTGAGACACACCAGTTCTCACGCTCAGACTGAGATGTGCTATTCCAAGCTTTCGGACTTGTTAAATACACCTGATACTTCCGATATTTCTAAAACGCTCTGCCCTGAGTGAGCCAGATCACAAGCAGTGCTCAGAGCTGCAGAGACCATACGGTCTGAGTGACCATCATCACATCATCATCATCATCATCATCATCACAGCGCCCCAGTTACAGAGCATGGGCGGGCAGGCAGGACTCTGGCCCAGGGAGGGAGGGAGTGACAGAGTGAGGGAGCGAGTAAGAGAGGGAGGGAGTGAGAGAGTGAGGGAGTGAATAAGAGAGAGAATGAGTGAGTGAGAAAGTGAGAGAGTGAGGCCCTCATGCTAGCTCTGTTCACAGTTGCTCCTCCTCGAGCACAGAAACTGCAGCTGAGAAAGACACAGCCAACAGTTTGCTTTAGCAGAGTCCCCCAAGGCGTTGCCTGCACACCTGCGTGGCCGTCGGGCAGACGCCTTACCACACCGCCAGCTGTGCGCATGCACAACACTTATCTACATATTGACTTGGTTTAAACCTACAGCATCGCTGCAGTGATAATTACGCGGATGAGGAAGTGGTGGAGTCTTCCTCACCTGGGGCACGGAACTGGGGGCGGAGCCTCCAGTGACACCCCGCAAGCACACCTGCAGCAGTGCTCACAAGCCAGCACCTTCAGAACACTCGCAATAACACACACACATACACAATTACACTTATTACACAGTTACACACGCAGTGAACCAAGGCAGTTTTACCCACAAACACACACCAAGTCACACACAGGCCTCCACATACAGGAAACACAAATGCAACCCACCAAAAAACACACTATGAGAATACACACACACACACACACACACACACGCGCGCACACCCCACACCAGCCCACTCAGGCCTCTGATCAGGTTTAATGGTTTCAGCTGCCACTCATTAGCAATCACACAACACAAATGGAACCTGTCAGAGTGTGTGTGTGTGTGTGTGTGAAGAATAACCCTGCAAACCCAGGTCGTGCAGGCGAATTGGGCTGACTGCTGTAAACGGTGCTACTACATAATGAGCCTGCTGATGGAGGAGGAGAGATGAGAGATATCCTGTCTCTGTGGAACATCTGAGGGTGGCATCACTCAGCCCAGCTCATTCCAAACCCCTCGGATACATAATTCATACGCGGCTAAAAAATACATGCCCTGATCCGTCACCGAGCAGCGGTGACAGACGGAGAAACTGGAGCTTATGCGATGTTCCACAACGACACCCTATCTGAACACAAAACTTTAGAACAGCCTTTATAAAGGGCCCATATGAGCTGTGGGACGTCATAACAGCCAGTGGGCTCAGGAGAAAATGTGGACTTACGCAAGACACCTTCACTAAGGCTCTTATCCTTATTACTGAACTGCACCCTCAAATCAGAGTCAGACCAAGCCCACGGGAGGCCAGAGGTGGGGGGGGGCCGAAGCCCGGGTGTGTGGGGTGTGTGGGGTGTGCAGGGTGTGCAGGGTGTGTGGGGTGTGCAGGGTGTGCGGGGTGTGCGGGGCGTACAGGGTGTGTGGGGTGTGCGGGGCGTACAGGGTGTGCGGGGTGTGTGGGGTGTGCGGGGCGTACAGGGTGTGCGGGGCGTACAGGGTGTGCGGGGTGTGCGGGGCGTACAGGGTGTGCGGGGTGTGAGCAATCAGCTCCTCGGTGGGCAGGTTGCTGAGCTCCTAGTCAGACCCCCGCCGATAGATTCTAAATCTCAATTAGCCAAATGACGTACAGCGCCCACACCAAAAGACCACGTGTCCTGTCAAACGGCCGAGCGGACATGTTTATTGAGATCTGTGTTAAATTTAATTATTTGGGCAATTAACTGCAGAGGCTTGCAAACTCTCAGAGGATACAAAGAGGGAGGGGGGGGGTCAGAGGGGCGGGGGTATGGGTGGGGAGGTGGGCAGAGGGGCGGGGGCACGGGTGTGGAGGCGGGCATAGGGGCGGAGAGGTGGACATTGTGAGGACATGAGGTTCACAGACCTAACAGGATATAAAGGACTAATATTTACCGCCTAAAGAAACTATAAGCACACACAGGTGAACAGACATTTACCTTTAATGATCCGCAGTGATCTCCAGTGATATCAAGGCATTGCTGAATACAATACAGAGCAATACGCCTTTATATAACCCACCATTAATCAGACACTTTCTAAAACTGTAGTGAAAGTGAATGTCCTAATGATGACCTCCCGCGGAAGGTCTAAAGAAGTTAAAAATGAGCCACCGGAATCATTACAGAAATCACTCAGCGGTACAGCATCAGTGCGGAGTGCCTTCCTCCCATTAGAAGCCGTTTCAAACTTTTTTAAAATTGATCAAATGTAAGAGAGAAATGAACAGTGTGTGTGTGTGTGCACATATCTGTGTGTGTGTGTGTGTCTGTGTCTTAGAAAGAAAGAAGGAAAGAGAGAGAGAGAAAAATTAAACTGAGCCAAAAAGTGTGCCTTGGATTTAATATTTTATAATTGCCAAGGGACATTCCAAGATCAATGAATTTTTTGCCCGAGACGCACATCAGAAAGAGATGTACTTCAGTCTTTTTAGGGAACATTGGTCTATTTAATTCGGGTGTCTGATGCATGTGAAATATGCTTCCCCTGGTCTCCTTCAGGTCCTGGAGGCATGGCTGCAGGCGAACATTACCACTGTTAATGGGCAGGCCTCAGCACAGGGGGACTAAACCAGTAACCCATCCATGCTAATGGGCTTGACTGTTTATTCACGCTCAGCCCTTCTCTGCGGCTAATTTTAGCCTCTCTGTGTTTTTCCACGTGCACACACACACACACGCACGCACACGCATGCACACACGCACACACACAGACACACTCTCACTCTCTCAAATAAATAAATCAGTCAGAGGAAAATCAGCACTGCATCACAACACTGCTCAGCTTTATCCCACATGCACTTCAGAGGGAGACGTGGAGTCTGCTTAACCCAGCACAGCTACACGCCAGGGCACAGGAACGAGGAAGGAAGACGAAGAGTGGAAGACAGGAGAGGAAGAGTGGAAGACAGGAGAGGAAGAGTGGAAGACAGGAGAAGAAGAGAGGAGAGGCATTCAGTGTGAGAGTGGAGGAATTGGTGCATTCGGTTTACAATTGTTATTTATTTATTTATTTAACCATCACTGATGGGATCATGTCCACACTGATAAAGAGAAACAAGCACAAGTGGCCATTCTAAGAGCTGCCAGCAGCCACAGAAACACCACAGTTACAGCAGCAGCCACAGAAACACCACAGTTACAGCAGCAGCCACAGAAACACCACAGTTACAACAGCACCTCAGCCTGCAAACAAAAGGGCAGCACGATCAACAGCAGATGTCAGCAGGGAGTGGTGAGCTGGTGGCCCAGGAGGCCGACAGGCCGGGACCAAGCAGCAGCTCTGGGGAAGCCCATTTCACTCTCACTAACTAAACAGACTTTTTTGTATTTTATATATTTATCCGTTCAATGCTCTGGATTAGAACATTGAATCTTTAGTGACAAAACCGACAAATAAGAACTTAAATGCTGTTCTACGCTTCATGGAGAAGCTGATGGACTACTGCACAGCTGCACTCTGTATTCAGCTACTGTAGGCATGCTGAATGTGGTCCAGTACGGCCCCCTCTGCCCTCTGACCCCTCAACTGTCAAACATACACTTTACTCACATTCTACCTCAGCTGTTTTCACACTATGCACTTTAAATCTCCTTGTATGTGCTGCCATTTGCTTTGATAGTTACAGTGTGTACTACTGGTACTACAATACACTACACCTGTACTACAATACACTACTCTATAGTACTACTGTACTATAATACAGCACACTACACCTGTACTACAATAAACTACATCTGTACAATACACCTGAACTACAATACACTACTCCTGTACTACAACAGACTACAACATTTCTGTACTACAATACACAACACCACTCCTGTATAATACACTACACCACAGTACACCTGTACTACAAAACACTACACCTGTACTATAATACACTAAACCTGTACTACACTACACCTGTACTATAATACACTAAACCTGTACTACACTACACCTGTACTATAATACACTACACCTGTACTACACTACACCTGTACTATAATACACTACTGCCATTTTATTTTATCTGCTGCTTGCTATGTTGCACAATTAGGTTCCGCTTGAATGTATGTGGTTAGAGACCAGTGTAGGATACACGGAGGTGTATGTACACACACACAGACAAAGGCAGAGGATTGTCTGTATAATCAGTGTTTATTTCTATTGTCTGTATAATCAGTGTGTATTTGAAATTTACATTTCTCCTTTCTATTCTATTTATTTTATATTTCTACTTCTTTTAACTGTTTTCTTGCTGTAGAGAGAGTCAGCATCTGGATTCCTCTATGGACACAGGGAATTGACAATATTTGAATCTTGAATAGTTCAGACATGCCCTGTTCCAGCCCCAACTCCAGGTTTGTCAGTTAATTCGCATGTCATACTGTGCTAAAGTAGGCATATCCTGGCACAGGAACTCAATCAAAAAGTAATAAATAAAAAAAATTAATAAATTAATAAAAGGTGGCCATCGTGTTAATAGTATCCTTCCTAACAGTGAGTTTTTTCTGTAATAAAAATCACTTCCAGGATTGGTAGTTTCTGCCTGGACAGTACCTGAAAGTGACAGACACACACACACACACACACACACACAGCCACACACACAGACAGGCACAAACACAGACAGGCACACACACAGACAGACACACACAGACAGACACACACACACACACACACACACAAACAAAGACAGACACACAGACAGAGACACACACACACACACACACAGACACACACACACACACACACAGAGACACACACACACACACACACACACACAGCCCCAGCCCAGTCAGTCCTCCTTTCTGCTCTAGCCTCAGTCAGCCAAATCAAATCAGCACACGGAGACGTACATCGCTAATGTTTATTCTGCCAACGCTGCAGTCAGCTTTATTTCGCCTACTCTATAAATTTCAGTGTCTCCACCTCCCCTGCAGTCCCTGCTACCAGCTAATGAAATATCATTTCAGAGTTTTCACTTGGTTTTGTCCTCGGGTGTCAACCTTGCTGGCTGCAGAACGAAGCTGACAAAAATAATAAAATAAAAAAAGAGAAGCAAACTTTAATAAATAGAAACACGAAATCCAGCTGCACTGCAATACTGTCACAACACAGTGGTATTCAAACCAATCACTGAGAATTTCCACAATAAGAAAGAGAGCAAGCAGGATGTCCCACACACACTGCAGGTCCCACACACACTGCAGGTCCCACACACACTGCAGGTCCCACATACACTGCAGGTCCCACATACACTGCAGGTCCCACATACACAGCAGGTCCCACATACACAGCAGGTCCCACACACACAGCAGGTCCCACACACACAGCAGGTCCCACACATACTGCAGGTCCCACATACACTGCAGCACGTGGATGGAAAGCAGATTACCACAAACGCAAAATCATATTCAATTTAGAATTAATTAATTCAAAATGACTACAAGTGTAGCATATAAAAAAAAACAAATAAATAGTGTAAAGCAAGAAAAGTCTCCCCTGTCAGATTAAGATTGCCACATTGGTCAATTGTGATTTTCACCCCAAACGAAATTTGTCCTCCGCATTTACCCATCTGTGCAGTCAGAACACACACACACACACACACACACTAGTGATCACTAGGGGGCTGTGGTGCACACGTGCCCAGAGCGGTGGGCAGCCCTAGCCCAGAGCCCGGGGAGCAGTTGGGGTTAGGTGCCTTGCTCAAGGGCACCTCAGTCATGGCCTCAGGCCTGGGAATCAAACCCATGACCCTCAGATCACAAGATCGGTTCCCTAACCACCAGACCATGACTGCCCCATAGTGCCATGCAAGAAGGTCTCTATGAAAATATGAACAGAAAGATAAGAGAGGAATGATGGAAATTGATGGAGGGATAAGGGAGGAGAGAGGGAGTGAAAACTAGCTCATCGTAATACTGATATTACATATACATACATATATATTACGTATACATACACGTTGTTGCTATAAATCTCCATGGTAGTGTGGGATGGGTGTGAATGCGGTGGTGGAGATACACTACTGATACAAGTACAGCTGCACAAAGGATGTTTGTCAATTAACGTTAAACCTGAAAACATGTGGATGGCCTAATGAGGCATTCTCAGACGAACAAGAAATTAACGAGAGACTAACGAGATTCCCAAGGGAAAGGCCTGACCTGCATAAGGAAGTGCTGTGTAAAGATCTACAGATCTAGTGACGCAAAGGGTCAGTTGGCCATCGACTTCATCTGATACAGACGTGGAAGTAGGAATGCCGGGCACAGACGCTAACCCTAAACCCTAAACCTAACCCTCAACATCACCTGACCCAGACATGGAAGCAGGAATGCCGGGCACAGAGTCCGGGTGTTTCTGTAAGGGAGCCCGTCTAAAGCTAGTCCCAGTGTGGGAGATGGCTCTGCCTACGTGACGTATGCGTGGGTCGCTTTGTTGTCACGACGTCCCTGGCCAGCAGGTTCTAGAACCCCAGCCCTGGATACTGGGACGTCTCCACGGTGCCAGCTCCACTACAGAAACAGCAGCAAAATTCATTCTTTGGAAACTTAATTATATCAAGATTAACAAGGGAGGTAATTAATTTCTTTAAGATGGGTATCTTCAAAGTGCCTCAGGCTTAACTTTGTTGTCAAAACTGTATATTTAACAATTATTTCAGGGCAAAGTTTTACAGGCAGTAATAAAGAAAAATCCTTGTTTCTCCATGAATATGGAAATATTCAGGGTGTCTAATTTAACACTTCCCCTAAAATATTAGTACAAATTTGTGATTATGTACATATACTTAGCATAAAATCAGTATCTTACACATATAAAGGATGTATGAGGCAAAGCTGCTTAATTCTGTTCTGCAGTAAAGGACCAGTAGCAGAGTGCTGAAGGCCGGCGGTGTGCACGCTCCCATCAGGCCTTGCACCGCTGCCGTAATGGCCGTCTCCTACATGCTGATGTTGCTCTTAAAGCAGCACACCTACGCAAAATGGCTGCCCTCCAGGCCTCGAACAGAGAGCTATTGTTGCGGCTGAGCCGCAGGTCAGGCACTCTACATGAGCGCAGGGAAGCCCAAACACACAGGGGCCGTTTCCCGAGCGACACGCTGGCTTCCAGAAGACCACAGCCCTAAGGGACTACCACTCCCACCTTTTACTAGAGAGAGAGAGAGAGAGAGAGAGAGAGGAGGGGTGGTAGACGAAAGGGAGACAAAAAGCAAGAGAAAGTGTGTATGTGTGTGTGAGAGATACGATAGAGAAAGTGAGTGAGAGATGGATATTATGTACAATGTAAGGCGTTTATTTCAGCAAAATAAACATTTAATACAACAGTGAACCTGTTCAAAGTCCAGAGAAAGACAAACAACTCTGGATCTGGAGAAAAGCCCAGTGGGGAAAAAGCCGTGCATGTCAATAGCATGAAGACACTACAGTACCGACTCTAACCACTGATAAAAGACACTACACTATTGATACTATAAAGACACTGCACTACTGATAATATAAAGACATTACACTACTGACACTAACCACTGATAATATAAAGACTACACTACTGATAATATAAACACACTATACTACTGACACTAACCACTGAAGACTAGTACACTACTGGTAATATAAAGACACTACACTACTGGCACTAACCACTGATAATATAAAGACTACTACACTACTGATAATATAAAGACACTACACTACTGATAAAGACACTACACTACTGATAATATAAAGACACTACACTACTGACACTAACCACAGATAATATAAAGACACTACACTACTGACACTAACCACAGATAATATAAAGACACTACACTACTGACACTACCCTACTAACACCAACCACTGATAATATAAAGACACTACACTACTGACACTACCCTACTGACACCAACCACTGATAATATAAAGACACTACCCTACTAACACCAACCACTGATAATATAAAGACACTACACTACTGACACTAACCACTGACGCCAAGGCAGTTTAGACAATATACAAGATCTCTGGTATGACAAAAACATTGTCCTCCCCACAGTTTAACCACAGAGATTAAACAAACAAAAATATATTAATGAAACTAGCAACAAACTAATGCTAATGAAAACCTGCTAGTGTGCCCTTATTTGACATATGCTAATTCTCATGTTGTATTAGCGATAACGTTCCTTCTCATTTTGTTATTATGCTAATTCTCATTTTGTATTAGTGATGACGTTCCTTCTCATTTAGTGGTTATGTAAATTCTCATGTATTTGCGATTACATTCCTTCTCTATTAGTGATTATGCTAATTCTCATGGATTTGCGATGACGTCCCTTCTCAATTGACATTATTTCTCTATAGTAACGTTATATAGTGTATAGTGACGTTTTCTATGTATTAGCAATGACTTTAATTCTCATTGTGTATTAGCGATAACGTTAATTCTTTCTCTGTATTAACAATGATGTTAATTTTTTATGTATTAGCAATGACATTTATTGTCATTCTGTATTAGCGATGACTATTTCTCTATATTAACGTTTTCTACGCATTAGCGATGACGTTATTTCTCATTGTGTATTAGTGAGGACGCATTCATCATTTATGCCTTGCAAGTTGACTGGTAAACTAAATGGTGAAACAAATGCTATTGGAACTCAAAACTTTAAACATTACTGGGCTGCTGACCTTGGTATGCTATAGCGATCAGCTGTGAGACATGGGGCAGTGTTCAGTAGCAAAGGGACATTCCGTTTTTTAAGAACATTTTTAAGAAGACAGAAAAAGACCGCAAGATTCATTTGATGAGAGATGTCAAGTGTTTTATTTTTATCTGCATGAGTGCGAGCCGACGGGATGCGACGACACCCATTTCTGCACCAGGCGTGACAAACACAGGCTTGGCTGTGTGAAGGCACATAGGAAATGCAAAAATTCACACCTGTAGAAAAGCATGTCTACTTGCTTGGGGTTACATTAACTCCTATAGTGTTCAATTTGATCGAGGACCCTCAATACTGTTGCTTTTCCTGTCTAACACATTACACAAGATAAAATGGTAGGTACAACAGAGTAAACCCAGGCAGAATCTGAACCCAGGCAGAATCTGAACCCGGGAAGAATCCCTGTCCATCCAGTTGCCATAGAGACATTTCATTTGACTGGTCAAGATTTTCTCCAATTATGTTGATCAATGGTGTGAGTCACATGACCTACAGTAATTTGCTATCAGCTCTGAAAAGCAGATCTGTACTTGTTATCTGTGATCTGTGCTGTTAAAACGTGGCATTCACCTACAAGCTGACGAAGCCAAGGACAAACTGACGCCATTTCCACAGCGCTGGATGGAAAACAAAAATGCTGAAGCCTCAAGCCAAGAGAACAACAACTGCTTCAGAGGCTCCTCACGGCAAGCAGCACCGTGGGAGTCTCGCCGGGCGGTTTGCACATGGCCATCAGAGGCCCCAGTGTGACACAGGGACGATGAAACTCCAGCCCTTTCGCATTTTTGTTTATTTTTTGTTAATTCATAGTATATTGCCATTTGGCCCCAGACACCCAAGGCTAAAGAAGCCACTGGCGTTACAGGAAACGCTTCTCGAGTTTCGTACGACACAGACTAAAGCTCCTCAGTTCGGCACCTGACTCAGTGCTTACAGACACACACAGACACACACACACCCTTCAGACTCCATGTTCTTCCTGTTTGTCTGGCTGAAGACCTGTTCATTAACTCTCAGGCATGTTGGGAGGGACGAGAGAAGAGGAGGAACAGAATGAAGGAGAGAGACAAAACTCGTGTGTACTTGTGGGGGGGGGATGTGTTCGACATTTGGGCAAACCGGGCCAGAAACTGCACACTCCGAGTGGCGATTGATTTACTTCATTAACCAAGATTACAAGTTTAACTTACAAACCAGAGGTCAGAATTTCTCATTAACAAGGGGCCCATGGAGGACCGCGGGGCTAGTAGACCACTCTTATTACTGACTACACATTTCAATCTGTCTTTGATGTTCCGGGTCTGCCTCCACCAGAATCCCCCCCACCCGTCTTTGGCAGGGAGGTTGATTTTAATTGTAGCTATAGAACAGAGCAGTCTGCCTGTGAGGCAGTCTCCACGGCTACAGCGAGAGGAGCTTTAGTGGTATTGGGTGCCGTCCATAGCCTGAGGCCCAGTTTAATGGCCCCCCCCTCCCCCTCCCTCTCCCTCTCTCTCCATCTCCCCCTCCTCCCTCTCCATTCCCTGTTCAGATTGTTTTCCACGTGATTCCTGTTAATGTAGCTGCAGGAAAGGGCATCAGTTTTCCTTGTACGTTTCTCCTTCTGCTCTGTCTCTCTCTCTCACCCTCTGGTTTTAGACACTTAAAGTAAGATGGCATAATACATGTTTGTGGGGGGTTGGCCCGGTCTCTCCTCCCTGTCCGCCGGTCTCTCCTCCCTGTCCGCCGGTCTCTCCTCGCGCTGGATCTGTGGAGGTGATGTCTCCCCCCGACTGCTGGGTTTATGCATGCTTGGAAAGCCAGGCTGGTGGACACTTCACCCGTCTGCATAGATACGATGACCGCACCGTGCAGTTCTGTCCACGCGTCAGTAAGCGTGTCCCCGGGCCCAGTCAGTAGTCCCTGGCCGTGTTGTCTGTACTGGAACCGTAGCGGTTCAGATTTGAGTGATTCGAGAGCTTGTTGTTTGAGCACTTTCGAGTGCCTCTCTGCTGTAACACTGTTCCGCGTACCACAGAGGTACCACTGTAGTGCTTCCCATAGAGCAGAAAGGTAAAATGGCCACTGGCCAACTCTTTCTTTCTTCCTGGTTTTTCTCCTCCCAAACCAGTGCCTTTGTACTGCACTTCAAAAGCCTCTGTGCATGTGTGTGTGCACATGTGTGTGGGTGTGGGCGAGTATGTGTGTGTTAGTGTAAGCCCTTGTCTGTTCTTTCTCTGACCCCAAGCGAGGACCACTGTCTCTTCACCCTCACTGACTCCATATCTCGCTCTAGTTCACTCTTTTCTCTTTCTGTCTCTCTGTCTTTTCTTTCCATCTGTCTCTCTCTCTCCTCTCTGTCTCTCTCTCTCTCTAGCCTAATCCAGTCCTCGGAGCGCTATGAGTCTCCTTTGTTCCTGTTCTCGGATGACTGGATGGAGAGAGAGACTCTGGCTATCACTTACAGCCCCGTGGGCACCACCACACACCGACACCGGGGGTGGGGGAGGGGAGAAAAGCACCCAGAGCTACCCCGACAACACACACACACACACACACACACACACACACACACGAGAGGGTGGTCTGGGGGGTGTCTGTGGGTAGGCGGTTTTCCATCGGCAGCTCTCCCTCCATCTCCCTCACACACACACACACACACACACACACACATTCCAGTATCATAATCATTATCCTGCTCCTGATTTCGGGTCGAGGCTGAGCACTGAGAAACCCTTTGTCTTGGATTAAGCAGAGCTGAGAGAGGGAGAGATACTGAAAGAAAGAGAGAGAGGAAAGAGCAGAGAGAGAGAGAGAGAGAGAGAGACAGACAGACAGACAGACAGAGGGAGTAACACACACTCTCTCTCTCTCCTTCAGTGTTTGTGTGTATGTGAGCAGGAGACCAGGAGAGTGTATAGTAATGCCGTCTGCGTTTCTAAGGCCTGCGGCTGTGTTTCTGCACAGATGAAATCTCTGTGGGGTCCCTGAGTGAGTTGGCAAAGGGGCCACAAGTCCAGGGGCCCTTCCGCCTGCCTGGGGTCCCTCCGCGACCCCCTTTGGAAAAAAAGTCACTTTGGCTCTGCACTGGAGGCACAGACACACACACAGTGCCACAATCTAGTGAGAGAAGGTGAAAATTAAGTGAAACGTTACATTTCTCCTCTCCCATCTCTCCCTCCCTCCATCCATTACTTCCTCCTTCCATCCATCCATCTCTCTCTGCCTCACCATGTTCATTCTCCCATCAGCAGCAAGTGCACAGGGTGAGTGGCTTTAAATGGAGGTGTTTATTATAAAGACAAACTAGCTGTGAACAACAAAAAAGTGTGTGTGTTTGTGTGTGTGCGCACGCGTTTAGGTGTGTGTGTGTGTGTGTGCTTACATGGCTGTTGTAGAGGAGTTCACGTACTCCTCTGAGGGTCACAGCCTTTCACAAACCCAGTCAGGAGGAAGTGAGTGAGGTCCAACAGGCGGAGAAGCAGCACTCACATACACTACACACGCTCTCACACTGCTCTTCCCTCTCAGGAATATCACGTGACAAAGTGTGTATACAGACAGTCAAAGACCTGACAGGGGTGTGTGTGTGTGTGTGTGTGTACACAGACAGTCAATGGCCTGACAGGGTGTGTGTGTGTGTGTGTGTACACAAAGACCTGACAGGGTGTGTGTACACAGACAGTCAAAGCCATCAGTCAGACTATCCGAACTTGATTCACCTCAGAGAGTAGATCAGTTATTTTTCTTTGAGTCCTACCTACCACAGCAACAATGGCAATGCAAACAGATATGTTATTAATACAGGGTTTGTTAGTGCTAAAATGCCATGGAAAAGACACATCCTTAATGGTGATGGTGAGGTGTTCAGCAGGTCTCTTGCTTCCTCCAGTGTAAAGCCTTCTCTTGGACACCTCGTGTATTCTCTAGGCTCTTTGTTTTCTTTCATAGTAACATTTATATCACATGAATCACATAACATACAAACATGTGACACCTTTGGTCCCAGTAAGTGTTCAGGGTCTGAGGTCCCAGACCAGGTCCTAGTCACTCAGGACAGTTTTTGGTTGCTTTCGATCATGATTCTCCCCAGAAAAACAACCATGACTACAAGTTACTGTCATGTGACAATAAAACAGTGGATGAATCTCATTAACTCCCTGAAACGAGTCCATTAATCTCCCTGGATTCTTGACACATTTAGTCTGAAGCTCCATGAACCTGTAGAGCTCGTGAAAAGGCGGTCTAACCTCAGGGCCGGTTGCCGTGGCGCCGGGCGAGTCCACCTTGCGTTTCTTGCGGGGGCCGATGGCAGCCAGCGCTGTCAGGTTAGCATCACGCTGCCTCATCTGGGCCAGTTCCTGCTGCTGCATCTGTGGAGGGACAAACACATGATGAGATATACACAGAGAGCTGCACACACACACACACCCAGAGAGCTACACACACACATGCACACACACCCAGAGAGCTGCACACACACACACACACACACACACAGAGCTACACATGCACACACATGCACACACACCCAGAGAGCTGCACACACACACCCTCAAAACCAGAGAGCTGCACACACACCCAGAGAGCTGCACACACACACACACACACACACACACAAGGAGCTGCACAGACGTGGTGTCAGTGAGACAGCAGCAGACACTGGCACACGCCTGCTTCTACAACACTACACCCATGCACCACCAACACTACCCAACTCAAGCAGCAATTATCAACCTAACCATCCCCCCTGCCCACCTACACCACCACATTATCCCCCCCGCCCACCTACACCACCACATTATCCCTCCAGCCCACCTACACCACCACATTATCCCTCCCGCCCAACTACACCACCACAGTTTGCCCCCCACCCCCCTACACCACCACATTATCCACCCATGCCACCATTAATCCATTTCCCAAAACAGCTGTTAAAGTGTGTGTGTTTGAGTGTGTGTGTTTGTGTGAGATGTCTGGGGCGTCAGAGGCAGGAGCGGAATCTGCAGGAATGTCACTTGAGCCCACTGGGAGCATGGCCCTTACAGAAGAGTTATGAGAACACACACACAAACTCATCAGTGTCTTTCACACACAATCATACATTCATGCATACACTTGCATGTTCACACACAAATCATTGGTCTCACACACACACACACACACACGGCTGTCCTAGTGTGAGACTATAAACCAGGGAGTCTGCTGGTGTAGAGTTGGCTACAGGAGCAGGCAGGGACAACTGGTATGTTCTTAAGAGCATTCACAGGAGAGAGAGAGAGTGAGTGTGTATGTGTGTGCAACTGGGGTTACTCTGAGAGGTGTTTAAGAATATACCAGTATAATGATGAGCATTCATTAAAGGTGTGTGTGTGTGTGCCCGTGTGCATACGACTGTGTGTGTGCGTGCATGTGAGAGAGAAAGGTGTGTGTAACAGTGCAAGTGTATGCAGGTTTGTGTGTGCATGAGTGTTTATGTGTGTGTACATATATGTGTGTATATTAGTGAGTGTTTGTGCGTGTGTGCGCTCGTATGTGTGTATGAGTGTGTGTGTGCATGCATGTGTGTATGAGTGCATGCGTGGGTGTATATGAGTGTGTGTAGATGAGTGCGTATGTGTGTGCATGTGTGTATGGCTGTGTGTGTTTATGTGTGTATGCATGTGCGTGTGGGTGTATATGAGTGTATGTATATGAGTGTGTGTGTGTCTTTAGGCTGTTGCCCTTTCACATTTAACACATTTAAATCTTGCAGACATGAAAACTCATTCATAATAATCCCACATACTACCCTGTCAAACAAATCTCATACAATTATCCCATACATCTACTCTGTCCTACAGATCACACACAGTAATCCCATACAACCAAGATGTCTTTCAAAACCCACACCACAATACCACAGAACCTTGATGTTTTACAAATCCCACACAATGATCCCATACAATGATTCCATATTTACTAGCAATTAATAATTAATTAACCAACCCATTTTTGGTTAATTTTTTCAACCATCGGTCCTGAACCTGGCTTCTTTTAAATTTCCAGTGTGGCAAATGTTCAGGTTTGCTGTTCAAAATAAAGAAGGAAATTGCATCACTGATTAAACACTATGGTTTGTCAAGAGTGTCTTCATGCATCTGCCATTGGCAGCTCATCTCTGAAGGCATCGCAGAGACAAATGCAGAGTAAACGCTAACAGCAATGGTTCCCTCCCTCAGATCTGCTCAACCAATAACCAGGTCCTGGATCTGGATGTAGCCCAGCTCATTACAACAGAAGAAGAGAGACAGATACAGGACAGATGCAAAGAGAATAACCAGCTCTCCGGACACACACGCACGCACACATGGCTGCTGTGTTAAAAGAGGCTGGGAATATATATTAAGTGTTCTATTTGAATGTTATTTTGCAAAAAAGTATGGTACATTTTTGCACATCTTACATTAAACTTGCATGTAATGATAAAAAGTAATAAATAACTCAAGAGACAAAAATCACACAGTGAGTCTAAAATTGGCACATTTATTTCCGGTCTTAACCGTGATTCAAACCTTGGCCCAGAGAGTTCGGTGTGAGCCAACCTGTCAAAGGCTTGAATCGTTGCACCACTATAATATCCACTGCTAATCATATACCAGTCCAAACCACAAGGCACGTAATTATATCCAACTACACAACAATCTTCCCAGTATTCCCAATAATCCTTTGGAACCACAGAGCAAATCACAGTCCGTCAGCTGCGCTCCTTACAAAGAGACAATCTATTGACACACTCCTGCATT
Organism: Brachyhypopomus occidentalis; assembly: GCA_020368025.1. Taxonomy (NCBI): domain Eukaryota; kingdom Metazoa; phylum Chordata; class Actinopteri; order Gymnotiformes; family Hypopomidae; genus Brachyhypopomus; species Brachyhypopomus occidentalis. The sequence goes on from JAGXOD010000034.1 coordinate 1,031,838, forward strand.
ATCCGGTCACACACACAAACACACACTTTATCCTAAAGTGAAATCTAACTGCTGAACCCTGGCCTGTCTACAGTCCCTCTTCCTAAGTGTGCTATCAGCAGACTTGATGTCTCCTTCGTCCCCATGGCGAGACGCCTCAGTCAGGGGAGGACGCCGGGGAGGACGCCGGGGATGACGCCGGCACAGGGCCTCTCCACCCCCGCCTCCACCCTACCTCCACCCCTGGCTTCTGGCTCGCCACACCAGAGCACTGACGTCCCGTACACCAGAGCCGCGGGTGTGGTTGGGGGGCGGGCTGCCTGCGTGATGAATGCAGACCTCGTAGTGCCATCTGCACTGCCAGCCAGGGGAGCGGCACAGCGATGCGAGACCAATCACAGGCAGCGTGGGAGGATCCATAATTGCACAGAGATGCACTATGAGGGCATGCACTCAGCTGAAAAACACACACGATCCCAAAAAACATGCCCACTCTAAAGGCCACGCCCATGATTTAATTTACTCAACATGGCTTGTCCTCATCTGATATGCTCAGCCATAATGTGAATTATCTGAACTTAATTAACAATATTCATCTGAAGACGCTCTGCTTACAGGACTGATTTATTCCTCCATGCCCCGCCCCGTCTCTCCTCCATGCCCCGCCCCATTCCTCGCAAGATCACACACGTCTTCCTGAGGACTCCTGTTCTTACTGAACTATGGTTTCACCTCAACTTTCCACAAACATCCTGTACAAACAAGATAACCTTTAGATTCATTCTGTACACAGAACACCAGCATGTTTGATCAATATGTTGTTTTAATATGTGGCTTTTGGAAATGGAAAAAAGGAAAAGAAGGAGCCAGCCCTTCATATCTCCCCACATGGCCTTTGGAAGCCCATCAGTCTTGTTGTTAATCTAATTTCCAAAGGGCAAGACCACGGTGGCATTTCTGGGACCTCCGTCACCTCCTGTGAAACTGTGAGCAGCGAACGGCCATGTGTGCAGCATCGCAGCTGATTTGACTGTTGATTATCCCTACACACTAACCCCCACACTTACCACCCCTAAACACTCACCCCCACACTTGCCCCAACACACTTACCCCCACCCCACACTCACACCCACACACTCAAACCCACACCTACCCCAACACTCAAACCTACACCTACCCCCTATACACTCACCCCCACAAATACTCACCCCAACACACTCCCCCAAACTTACATCTCAGCACCCCACAGACACAACACTGTGAGCACAGGGTTAGGGCTCCATCTCAGTACATTCTCATATGAAAGAAGCTTTTTGTGTTGCACATGTCGTGACGTTGAAGGTGTCAGGAGAGAAAGCACGTTACGACCTTATCCATAGTTAACACACCCTCTCCCCCTTCTCTCACCATGACGCAAAGACACTGCAAGAGCATCTCTAGACCCTCTGTGTGTGAGTGCATTTGTGTGAAGCAGTGCTGGTCAGACCTGTGTGTGTGTAAGCCTGCACCATGCAACAAAGACTGCCCCGATATGGCCCCTCAGGCGAATCTCATGGACCGCCCCAGCCCCGCCCCCTCCACACCTCCATCCTCTCGGAGACAGATGTCGGAGCTGGTGCGGAACGTATGGGGTTGTGTGTGTGTGTGTGTGTGTTGCTTGGAACATGTGATTAGGCAGCAATAGCTCTCTCAGGCCGTTTAAAACATGCTGGCCTGACAGGGATGGAAAACTCCCACTCCTCCCCCCCCCCCCACACACACACACACACACACTCTGCTCAGGCCTCCAGCCCCCAGGGTGCATGCTGGAGGTTTCAGGGCTTTTGGGGTCCTGAGCAAACGTATCCCACTGGACACTATATATAAAGACAGGATACGCATGTCTGTGGCCCGTGGGGTTTAATGGCGAGAGTCTGGTGGGAGGGATCACAGCACCGCAGAAATGTCATCACAGCGAGGAAAACGTCTCCTGAAGACAACGCAGAGGGGTGGACCTGATCAGCTTTAAAGGAGCCACAGAAACCACAGACTACCGACTGCAATTTCAAATCCAAGACAAAACAATGGACGAAACCAGTTACTGAACAAAAACAGGTTCAATGGGTCAATCCAGCATACCCATCTGTGTGTGTCAGCGGGCATACACTCACACACACTGTGTTCACACACACCTCGTCTTCAGGGGGCTAAGAAACTCAACCCTTGTGGCTTGAAATAAAGCCTTCAAGCACGCATTATTACCCATGATCCTCCACGCCGAGCCCGTTCCCATACTCTTGCCGTTCTCTCTCCGCCCACACCCCCTCCCATCCTCATCGTTTCCACGAGGTTGATTGGGACACAGAGAGAGCGCACGCCCGCCGTCCTGAGGTCACCATCTCAGCGTGCGCCGCCGAGACGGCCCCCTCCCTACTCTTCCCGCATTTAAAGCCCCACCTCTAGCGCCGAGCCAGGCGACCCGAGCACACACGCCCAGTGCTAGGCCACGCCCACCGCTGGGCCACGCCCACCGCAGTCAGAAGCCAGCCGCTCGTTAATGAGAGCGCTGAGCTAAGGGAAAAATTTCCACTCTTTAGTTTCTGCAGCGTGCCATCTCCGCGGCGCCTGGGCAAGCAGTTCCTCTCCTGACTCTACAGCACAAACTCCAGTCCAACGTCACTTGCTATTGATCAGGACTCATTTGCATGTTGGGGGACGGGGGAAGGGTGCGGGGGCGGGACTAGCTCAGTAAGATTACAGCGTAGATGATTTATTCATTCAAATCAAAAACCAAGAGGGAAAAAGGAGAGAGACATGACACTGCAGGGAAGTGAGAAACTCCTCTCTCCCCTCTGCCCTCTCTCCCCTCTCCTCTTATCCCCTCTCTCCTCTTCTCCTTGCACCTCCTTCCCCTCATGCTCTCCTACTCTCAAAGCCCCGGGGCAAGTGATGTGCGAGTCTCTCTAATTAACAAGGTGAATCACACTGAAGCTCTCTAATTAGCCGACATGACGATGTAATGGAGGCACACGGGCGCGTCTGTCTCTCTCCGATCCACCTCACACACACGCATACACACGCACACATCACACACACCACACACTCCTCCGCCCTCTCTCTCTCTCTCTCTCCTGCCGGTGGGTATGTGCTGTACTGACGTGCAGTGGAGGCGGTGGCCGGGGGCGTCGGGCAGGCAGACGTCCGAGGGCTAAGGACGAGGGGGCAGCCAGGGGTCGTTCCCATTCCTGCCCCCCCTCACCCCCCCAACTGCCCATTATTCTGGAGCGTAACTGAAACGCGTCCTCACCCACCTCCAGATACTCTCCACTCACCCCCGTCAGCAAAACACAGTACCCACAATTCCCCTGTCACCAGTGTCCCAGGGTGTGCTGGGTAACACAAAGAGAGGCTTCCTAAAGGCACACACACACACACACCTTTCGCTGCAGAGCCGTTCATCACTGTGCTTGCGGGCAGAAGCTCCTTTTTGTTGTTCTTCTTCTCATTATGGTACTTTGTAATATTCAAAAACACACAGGAGCACCAAAGGTATTTGAAAAGCTCAGTTCGCTTTTCTTTCTCTCAGTCATGACATGACTGGAGGACACGGCATCAAGACTCTACTGACAACAAAGCAGCCCCGCCCAGCCCTGCCAGCCCCGCCCAGTTCAGCATTTCTATTTTGCTTGTGTGGGGTCTAAATCCAATATAATGCTTTTAATTAACATTTCTGTCTTTGATGTATCACATAATGGGTGAAATGGAATTAGCACCAGGAGATGTATGGGACTCTATGGAGTGAGTGTGGGCGGGGCCAGGAGAGGGACCCGTGTTGATCGTTGTGGTGATCATAGCCCCTGAGCCTGGAGACCTGCTCCAGATAAGCTCCCTTCAGCACACAGATGGAACACCACGTCGACTCTGACCACTGAACGAGACATACGCAAAGGACGCGCCAGGACCCCCTACACGGCGTCCAACGGCCTCGAGAAACACGAGACGCCTTCATCCCTCGTCAGGTGAAAATGCGGCCGGCTGGACTCGACCCAGGACACACAGACGGGCCTCAGTTAGGGCCAAACCACGAAGACGGGCAGCTCGCAGGCTCCATACGCTGACAACACACAAGCGCTCACTGTGTCCCGTCTGAGCACATGTGTAACGAGCAGCACATAAAGAGCTGGAGTCAAACACACCAATGCACCATTCAAGACAGGACACAATAGTGACTCCCGGGGGGAGAGAGAGAGAGAGAGAGAGAGAGAGATAGATAGTATCTCAATCTTTTCCAATCCCTACTACCACCTCTACCTCTAATTCATGTTGTATTTATGGGATTCTGCTCTGGCATCAGTGTATCTCATTACAATAAAACACAGCTGAACTGAACTGACAGAGAAACAAATAAGAAGGTTAGCCAATAAACTGACCTGAGAATGCATTTCAGCATATTATCTGATCAAAACCAAAAATCCCAGCGACGTGCTTTGACCACGTACAGAGTAAGAGAAACACACACTTCACTTCAACACAACCGCACACGCCGTCCCTTGAAGAGAATTTGATAACAAGTGAAGGTATTCTGTACATGCGTTTAGGAGAAACTGCTGAAATATCAGCACAATACGTTTATAACTGCCAGACTCGTAGCAAACAATCAACCCTCATCATATAATAATCCTCATCCGATAGCGTTAATGTCACTGTTCTTAAAAGACAAGGCACACAAATAAAACAATATGAATCTAATAGAGAGGGAGAGATCCACAGAGACTCAGGACTCAGGCTCAGTGACTACAGCATGGCCACAGAAACTGGCTATCCCCTCCTCTCTGTGTGTGTGTGTGTGTGTGTGTGTGTGTGAGACTGTGTGAGCTACACATTCTCCTCCACTGTGATTCACCAAAATTCACCATAATAACATTAAGAGAATACTCATGAATCTTTTCATATTAATATATTTACTGTTCTTATTACTATTGTTTTGTATGGTCTAGTTTATCTGTAGTTGTAGTCACTTATTTATATTTTATTCCCTAATATATTTAATATATTTATTACTATTTTGTTTCTTATGACAATTGTCATGTTCAGTTTCACATTATTTGCTTTGGCAAAATTGTACCTGCTACAGTCATGCCAATAAAGCTACCTTGAATTGAATTGAGAGAGAGGGAGAATGAGTAAGACTCAGATGCCTGAGGTACAAAAATATTTGAGGAAAATTATTCTAATAAAACGAAGTCGTGAGATTCCCATTGGACAGCTCTCAGTGTCACCACTCAGAGTGAAAAAGTAGAGCATCACTACAAGGACAGAGAGAGAGAGAGAGAGAGAGAGACAGAGGGGGGGCAGGAAAAACAGAGATAGAGACAGACTGAGAGAGAGGGAGTGAGACAGACATGAGGGAGACACAAACTTAAACCTAAACACAGTCACAAAAGCCAGTAACACAAGGCTTCACACCTGCACTATTAAAACACTAGTTCTCCTCATGACCACTGCAGGTGACTCGGTGCTGCCCCCGCAGGTGTAGTGTCCAAGTCATCCTGGCATGCCCGTACAAGGCAACTCCTCCATCTGAACTACAGCTGCTAAGAATCGTGTCTGGCAGTACGGGAGCGAGGTGTCCACTGAGCGGATGTTTCACAATCTCACTGCTAAAACGCTTTTAGGTTACTGTTTTGGTTGCTAGCATTTTGGGTTTTTTTCAACATAAAAGTCCCACATAAAAGTCCCAGCCCTTAATGCAATTCTGAAGGAAAGCTACATGTGTTACATGCTTCACACACTACTGTATGCTAATGTGGACTAAAGCGCAGCCCCCCATTTACCAGGGGGTGTTACTGAAGAGTGATCAGTACGCTAGATCACTTGAGCCGCTGTGACCAGGGTCGACCTCTGGAGTCAAAGCCTGGATCTGAGCAAAGTACAGAAGAGCATGTGTGGAACCGGAAGACGCTTGGGTTGGCATGGGAGCTGGTGACCCAGCTGGGCGGTGGTGGCCGGGCTGGGTGGTGGTGGCCAGGCGGTGGGGGCTGGGTGTGGGGGCCTGGCTGGGCGGTGACCCAGCTGCTCAGGACAGAGGCTGCTCTCCTGTCAACCTGCCCTGCAGCCTGCACACGGGGCAGCCATGATGGATCTCTGGCCTCAGAGAGTCTGTGTGTCCTGACATGGTGATACATCTGCCTGGGCACACCGTCCCTCAGCTCAGGTGTCTCTTTAGTCTGGCCTGCTACAGTGGACTACCTCACAACCTATGGAGGTGCTCTCGCTCACTCTCAATCCCTCTCTCTCTCTCTCCGCCCCCCATTCCCCCCTCTCATCTGATGAAGGGATCTGATGACTGGGTGGGGGTCTTATTCCTACATCCTGTCACGTGCTTGTGCACTCTCCCTCTCTCTCTCCCCCACCTCTCTCTCTCGCGCTCTCTCTCTCTCTCTCACACACACACCCTTGTTTTTTGGTCATTGATTTTCACTAAGGGCATTTTAAAAATAGTCACTTTGACCACTGGGCCTTGCCGTAGCTGGTGCAAGCTGTCCCTCTGCTTGCACCCTGTTCCTCTCTCCCACACACACACGCTCTGTTAGGGAGCGTTTGTTAGGGAGACACACAGGGAGCAGTGTTATCTGGCAGGGCAGGCGGAGGTGTGGGAGGAACGTGCCCCGCTGGTGCATGTCTGCCCAGACACTATGACCGCCCCAGCCTGACCACATACACTGGCCTGGATATTCCACACCTCCACAAGGACTGGAAACAGGGGCTAGAACACAAAAAACCCTGGAAACTGGGTTCTAGAACACAACAAACACTGGATAAATACGTTCTAGAACACAACAAACAATGGATACAGCGTTCTAGAACAAAACACGGGTTCTTGTTCATTAATAGAACTTCAAGGTCAACGTTCCATTAAAGCAGGGTGCAGCAGCGAAGCCCCACCCCTCGGGGGCAGCAGTGAAGCCCCGCCCACGGGGGAGAGGGTCACAGGCCTGGTCATGTGACATGACTTCAGCACCCAGATTGGGTCGGTTCTACCTCAACACAAACCCCCTTGTGCTCACTACCTCCTTGGCTGTGTGTCAATTAGCTGGAAGAACCTAAGCACCATCACGGTCTCACCGCACCTCATATACCGTGGTGCCCAAACACAACCCTCCCCTGCCCTCTCCACCACCCACAAAGTGAAGCCACTGGCCGTCATCCTCATTAATCCGGATGAAAATGTGGGCAGAGGAACGACGACATGCTCGACCATGACACAAACAGCAGCTCTGTCGCCTCTGGCCAATCAGGTGATGGAAACCAGGAAGGAAGACTAAAGAGAGAAAAGACCACCATTACACTCAGAGAGAGAGAATGTGGGGAGGTGGGAGGGAGAAACAACAGAGAAAAAGCAAGAGAAAGAGGACGAAGCAGAGAAGAATGAAACAGAAAGAGAGAAGAGAATGAAACAGAGAGAGAGAACAAAACACAGAAAGAAAGAGAGACAAAGAACAAAACTGAAAAAGGGAGAGAAAGTGAGAATTGCCATTTCAGGTCGCTCAGAACACTGAATAAAAGTGCAATTTCAGCAAAACCTTAAAATTCAGACACAAAATGAATGCAAGAATATCTGCATATATTTGTGTATGCGTGTGTGTGTGTATAGTGTATGTGTGTAATGTGTGCAGAGGTGCGGTGTGACACCTAAAGAGGTCTGATAACACTGTTTGTGTTATAACTCACAGCCAATTACAAATGACCTCATTTGCATAAGGAGCAGAGTCCAGAATAGGAGGCCTGTGTCGAGAAGCAGTGACATCACAGCAGAGACATCACATCCATACAAAAATCCACAAACAACTGAGCAACTGGTGCTGAAATCCAGCCCAACATTACAACATCCAACTGAATATAACGTTACTATGGCGATGAGAAGGCCTCTCTCCCCAGTTTAAACTGAATAAAACGTACAACCTCACAAAGCTATTGTGAACTCCTATTGTGACATCCCCTGAAACGCATCTGTTCAGTCAAAAACACCACAGCAACACAATAAACCACATATAACAGTAGAGGTATATGACCCCCCTGAAACATAAGTCTGCAGTTCCACTGAGCATCACGTGCCCCACTGGGAGTGGTTCAACTTTTTTAATTAGCTGTGCAGAAACAGCAGAATCAGGGAAACCCAGTGAGTAAGCAGATCGGGCTCCTGAGCTCCTCCGACGCCACGCTCCACCACGCAGGGCGCAGGATCGCCAGACCAAAGACTCGGGGAGACGCTTTGTGATGCAAATGATACGATCAAATGATGTGGTGAGGAGAAAGAGAGAGACTTCTGCTGCACCTTTAACCCCCAGCCTGCTTTAAGCCTTCTATAAAGACCCAGCAATTAATAAGTCTGGCTCAACAAAATTCAGCCAATGCTGAAGTACTGAAGAGACCATGAATCAGTAAAAAAAATAATAATAATAATAAAATAATACGTCAAAAGTTCTGTTCTTTCTCCTTTTTCTGGAGTTAGACTTTAAATGGCATTACATATGTAGCAGTGCATGAAACATTCATCTGCTGAAGCTTTTAAATGTCAGAGGTAATGATCAGGCTCTCACCTCCTTCGCCTTCTGCTTCAAACGTGCCTGCTCGGGGTCCTCTTGCCTCGAGCGACTCTGTGTGAGAGAGAGAGAGAGAGAGAGAGAGAGAGAGAGAGAGAGAGGGAGGGAGAGAGAGACGGAGGGAGAGAGAGACGGAGGGAGAGACAGAGAGAGGTTAACAGCCGTGGTGGAGCTCTGTCCCTCCGTAGAGGTGTGTTCTATGTTCTAAAATAGATCTGAATGGGGCCAGAGACGAGGTGTCAAGGACAGAGAGAGCGTCTGGACTGCGGGACTGCGGGACTCCCAGCTCGGCTTGGCCTGGCACCACAGCACATACAGCTGCTCTAATCAACACACAATATTAAGAATACCGCAGTCTGTGCCCGAGGGGGGAGGCAGTCCATAATGGCACGCACGCACGCACGCACGCACATTCTGAGTGGTGCAACATGGACACCGTCAAACGTGAGAGAGATGAGTGTGTTGGTCTCTGTTGTCTCTATTCCATGTTGTTGAAGAGAGACAAGCGTGTCTCTCTCTACCTCGGGATGCCCCATCTGTGCCCTCAGCAAACACGTTAATGGTCCATCCGGACCGTGACCAACACCTGTCCCACCCTAGACTCAACATACAACTCAACACGCCCAAAATGGCACAATGAACAAAGACTATGGGCTTTAATGTGTGTTCAAATAGAGAGAGAGGGAGAGAGAGAGATAAAGAGAGATAGAGAGAGTGCATCAGTATGGTTTTTTGTAATTTTTTTGTACTTCTCAGTATCTGGGCTGAGTGACTGACCCCTGACCCCTTGACCCACCTCATCACCACTCTCCCAAGACTCCAGTCATATTTTACTCGTCCAATGAGGAGGCTTTTATTTTAGCGAGGTTATCTTTAAGGGGTCAAATTGAGGTGAGCCTAGTCAGTGAAGAGAGAGCAAGGACATAAACGTGTGTGTGTGTGTGTGTGTGTGTGTATGTTTAGCTCTTCAGTAAGGGGACAGTAGTGTAGTACAACTGAATGAATGTTACCGGACACAACACACCTGCACTACAGATCATTATCAAATCACACCCTTAACAAGGAAGAGACCCAACCCAGACCACAAAACGCTGCAATATCGAACTAAACGCCTCGTCCGGCTGACCATGGAGGAGTGGGGGGAACTGGGAGTGCTAAACGTTGGCTGGTCTTCAGCAGGTGACTGCAGGTCCTGCCGACCAGACCAAGGGGGAGACTGTGCGAGCACGGGGTGGGTTCATTACTTTGGCTGCTTTGAGAAGAATCTCCCTCTCCTGCTCGTCTTTCCGTTGCTTCTCCAACCGTTCGAGCTGCTCGAAGAACTTCAGCTGGGAGCGGACATCTGAAGTCTGCTCACACCACTCCTCATCCTGAAGGGAGAGAGAGAGAGAGAGAAAGAGAGAATATGAAGATAAACACAAGGAAAAGGTGGCAGTGAAGCAGTGAGGGGTACTAACAAGCTAAAAGAGGAGTTTAGCTCTAGCAAATGTTTAGCTTAGCAAATGTTTACTACACCGAAACCAAAAGTTTGGATTTGTCAAAACATTTCTGTCCTGCTTGCTTTGCTGTTGATACCTCTCTGTGGGACACGTCTAAAGTGCATTCCAAACTGAGGTGGAAACAAACAAACAGTTAACGCCATAATTAAACGTGTTTATTTCACAAACGTGCCCTCAGTCCCCCTGTCGCATTACCTCACTCTTTCCAGCCTTTCAGGATCTTTAGCTGGTGTGTGTGTGTGTGTGCGCTCAATGACTTCTGAGACCCCCCCTCACCCCACCTCCCCACCCCCCACCACCAACATGGCTTCACAGGGTGCTGTTCGCTTATGACGCCCCTCATTTCCAAGCCACAGTGCAGACACTTGAGACACGGCAAGAACAAAACAGACTACAGACAACAAAACCCAGGCGGTCGCTCCACGGCGGGACCTGCCGCTCGCCCTGCACGCAAAGAAACTACTTCTGAAAGCCTCTCCATCAGACTCCATCAGGAGCGGTGCGCACGCTGCACGTTGGGGGCCTTTGAAGACGGCGGCGCGTATGTGAGGACCACAGACAGCACTGTGAAGAGTCGCTAGCGCGTGGGGACCGACAGGCCCCGCCCCTCCTCCTGCGCGCGTGTTTGTCGACCTTGATGGGCGCGGGAGACACATTTCCACACACACACTCGCTCTCAAAGCTGTACCTTACTCTTCTAAGCGGCACTGAACGGCCCCACACAAACTCTTTTCTGAGATACTCATTTCCAAACTTTCCGAATCAAAGATGTTTGAAGTCACAACACAACAAGAGCATTTTTTTTTTTTAAAGACGTAACAATACAAGAGAATATTTTATACGGATATGTTCATTTGTTACAGCTCACGCACCATAACAACCCCCATCCCCCCCTTACATAAACACGGCGCAATTCAAAACCCAAAAGTAGGACGCAAGTCGAAACTATTGCCAAACTCTTTAAAAACAGTCCTGCCATGGAGTGAGGAGGGTGATATCCCACTCGGCAGGACCGGCTGGACCGGGCCCCTCTGACCAGGCCCACCTTGCTGGAGTCCATTCGGTGCTGTGCGATGGACGACACCTTCTCCAGCACGGTGCGCAGGCGTGCCTGGGTGGCATGGGAGATGTAGTTCACCGCCTCCAGAGGCACCTCCGTCACCCCGAACTTCCTGGCTGGAAGACAGAGGAACAGATGTTAAACACTTCACAGGGCTGCTGAGATATTTATGAAGGACACACAGAACTGGGGTAGTGTATGTCTGCTCCACACCTAGAGACAGACTCTGGAACGCTGATAACCCACTGATAAAGCTGATATAGCGCCATATAATGACGATACAACGCAATACAACACAGTTATAACATTGATATAATGCTGCTATAATGATACAACACAGATCTAACGCTGCTATAATGATACAATACAGATATAATGCTGACAACGCTGACGTTCTGATAATGCGGATATCCTGACACTGGCCATCCTACACTGATGTGTGTTACCACATGTGATAAACGGCACTCTTCTACACACACATTCCTGACTGGTCATTTCTGGATGAGTCAATCACGCACGTGAGAAAAAGGGAAGTGATCTGGGCTTTTCAAACATATGCGGACCACGTGTGCTTAAAGATGTCGTGTAACGTCCTCATTAACACACAATCAGGTGAGACACTTTGAGAGAGAAGAAGTGAAAACAAGAGAGAGAAAGACAGAGAGAACAACACAGCCGTGAGAACAACACAGCCGTGAGAACAACACAGCCGTGAGAACACAGCTCTTTGGGCTTTTGCTGTGTTCCATCATCAGTGATCAGGGGAGGGCAATCGGAGGGGAGGCCAATTGGACTTCCTCAGTGCGCTGTTGGCCCAGCCTGCTGTTAAAGTCTTTTCTTTCATTTCCAAATTAACATAATTTTAACATAATTTCCCCCTCCGCTGTTCTTTTAAGTAAATCGCGGCAATTATTTAAATCAGCTGCTCGGCGCGTCCTCCGCACGTCTCTCGAGCAGCCCGAGACGGCGGAGATCTCAGCGCGACAATGAGCATCAAACGCCAGGCCCACGGACAAGGCTTCAACACTGACGCTTATCAAACAGCAGAGTTTCCTGCAGTGACACCCCCCCCCACTTAAGAAACAACGAAACAGAGCCGTGACAAGACAACGCGTCCAGTCAGTCCTGCTCTGCCACACACGTACAGACATTTCACAGCAGCACGAACCTGGAGAGTTTGTGTTTACCTGTGCATGTACAGACAACAACACAGGTTAAACATTTAAGCATCTCTGAGATCAACTCGTAGGCCTTTCTTCCCAGAAGTAGGGCAGCATAACCACCATCAGGAATGAACTGAGGTCGGCACTCTGTCATCTCTGAAGCACCCCCCCAAGGCCAAGGCTCATAGAGTGTGTCGTGTTGCTGGGCTGGGCGCTGCATTGGCTGGCCTGGACTGGAGTGTGTGTCACTATTCGTGTGGAGAGCCCTGTCTGCTATGTGCGGCCACGCTAAGTGCGTTACCCATCTCCAGTATGTTTCATCATGGTTGTGATTGTGTATGTTACCTATCTCCAGGATGTTTAAGCATGATTGTGATTGTGTGTGTGTGTGTGGTACCCATCTCCAATATGTTTTAGCGTGATTGAGTGTGTGTATGTGTGTGTGTGGTACCTATCTCCAATATGTTTTAGCGTGATTGAGTGTGTGTATGTGTGTGTGTGGTACCTATCTCCAATATGTTTTAGCTTGCTTGTGAGTGAGTGGTACCTATCTCCAATATGTTTTAGCGTGATTGAGAGAGAATGTGTGTGTGTGTGTGGTACCTATCTCCAGGATGCGGCGATGCAGCACTCCTGAAGGCAGGAAGGCCTCGTCCTTACATGAGCGGATCTGTGTTCCCACCAGCTCAGAGTTGGTGGCCAGTATGCGAGCGCTCTCCTCGTTCAGGTTCACCCCGGCCATAGACGCCACATCATTGATGTCATCGTCGTCCCTGAAAGGCAAAGGCAGCACCAGTCATGCTCAAGCACAACAGCACAAGGTCCCGGACTCCAGGAGAGCCAGGGTCCGGGGTCCATCCGTCCTGGGAGAGAGAGCTTTCCCTCCTTCACAGCTATGGTTGGTTAGGAAGCCTCCCCAAACTCTGCTGTGGTTGGTTAGGAAGCCTAACCAACCACATTAACAAAATATTAACCTACACCACATCTCTATAAACCATTACTGTGGAGGTGCTTCAAACTTGATTGATATTCCTTTTGCCCAATTGGGACTTCCCTTTTCTGTTTCCCAGGCAACAGTGTCCTAATTAGACGGCGAAGGCGTAGAGCCTTGGGCATCTCGGAATGCTCTCGGGTTTGGGGTGGGTTCATGTGGGTCAAAGGTCAGTGTTCTTTGCTCTCATTTGCATCCAGAACTCCAGGTCTGATTTGGACCTAACCCTCCCCCAACCCATGTTTGGACTGCCCTTGTGCCCACGCTCAGTGCCCTCGCCTGGGAGGAGGTCCAACGCTACCCCTCCCCGTTGGAGCTGCAGAGTTCGGGCTCCTCCACACAGCACCTATGAATACCGACGCCACAGCAGGGGGCCACGCAGGAGAGGAGGTCCCACGCTACAGGGGATGACCCACCACAACCTGACCTCTGCAGTCAGACACCAGGGAACTTGGGGGTGGGGATTAGGGACAGTGGGGTACAGTGCGTCTTTACCCTAGACCTTAGACATACCCTAGACCCAAAACGTACCCTAGACCCAAGACATACCCTGGTCCCAAGGCGTTTGATCTTCCGTTTGAGTGTCAAAACAATGTACTCACCATCACCATCAGGATATCAAATAAAGTAAAACATGTCCTTGTATTAAAGTGACATTTATACTGATGTTACAGTAATCTCTCCTCTCATTATAGCATGTAACGGTTTTAGATATTTACGTTGGATTTCACCAGGACCCGATGAAGCGTGTTTTGTTAAATACAGGAGATGTGCTCAGGGTCAGAGTTCATCCAGGGTCACACTGCACTACTGTCAGGTCCACAACTTCCTGCAGCATCACCTTGAAACACAGTGGGGAAGTGGCCCGTAAACGTAAGGCCCTGGTTTACACCACTCTGCGTATCGGACACAAACCCCGGGCACACGGGGGACTTCTCAGGTCAGAGCATCGCTGGGGAGGAGGAGGAGCTTGTCTAACACACGAGATACGACAGACCAAAGCTGGGAATTCAGCACAATCAAACATGATGGGAAGCCAGGACAGGGGCGACACGGCACACACAGGTTATGGAAGTTTCCAGGACAGAAGAAATTATGTTAGGGCAGGGGTGAGGGAACAAAGAAAAAAAGCGTAACACACAGATCTGACAGCTTAATTAGCAATACTGCCACTGGTTTATTGGTTTATCAATCACTGCTTGCAGCTACTGCCCCCCTCAGGACATGAGAAGTACTGGAATTACTGTACACGACAAGGCCTGACTGACCACACACACACGAGCACACTCACAAACACATACACGCTAAGCAATTACTGCTATTTTAATTATTGCAGTACTGATAAATTCTGAATATGCAGGAACTAGTCAACTGTAGGAAACCACAACTCAAGGCTTGCCTACATACCACCACACCTGCACCTCATTCTGAGGAGCATTTCCGCTGGGAGGCTGGTGTCTCTGAGGGCTGGGGAAGGGGGGGTGGGGTGTCCTTACATAAACAGACATGTTTAAGAGAGCATCGGTACTAACAAAAGGTGGCCAGACACAGGGACACATCACACACATCAAGGAGATTGAGAAAGAGAGCGAGAGAAAGAGAGAGAGTGAATAGTGAGTGAGAAAGGGAGGGAGAGAGATGCGGGGTGAGAGTGAGTGAGAGGGGCAGGGTAAGTTAAGGAAGTGTGCTGTACAGGAAGGAAGACCGATGAGGGGTCTGTTTTCAGGAGAGGAGAGAGTGATGAGGAGCAGGGAGGAGAGGAACACAGACGAGCTCTACCAGTTCATCTTCCCCCAAAGAATTGCCTGCAGTCATCTGCACCAGCTCAAGGGACATGCTGCCCCCATGTGCCGACACTCAGTATTACACCCTGCCTCCCATATACTGGCACACATGCATGGCCAATTGTAAACACACACACACACAGTCGCAAGCAACCCCCCCCCCCATCTGTTCTCACTCATACGCATTCACAACAGAAAGCAAACAAACCCACACACAATGACAGAAGCCCACCTCCATGACACACACACACACACACACCTGAAGGAGCCTCCCCCAGGGTCATTGAGCTTGTTCTTCTGAGTTCCTGAGAGCTGGCCAGCGATCGCGGTGGGACTTCTGCCTGTCTGGATGGTCGGACCCTTCCCTACGGCACCTGCACAGACGGAGCAGGACAGTTACAGAGCACAGCACAGCACAGCCCAGCCCAGCCCAGCCCAGCCCAACACAGCCCAGCCCAACACAGCCCAGTCCAATATAGCACAACTCAGCCCAACAAATACAAATATTTCTAAAACTCTCATTGTCGTCTGCCCTGGAGAGAAAATGCCAGCGTCCCAGTCACAAAGCCAGTGCTGCAACAGAGACTGTTCAAGGGTCTCACAGACAAAGGGAGCGTCTGGATGAGATTAGAAGACTGTGTAAATAAACCACTCTGTGTTGACTTGCACTAGTGTGTGTGTCTTTGAGCTTCCTGGCACATCATTACAGAACAGTCCATGATCCTTTAGCACACTAGTTCACTTTCCCAACCATTTAGAAGAGAGTTAAACTGAACATACTCTCTGTAATAATGAGACACAATGAATCCGTGGATTACAAATGAAAGACAGTAGGTGGCTCTGTGACCATGTATTTGTGCGTCCCTGTGACACGTTTGTCTATATACTACTAACATTAAATGTCCACCCCTCGATAACCCCTGCTGAAACTACTCACTCAAAGTTGAAACTATGCTACTACCGCAGTCCTGCACGCGATCTGAACAGGCCTGGTACTCCCTGAGCGGCCGCAAATTGTACTTTTACAAATTCCACACAAGCGCAACGGAAGGGCCAGATCACAGGCACCCACATCATACAGGCGTGACGTCCTACACAGGCCCCCACATCATACAGGCGTGACGTCCTACACAGGCCCCCACATCATACAGGCGTGACGTCCTACACAGGCCCCCACATCATACAGGCGTGACGTCCTACACAGGCGTGACGTCCTACACAGGCCCCCACATCATACAGGCGTGACGTCCTACACAGGCGTGACGTCCTACACAGGCCCCCACATCATACAGGCGTGACGTCCTACACAGGCCCCCGCATCATACAGGCGTGACGTCCTACACAGGCGTGACGTCCAGCGTGAGGGCTGTGGGATGTAGCCAACAGCATGTAGAGGAGGGGCCTCACCTGCTGCTCGCACCGTCTGGGTGATGACAACCGGCATCCGGACCTGCCCGGCCACACTGCCTGCCCGTTTAATACCCTAGAGGGTATAAAAAAGAGGATGAAAATAGACAATGGACCTTGAGCTATTTAGGCGTCAAATAAATATGAAAAATATGCATAATAAAATATTCAACAAAAATGGACTAATGGCCAAGACAACACAACACAACCAGACACAAAATTATGAAATAAATGTTTGTTTTAATTACATTTTCTCAAAACATTTCCTCATTTTTTTAAAGGAAAATGGCAAATCTTAAGATGAAAAAGACAGACAGTCTGGGGGGGGGGGGGGGAGAGGGGAGGAGAGGAAGAGTGTTCTAATAAACATGTCGGCCCCTGTGCAAGCAGGGAGGGGAGGGGAGGAGGAGAGGGGAGGAGAGGGGAGATAGAGTGTTCTAATAAACATGTCTGTGCAAGCGGGGGAGAGGAGAGGAGGAGGACTGTGCAGTGCCAACAGTGAGGCCCCGGGTCCCTCATCCATCCCATTCTGGTGCTTGTTGCATATTTCTCTGCCTTGTTTCTGGTCGCCTGCACGCCAGCACTAACCAGGGAGCCCTGTGGCTGGGCTCAGTGGGGGTGTGGGGGTGAAGACAGGAGCCACGGGCAGGGTGGGGCAGGAGGGTACACACACCACTGGGGATGTGGGTCCTCAGGCAGAGCAGGGAATGTGTACACATCAACCTGGATTACTGAGGACCAGTGAGATAGGAGGTGTGCATGAAAGAGAATGGATAAAAGAATGAATGAACTAAATGAACAAAACAAAAAAAGTGCCTGTTGCGCTGTTGTTGTGAGGTAACGACCTCCTCGTTCAGGCCAACAGCACAGATAGTGTCCCGCCATCCTGGGATCCACCCACAATTGATTCAGAGATTCAGAACTGTCAAGAACTATTAGATACTTTGTTGTGGATTTGATCTGAAAGAAATTGTGACTTTTACTCAAATCAATCTAGACTTAAAGACCCATAATGACAATGTTATGGGTTTTTACAGAGTAGGGTTACAGCTCTGTGCTTACAGACAAGGAGAGTGGCTGCTCAAGGAAGCATGAGGAAGTATATACTGTGGAGAAGACTACTGTGTTCATATGTATGTATTCATATAACTTCACTCAGCAGCTTTGCAGACACTCTCACACTCTCTCTGGGAGAAGCGATATATCGAGAGTTTAGAAATATTGATATATTTTTATACGATATGAGACAATTTCGTTTATATCGATATAGTCTATGTGTCTTTCCCAAAACATAGTGAGCTGTCTACGCAGGCACTGTTTTGCGGGCAGCTGTTTAAGTTGCAGCGTTATAACCGACATCCATCCTCATGAGGGAGATTATTGAGGCACTCTAGTTACAGAGAAACTTCACACAGAATCACAGCTTGTTCTCGCCCACTGTATGCGACCGGTGTTTATTTGCCTCAATTCATCGTGTACGTAACCGGTGTTTATTTACCTCAGTTTATAGTGTACGCGACGGGTGTTTATTTACCTCAGTTTATAGTGTATGTGACCGGTGTTTATTTACCTCAGTTTATAGTGTATGTGACCGGTGTTTATTTACCTCAGTTTATAGTGTATGTGACCGGTGTTTATTTACCTCAGTTTATAGTGTATGTGACCGGTGTTTATTTACCTCAGTTTATAGTGTTACCTCCGCGTTTCTCCTCTTCCCGTTTTATCGCAATTTTAATTCTCGCATTAGATAAGCTACTTGCTGTGTTAAGAAGTTCGTTAGCTAACTAGCTGGTTATCCACAACAGTAGCTTGAGACTTCAAACTCCTATAGCATAAATGCTAATCGCTCAGTGTATAAAACTATAAAGTTTAGTTTGACACAAACTAACCTAAAAGGTCAAATACATGCTATGTGGTTTTATATTACTAAATATTTATTTGAATATTGTAGAAACAGCAGAGCACATTTGAAAATGACTTCGCCAAGAGAAAAATTTGTGCTTTTGTTTAATCACGAGATTGACTTAGTGCCTGAGGAACCGTTCCATGCTGACCAGTTTACGGTCTCTCAGTAGTGCCTATGTAGCGCACACACCAGGACGTCTATGTAGACAGCTCACTAGATTTTGGGACAGACTGAGACACAGAAGCACTTTGGTCAAGTCTCCTTCATGGGAAACTGACTTTTTAAAGAACAAGTCAGCTCTGTTTTTGCTCTGCATCTTTTCTGTTTATATTTTAATAGCACAGCTGTGAGTCTTGTGTTATACAGGAAAATAACATTTTATTTGAGGAGCATTATTATTAAATATATGCCAGTAGTTTATTTTTGAGGAATTTCTCATGTACATCTACAGCTGAATGTTAATAAAAGTGTCTGTGTGACATTTGGGACATGTAGCTTTGACTCTGAAGTGCCTTTTTGTTATTACCTTAGGGGAAGAAAAAATAAAGATGTATATCATATCAGTATTCAGCTAAAAAAATATTGACATTATTATATATCCATATCGCCCAGCCATAACTCTCTCACACACAGGACAGACAAGAGCTGCAGATTCAGACACACCCACTTACAGAAGAGACCGTAACCTAACCCTGTGCACCTCCACGGAAGGGGCGGAGTCACAACCCAACCAGAGGGGCAGAGGGGAGGAGTCACATCCTAATACTGGCAGGCAGCTGGAGATAGTTGTGACTGCACATGGTGTCAGAGGTCATAGACAGTCACATGGAGGAGGATGAGGAGGAGACTCGTGGAGATGGACAGGAATTCTCATATTTGCTACTCACATTGGACTGACCTTGAGATTCAAGCAAGGATATGAGAGGATGCATGGGAGAAGGAGGATAGAGAGAGAAAGGGGAGGAGACAGAGAGAGGGAGGGAGAGAAAAGTGTGGAAGAGTGATGGAGAGAGTAAGAGCAAGAGAGACACCTACTTGTGGCAGCACAGGGGTGCTGTTGGGTTGCCGGGCTACGTTGCCTGTGGCGACGGTCCCAGAAACAGTACCGGCTGGGGAGATGCTGGTTTTGGCAACCTGTGGAGGCTGAATGAGCGACTGCTGGCTGTTTAACAGCGAGAGACGCAGTGCTGGCAGACTTTTCTACACACACACCCACACACCACACACACACCACAAAGACGAATCATTAATGAAAAGTGACAGAATTAATTAATGAATGATCAATAATACAGGATGTGACCACTGAAAAAAATGCTTTTAGCCAAGTGTTTGGTGTATCACAGTTCAGTGTCACTGATTGGTGGATAGCGGTCACAGTCCAGTGTCACTGATTTGGGGATTGCGGTCCAGTGTGCCTGATTGGTGGATCACGGTCTGGCCCAGAGCTGAAAGGCTGTATGCATGTTCTCCAGGAAAAGCAGATGTGCCATGTTATACAGAACCACCTACTGTCCTATCTACACCACTGCAGCTACAGAAAACCACCCAAACTACTATCCTATCTACACCACTGCAGCTGGGAAAACAAGACTTTGGAAAGATCAGAACCCTCCCTCTGATGATGAGGGTCACATTTCCAGACGCCAAATGTGACCCGAACATCTGGTAGGCCACAGGGTGGAGAAGTCAGCGCCTGCAGCGTGATGTTTGGGTCAGGAGGCGGCCATCTCTGGGTACATACACGTGTCCCAGGGCACACCATAGCCAGAACAAGATCATACCTGCAGCTGATGTAGTGCAGAAGTGTAAGAGTAGGAGTGTGTGTGTGTGTGTGTCACCTTGAGAAAAGGGACCAGGTAAGGCTGTGGTGATGACTTTAGCTCAGACTGCAGACGGTTGGTAAATTCTTCCGGTTCAATTTTGGCATCCTGACAAACCAAAAATCCAAACATCAAACATCAAAGAAACACACTGTAAAACGCACACCTTATTTGTCTGTGTGTGTTTGTCTGTGTGTGTGAGCGTTTTAGAAATACTCTGTAAAGCATGTGTCCATTAATATCTAGAAACACGTTGTAAAACATGTCTATGAATATCTCGAAACAGTGTAAAACACACATTGATGAAGGTTTATGGCTCTGTCTCGTGTGGAAGCAGAGCTTTAAGTAAACACGACCACCTGAAGAGGAGTCCCATTAGGATCCAATCATATTTCATTCAGAAATACTCAGGTGCTGTGCAGCATGAGTCAGGAAACACAGCGCCTCACTACAGGGGTCAGAGGTGAGCTTGTGTTTCCTGATCAAGGTGAAGTCAGGTGTCTTGGAGAGGAACGTCCGGGATTCCTGTTATTTTCCTGATTATACTCGTTTTCTGAGTTGCCGGTCAGGACTCACCAGCAGGTCCTGCACCAGCGCCTTCACATTCCGAGACGTCTCTGGGGAGGGGGAATTATGGGATGCCAGTTTAATCAGTGTTGCCAGGAAGTTCTTGCACTTTTTCACATTTTCCTGCATTTCCTGCGGAAGAGGGAGAAGAGCCATGAGCATGTGTGTGTGTGTGTGAGATTGTGTGTAAATGAGAACTGTCCAACTGCATGTAGGCCAGTGAAGCTGGATGTTTGTGTGACTCTGTGTGTGTGTGTGTGTGTGGGGGGGGGACAGTTGTCAGCTGTGCTAACCCATGTGTATATAAAGATACAACTTTCTGGCAGCTGTTAGCATGTGTGTGTGTGTGTGTGTGTGTTTGTGCTTGTTAAGAATGACCCAGAGGGGCCAAGTAGTCATTCAAGGTGAAAGTGAAAGGGAGAGAGAGAGACAGAGAGGGAGAGGGAGAGAGAAAAGAGAGGGGGAAGGGTGGTGGTGGACAACTACTGAAGCTTGAACCTGGAGGGCACACAGACCTGGGAGATGACAGGCGCTCCGGGGGCAGGGCCAGCTGCGCTGGGAGGGGCTAGTGTGGGCTGACTGTGGGGCCCCTGGGGGCCGAGGGCTGCGGGGACCTGCTGGGGAGCCGTCACCGCCACAGCCGCTGTCGCCAACGGCGCCCTCTGGAGGACAAGGAAATGGGCAAAGAAATGAACAGGAGCTGACAGCAGGCCTGCAGAGAGGCCACACAGCCCCGCAGAGGCAGACCTGCCCGCCCATCACCACGCATGTCCCCAGAGCACAGGATGACGAAACTCCACACAGACACGGGAAAAGAGAGAGGGAGAGGAAGAGGGAGAAAGAGATGGTGGTTGAATTGAGAGAATTATAAAGTCATATCAACATTTGCAGTCTGTGTTGTTCCTACCAACCACAAAGACTAGACTGTGCATCAGAGAACATGTCGGAATGATCTTTAAAAAACTTCCCTCGAACAAAGCCATGATCTCACTTCCTAAATAAATCAATATCGTCAATTATGAAGGGGGGAGTGTATGTGTGAGAGAAAGAGAGAGAGAGACGGTGTGAGCGTGTGTGAGTGACTGAGGGCAGTGTGAGGAGTTTTGCTCACAGTCAGGCCAACAGAAGCAGTAGCGCAGGTCTGGGGAGCAGGGGTGGCAGACTGTACCACCTTAGACTGGAACGCAGGGGGGGGCCGAGAGGCCGGGGACGAAGCCGGAGACTGCAGCCAGGAAACGGGAGGAAGAGGAGAGGCGAGGAAGAGAAGGAAGCAGCCAGGTGTGAGCAGAGAGAGAGAGAGAAACAGAGAAACATAGAGAGGGGGGACTCTTTAGGAAGGTACACGTTTTGCTCCCCTCTTGGGAACAGTACAGTAGACTACATGGTAACAGATTTAGACCTTTTATCTCAGTGCATTCATTGTTAAACCACAAACTCCTCTGTCTGACCACAGCCAAACGACTGTGTTCATTAAAAGGACAGAGACTAACAACACTTCACCCACACAGCCCAGTAAGCTGCACAGCATCTGAAGATCAGACAGATGGGCCCAAAACAGCTCAGAAGAGTTCCAGAAAGCAGAGACCCACAAATTCAAACACCAAGAAAGGGTCAATCTGGGAGTTATGAATATGATTTAGAACAGCAGAACAGAACAGCAGATAAGGCCAAATCGAAACTGAAAAACAAATCAAAACCAAAGTGGTTTGACCAAGAGTATCGTTATCCAATTATCCAATCAGAAAACACAGAGACCCAAATAACGTACATATATGCCTTCTTTACTGTGAATCTCTTAAGCAATATAAATGTAGACTCAGAACAAAAAAAGCTCAATAAACATACAAGCAACTGACACTAATTGAGGAGTCAATCAGATCAAACCAATTCTGGAACAACCTGAGAAAGAAAGATCATGAAGAACTGGCCAGTCAGAATGCAGACATCTGGACAAATCATTTCCAAACACTTTTCAAGAAGATTAAATTAGACCCAAATTCTAAACCACAAATGACAAAAAGAAAGCTTGAGCAACTAAAATTGGAATTCACACACGCACACAGACTATCATTCACTAACACACACACAAACATTCACTCAGACACACACACACACACTAACCTTCACTAACACACACATTCACTCACACACTAACACTCACACCCACTCACACTAATATCCACTAACACACTCACAGAGTAACACACACACTCATACACACAAACATTCACTAACACTCACACACAAGCATTTACTAACGCGCACACACAGACTAACACACACCAACACTCACTCACACACACACTAACACATACCAACACTCACACTAACACAGACAAACACTCACTAACACTCAGAATGCATTGTGATCTGGCCCTAAAGAACCTGAGAACCTGAACACCTGACGAGGTACAAACTCAGCCAGCACAGCCTGGCTATAGAGACTGGCTATATAGACTATAGAGACTGACTATAGAGACTGGCTATAGAGACTATAGAGACTGACTATATAGACTATAGAGACTGGCTATAGAGACTGGCTATATAGACTATAGACTGGCTATAGAGACTATAGAGACTGGCCGGGGGGTGTTGGGAGTAGTAACGGATTGGTACCCCAATCCCATACAGTCTAGCTTCATTAAGCCCTGCCAGCCTCTAATCCAGCACCAGGCTGAGAGGCTCCGTAATCTCATAACTCAACACCCACAACAATCCAACTAACAGATCAAGTCTCAGAATCCATGACTAATGAATACAACACAAGAACAATACCTGTTTCATCACTGCACAATGAACCCACATATGCTTTCAGAAATGTGTAGAGTGGAAAAGTGGTGCGGTCCTCTGTTTGCACACGACTGCTGGAGAAGGTCCTGAGTAAGGCCCAATACAGGTGAGACTCACACACCTGGACATTTTAGTTTGTTTGTACATATTTTAAGTGAAATAACTTATTTATAAATACGTGCATATGTATATTTAATGTAAAATGTAATTGATATTACACTGTATTAAATCAAATCTGACAAATTATAATAAATAAATTCAGTGTAAAAGTAATTACGTTTGATGGACTAAAAAACCAAAATCAAAAAATTGATTTGACCTGTAATGTAGAAATTCAATTAAAAGTGAGCTGACCAGTGTAATATAGGAATAAAATTTAATTAAATTAAAATGTAGTTGACCAGTGCAATGTAGGAATTAAATTAAATTAATGCGAATTAAATTAAATTAATGCGAATTTTGTTCGCTAGTGTAATGTTGGAATTCAATTAATTCAATTCAATTAAAATCGAGTTGACAAGTGTAATGTAGAAACTCTGTGCTCATGACAGGAACAAACATGACCACTGCAGACATGGGAGTGGCGATGTCATCAGTGAGGAGCAGCCCAGACCAGACAGGAAGAGTGTCCTATGGGCTGATGTTCAGACATACGCGAGGGGAAACTAACATAGGCTACGCATATGCACACACTCACACGCAAGAGCTCTCTCTGGATTCAGGTCTGTTGGAAAATCAGCATTCCCTGAAGAACGCAGAGACAGGGAATAGCCTACACACACACACACACACACACGCGCATATACACACACACACAAGCACACAGAATAATGCCATCACTCCACATCTTTCAGTCAGCACTGAAAAAGCTGATTAGTTTAAAACTCAAAAAAGGATCA
This sequence comes from Brachyhypopomus occidentalis, assembly GCA_020368025.1. Classification (NCBI taxonomy): domain Eukaryota; kingdom Metazoa; phylum Chordata; class Actinopteri; order Gymnotiformes; family Hypopomidae; genus Brachyhypopomus; species Brachyhypopomus occidentalis. The sequence goes on from JAGXOD010000034.1 coordinate 1,056,285, forward strand.
ATCATTCAAGAGAGGGAGAGAGAGGGGGGGAGAGAGAGATAATAGAATAGAATAACTTGGCACAGTCAGGTAATCAGACAGGTGATGGGGATGAAGAACATGCCTTACAATTGAAACTTTGAAGTAAACAAGTTTCTGTTGCATTTGTGTGTTGTGAAAAATTGTCCAGACAACACAGGCTGTGGCTAACAGAGTCGAGAAAGCCCTACACTCTGAGAAAAACACTAAACTCAGACTAATCTGTTCTCAGCTCCAGGAGGACCTGGTGTCAGGTGAAATATTACACACTTATGCACCCTGCTGTACAACACGTTGCTTACAAAAAAGCTTGCATACAAATAAAACAGCGACACCTTGTGGGCAACGACAGTCATGAAGCTGCGGTAGCAAAGTCAAAACATCAAAACACGTGGAGTGTCTTAACATTTTGACACTCTCCAGCCATGAACCCATAAAAGAATATTTTAAGGTATTAAAGGCAAAAACATGGATAGGCACTTTATTCTGATTATATTAAGACGAAGATATCTGTATAAACAATCCATGTTATTAACTTGTGTAAATAAAAACTGTTATTTGTCTGTTATTTATTCTTGTTTAGGTACCAGATGAATCAGAACAAAAGCTCATATCGTTGAAGCACTCTGGTTAATTTACAGTGTTATGACGCCACCTTGTGGTAAAAAGCAACAATACGAAAAAAGGGATAATGATTCTCCCCACTAGTGGCATGGTGGTGTGGTGGCTAGCGCTGTCGCCTCACAGCATGGCGGTCTGGGTTTGAATCCTGGTCCAGGCTGTTCTGTGTGAAGTTTGCGTGTTTTCCCCATGCTCGCCCGGGTTTTCTCGGGTACTCCGGTTTCCGGTGGCCCCGACTAGCGGGATAAAGCGGTAAAGATCATGAATGAAAAGACGGATGGATTCTCTACACGAATTCAAGCCTTCATGAGCGGTTCCATCTCCGGTTGGGCCTGTGCGATCACTCTGCGTCGTGGGTGCGACTACAACGCTCGTCACATTTTAGAAAGCCAGACTTCAGGAAGAACAAAAACAAACTACAGGGCTACTGTTCTTCGGTCGCTGGCTCTCATTTAATGCTGGAAACGAATTTATGAAAACCCAGTACAAACAGTGAGCATAAAAAATTAGCATAAACATGAATGGTCTTTAACTATGCCGATCTGTGAAAGGTAAAGCGCATGATTAACACGTGCTCATATTAATCAGTAATGAAGACAAGGAAATGGAGCCAGGAGAGTCATTCCATTCCGTCTTGCACGAAGTTAGACCTGCAGTATTAATCAAACATGACGAATTGCGACTATACTTAGAGAACGTAAGTGCTAGCGTAGCGATTAATGGGCTCCTAACAGGTACAAAGGGACAAGCAAAACTTCAATGCAATATTAAACGGCTCATTAAAACCAGAGATGGAGGAGAAGGGACAGCGATTACAGGGAGCAATGGGGGGAGGCTGTGATCCATCCAACCCAGGTGTCAGGAAAACCTCCACCCTAACGGTTGACACAGCCAGTCAGGAAAACCTCCACCCAAATGGTTTACAGAGCCAGTCAGGAAAACTTCCACCCTAAAGGTTGACACCCCCAAACACAGCCCGTAACCTGACAAGATATGTAAACTGGTCCCCAAAGCAGGAAGGCCTGGGTTTTCCCAGGCCTGCAGACTGAGGTGCTTCAGCTGTATTAGAGTAAGCCCCTGACAAGATATGTAGTCAGTCACTTTCCATTTGGGGGCCAATTGACAACTAGATTAAATGAGATTAAGAGCCAGGCCTCAGGTGGCAGTCCGTCCAGTCCACACGCAGGCCATACAGCCCTGAGTTCATTCAGTCATGGACATCCTCATCAGATCCTCATCTGGAACACACTACAGCCTGAACCACCTCAGTGGCATCTGCCGCACATTCAGAGGGAACTGTGGAGACCCCGCCTTGTCCTTGTCCATGTGTTTTCAATTCTCCAAATTGCATGAAACACACATGGCGAACACACAGCTTCACACCAGTTCTTTTTACCCATAATTCACTCCTGCTCCTTCCATCAACATACCCTTCTATACACCACTCTGACTACACATTACACCAATCTGTAGCTTCCAGTAAAAACAACAAACCCTAAAGTGGCACTGTGACCAGCCGGTGTCCTATAGCAGCCCTAGCGCTGCAAATCAATCAGGAACCGGACCCTGCTGGTCCACTCAGTCAGGAACCGGACCCACTCAGTCACAAGGTAATGTAGACCAGGCAGGATTTAACCCATGTCTGGCAAACTCCACTAATCCAAGTTCACGTTGCTCAGTAGTCACTCTGATGTGCAGCTCTAGGTGGCAGTGTTCTACAGCTTTGTGACTGATGGTTCTCAAACTAATAAATGTACTGACTCAATATTTAGCTGGAATGGAATGAGGCACCAAGTCTGATGAGCAGGTACACCTCCAGCCCATCAAACATGTAACTGTGAGCCGAACTGCAGGGAGAAAAGCCTTAAAATTAAACCTTGTTAATATCGTTTAAACAGTGAGCTATTACCTCCATTTACACTTCACTTACACTACAGTATATCAATGACAACCGTACTGCACTATTTCCGAACAAAAAAAAAACGTTACTTCCATCAACCCAGCCCGATGTATTCAGTACTCCTGCTCAAGTATTCATTGCATTAAGCTCTGGTCCTCAGTTCTTCTCTCCCCCTCTGGCCTCCCATGTCTCACAACTCATCCTGGACAGAGTGCCAAACACCTGAAGCAAACTCTCACCACAGCTGAAGGGATCCTGCTCCTCATTTCCTGAACTCCCCGCTCGTCCCAGCAAGCTCCACCCACCAGCCCTGTTATCCGTGTTACATCCTGGGACCTCCACCAAGCTGTCCGCACACAGGAACACGGGCCCTGTCGATTGGGTGGAGGGCGGCTGAGGGCCTGTGGTTTAAGGCCCCTGTGCTGGCCTTTTGTTCCGTCACTCTTCTAAACGCACCTGGACCGAGCCATTTAGGACCCTGAACACCTGGCCCAGGTGTACTGGGAGCTGGAAGAGCAGAAGAGTGGAACAGCCACTCCTACACCCACACACTCACCTGCTCACACAGCTGGACAAGTGCACAGATGACACTCAACACAAACACTGCAGCTCATGTCTTAAAGCACTGCAAAAGAAAGAAAGAAAGAAAGAAAGAAAAAAGAAAAGGAAAAAAGGACAAGACCAAAAGACATCCAGGCCCTGACCCCACTGGGGAGTCACGTTGGCTAGGAGCACACGCTAACAGACAGGTGCATCTGCCCGCCTGCTGGAACAGAGCGCCACACACGTGCGCTAGTGGCCAGGGAGGCATTGTAGGAGCAGGAAGACGTACCTGTGGGGCGGGGACCCGGAAGGCAGCTCCGCTGGTGGGGGTGGCTGGCCGAGGTGACAGGCTGCTCTGGGCCTGGGCCTGCGCCAGGGCTTGCTGTGGTACCAGTACCAGCTGGCCCAGTTCGGTCCGCACCAACACCATGCCTACAAGACAGGCACAGGTCCATGAGACATAATGCACAGCAAACACAGCGTCGGCAGAGGGGCGTGCAGAACTGTGCCCAGGAGAACTCCAACAGCAGTCAGGCGGGGCAGAACAGCAGTGCTATAATGACGCTGCTGAAGGAAGATGTGTTCTGATGGGGCAGGACAAGAGGGAAACGTTCATACGTGATCATTTCAGCCTCGTCACAATTCTCACAATCAGACGTTACATTGTCCAGAACTAAAACCAGGGTCTCCTATTCACTCCTGTTACACAGATGATTATGACATGAGAGAGAGAGAGAGACATCAAAGAACTTTACATTCTAAGAGGTGATTTTTTTTCTGCTCAAAATGTGAATCTAGAAAATAAGTTTGACCGGTGAAAGAAATCCTAATACATCATACAGAGGTATCAGTTCTCAGAGTTGATTAATAATATGTCTACATTTCCCTTCTGTGGATTACATTCAGCCCATATACTGAAGAGAGAAAATGTAGACATACAACCCTAATCCTAACCCTAAATTGTATGTATACTCAAATACACACACAAGCAATAAGTACACTTCCATGTTAATGGAATGTCTGAACAGTATGCACTATCTTGTCCCTAACAACTCAGACCTAACACCTCATTTGTTATTTTAAAAATCTTAACCTTAAACTTTTAACTATAGTTTTTCTCCAAAATGGGGCAACAAGTGATAATGCTATATGAGTTGAGCTGGAAGTATTCCTCTAAACGCTGAACAGCACAACAGACCGCGAGCAAACAAAGGTCTGGAGGTAACAAATAACTCACAGACCTGACACTGTCCTATTGCCAAACGTCCCTACCCTGACGGCCTCAACACAGGGTGCTGTCCAAGATCCACACCCCCATGCGGGTATGGCCTCCAGGGGGCGCTGCGTGTGGCACTGTGTGGGTCTGGACACCTGTACCACCAGCAAAATCTAGAAGATCTGGGAGGGCTTTTAAAAGGAAGAGCTTTCGCGATGATTTTGAATGATGAGAGGTGTTACAACCACGTTAAAAATAAATAGAGCTTATTAAAATAAGATAGAACAGCGACTTTGTAAATGGAAATCTATAGGAAATGAATACTCCATCAACTCAATGCCCCTGGTCTAACCTATGGCGTATCTGGTTTATTGTTTGATGGGGTAGCAGTCTATCCTCGAGACGAAATTAACAATGATTTGGATTTACATTACAAAACATTTTAGTTCCCCCCCTTGAGCAATTTGAGGAGGTAAACACCATCCCTCTGCACCCCTCCTTGCTGTCTGTCAGCCCTTTACACTCCGCCATGGCGCTGAGGACTGAGAGCTGAAGTCTGTCTGACTGACACTGAACAGAAGAGTGTGGTTTATGCAGCAGTGTTCTTATTTACTGAGAGCATTCCTCCAAGCTTACATGGACTTCTGCGTTACTTGTTTACACAACACAATAGTGACTACCACTGCTGACAATAAATACCCATATTCATTCAAACTATTTCTACTTCTGCCAAATATTTATGTTTGGGTTTTTTTTGCCCAGGGTCTGCATGCAGTTTGAGATTAAAGCACACGAGAGGTCACTCCTCTCAGAAATCAAGTGACAGGTGCTGAGCCCTTTCTGAGCCTCAGCACTGCAACAGGTGAGTCAGACACTACCAGGGGAAAGAAGTCAACATGAGCCTTTTGGGAGGTTAAGAGATGGGGCATAACAGTGTCCTCAGGAACCTGACATACACTTTCCTGGCAAAGGTATTTTCCTCAGAAAAGAGAAGTGGAAAGTGGGGGGAAACTTTGATATTTTAACATACAAAAGAAATTCCACTAAAATGTAGTGGTGAATTTATTGTATTTTTTAATGTTGACTTAAATGTTCAGACTTGCTAAATTAAGTAAAATAACATGTTTTAACCTCAAACGACTCGAACTGTTCAATGTTACCGTGAAGTACTATTTCCACAGCATAATCCAGTAAGCGCAGTAACCCGCCAGAACTTCTTACCTGGCGGGATGGTGAAACCGGGAGGCAGCTGAATCGTGGTCTGCTGCTGTGGCGGTCTGACGATCAGCTGCGGAGCTACAATCCTCTGGGGCGCCGCAAGTCCTGGTCGGGGCTGAGGCTGTCCGGCGGTGGCCAGGGGAGACGTGGCGGGGGGCGCAGGCCTCATCATCACGACCGCTGCCGTCGTTGCCGCCTGAGCGACCGCAGGTTTGACATCCGCGGGACTACCGGCCGCAGGGACCGACGTGATGGTGGCGCTTGGGCTGACGACAGACGGAGAGCACACGGCGTTTATCACCGAGTTTACGGTCCCCGGCTGACTCGGAATCACTACTTTTGAACTGGAGGGCGCGCCCGACTTGGCCTCAACACCGTCGGAGTTTTTGTGGTGATTCACGTGCGGAGCGGGACTCGGCGGTCCTATCCGCGCGCCCTGCTGCACCAGCGCCGACACGGTGGTACCGTTCCTGTTCTGAGCGATGCTGGCCACTATGTGGTTTGGAAGTCGGTGTAAAGCTATGGTAGGGGTCCCTCTGTCGAGTGCAATTGCCGCCGCGGACGTGTTGGCGTTAGATACAGTGAAAGTCGTCGTGTTTGCACATGTTGTTGTTGCACTGCTCGTAAGCGTTGCCACGGACCCGACAGCGGCGGCAGCGGCAGCGTTTGGAGAGTTCGTAGACGTTACGGCTCCCCCGTCACCGTTCAAACTCTGGGATCCGGCGCGCGTACTCCGTATGGCTGCAGAGACGTGTTTTTTACGCGTATCGTACTCCCTCGATGTCTCGATGGAGCCCGGGGTGTCACCTTTGTTGGCAGGGCTGATGCTGACCAGCGGAGAAGTTACCCCGTCAGACGCAGACGCGCCAGTGATGGCAGAGGATCCATGTGCCTGCAAACCGCTCGTACTTGCGTTCACACCGGTCTCTGAAGCCGAGCTTTCCTCGAAGGACGGCGTGGAGCTCAGAGAAGACGGCTTTGCATTTTTGTCCAAGCCGATTTCTGTAGAATCGGAGTCTTGATTCATCGCAGCCTTGCGCTGCTGCTGTTGTTGCTCGGATGTGGTGCCTCCCCGGGCAGGTAGCGCTCTCCCCAAGTGCTGGTTCGCAGCGGCGCTGTGCGCGCCGCTCCTGCTCTCGCCGTGCGCGGCTGCCGCGCTGCTCTGGCCGACGAGCTGCGACTCCAGGGAGCCCACCAGGTCGCTGACTGCTTTTTCGTCCACCTCGGAGAACAGCATATCTTCCAGAGGGTCGGAGGCGCCCGCCATCTTTGACGTGAGATTGCTGTCTAAATTGAACAAGGGGGCGAGTGCGCAGTCGTGTTGCTATGCATTGTGGGAATGTGTCTGACGTCAGAGCGCCCAGATCGATCCTACGACCCGCTTCGCTTCGTGTTCGGGGGAGGGGGGGGTGAAATTGTGGCGCTTGAAACCGAAAGGCCAGGAGAATTACGGTTGATGAGGAAATAACCTTTCCTTCACACCAGATGTTTATTCATTAAATGTAGTTGTATTTATACGTAACGCAGCTACCAGTTTTAATAAATACGCCTGTTCTAGTCGTATATCAGCGCTGTTTTACTGAAATGTTGAAATGTTCTTCTTGCTTAGTGTTTTCTACTGAACTAACTAAATGAGTTCTGGCTTTCAGTCAAAAACATCTTTTAAACTGGAGTGAGGTTACTACAAAATAAAAGGCTTATTTCCCAGCAACGTTATTTTTGTTTCAATTTGTTTTGTTGCAATAAAAATACATTTAGAACAGTGGTGCTTCTTGCAGTAAAGGACACTAACCCGAGCCTCAGCCCAAAATGGGGAACCATTTTTAATGCTGCCTTTTTACTACAACCAGGATTCATGTCTGGTTCGAGGGCAGTTCCAGTACAGGCAAGCATGTTACATCCTCTGTCTACACCTATCAGCATGAATCTGCATGAAACTCAATTTAAGGTTCATGACACTCTGGGCAAGAGAAAATGTCTTTTTAAAACTATAATTTAGTTCCAGTAGACCTCACCATGTTGGGTCCAGAAAACGTTTCAATGGGGGACTGTTAAAGAAATGCTATGGTGTCTTTACACTGGTAGGATATTTGTACACTGCTATGGTGTCTTTACACTGCTAGGATGTTTTTACAGTGCTGTGCTGTCTTTACACTGCTATCATATTTTTACTCTGCTATGCAGTTTTTTTACTGCTAGGAAGTTTTTACACTGCTATGCTGTCTTTACACTACTAGGATGTTTTACAGTGCTGTGCTGTCTTTACACTGCTATCATATTTTTACACTGCTATGCTGTCTTTACAATGCTAGGATGTCTTTGAGTATGTTTTTGTGCACGATTACAGACATTAATTAAATAGTTCTAAATAGTTTTTTAAAAAGTTTAAAAAGTGCAGGAAGACACAATACACAATATTGTAATTGCCAAACATATTTTGCAAATACATCTTGGTAGTTTCATATACTGAAAAGCATGTTGAAACTGCGAACACAATATTGCCAGTTTATGGTTTATATCTGCTCTGTACCTTACTGTACAAGAGTGTAAACTATTTTTGGAGGACATAGAGGCTATTGTGTATAGGGAGGTCCATATCAGCACCTTTACTGATGGTAATGTAAGTCACAAAATAAGATATCAACAATACAACGTGAACAAGTTTATACAACAAGAAATAACCTAGCACAATGCAAGATGCTTTAAAATAGACTAATAGCTGATGCCCTAATGTTAATTTCCTGGAATGCAACAACGCTTATCCCCCATGCATACGAGGTGTAAGGGACATGCTGTTTACAAACGTAGTCGATAATGTATGTGCAAGTAAGACGATTTTGTTCGTTCTATTGCTCTTTTTTTATTTTGTGTCGTACGAAATCGATTAAATCCAAACCGCATTTTCTAGCGCGAGAATTCAGAAGAGCGGCCTGCTCCGGTATCCCACAATACCCTGCGGTTTGTGCGGAGGAACTCGGCCATGTCGTGGTAGGCGGCTGCGCGAGCGACGGAAGAAACGCGACTGAGCGGACTTGAGGAGATCGTTTGGCGGAATCTGTGCGCTCGAGGAGGTTTCGAACACGTAACGCCGTGTTTGCCACCGAAAGACGAAGCTCCGTAGTTCACGATGAGCGGCGGGACGCCTTACATCGGCAGCAAAATCAGCCTCATTTCGAAGGCCGAAATTCGATATGAGGGAATTTTATATACGATCGACACCGAAAATTCGACTGTTGCTCTCGCGAAAGGTGATTATAATATTAACGGTTTTTAATCGATTTAAGTTAAAACCTGAAGTAAAAACCCTTAAGTTAAAAACCTGAAATAAAACCCTGAAGTAAAAACTCGGTTCAGTAACGCTCGCGCAGCTGGCACGCGCATCGCTAGCGGCTAGCCGCGTTAGCAGTTGAGTTCACGTCGCTGGATGTTGACGGTTCGCGTCCAACTGGTCTTCGCACTTTAAGACAGAGCTGTTGGGTGCATTTGCTGGGACTCTCCCCTGCGTGTTTGTACGAGCATAGATGATTTGGGATTTAATAGCTAAGCAGACGCTTAGCTCGCTAGCTAACGACACCCGGGGTAACTGGGCTAGCCAGCACGCCAGCGCTAGCCAACTAGCTATCGCATCTTAGCTTCGCTTTATTACACGAAACGGTGACGGATCCTGATAATGAGCAATGTTCCGGTCTGTAGCGGGTTCGGTATACACGTAGTCGTCGTTAAATAACTCTTGAAGTACGGGTGACTTCGTAGCTGGTAGCGTTACACGAGCGATGGCTGCTTTAGCCACGGTGCTCTTTGTTTACTTCAGCGGGGACGCCGAGCTCAGCGCCGCGTCCACGGGCGGCACTTCATCCCATGTGTTAATCTGCGTAGGCTGATACTTCGAAGACGTGCAAGAGCGAGTTCTGATACAGCCAAATTTAATTACAAAGGGCTCTCTGTCACCATACCATTGGCGCATCCGCTAAACTGCAGCCACGTAGCTTTAAGAAGGCAGTGGAAACTCCGCGACAGTGAGATAACGGAAAATGCATGTTTTTTTTCTTTTTTACACCACATCAGCTAGTGATAACTGGTTTCTGTTTCTTCGTGTTTGTTTTATTGTCAGTCAAATCCTTTGGCACCGAGGACCGTCCTACGGACAGGCCAGTCGCTCCTCGAGACGACATCTTTGAATACATTATCTTCAGAGGAAGTGACATCAAAGACCTGACCGTGTGTGAGCCGCCGAAGCCAAACTGCCCCTTGCCCCAGGATCCCGCCATCGTCCAGGTAAACCGTGCAGAGTGCAAGTTGCTTCGTTTGATTTATCTTGCTTTCAATGAACATAAATTGGAAAGTGACAATAGTTTTCATTGGTCATAAGCTGCAACAGGGCGACATTCAGGGTGATGTCTCATTGAATGTTGTCCTGTCACTCTGTGCATGGTTAATTACATGATGATGGTGGTGGTAACCTTTCCTGTTTCCAACAGTCATCCCTGGGCTCCAATGCGACTCCCTCCTTCCAGTCGGTGGGCCCGTACGCAGCCTACAGCCGGGCCCCCGTACGTGCCTACAGCCAGTTCTGCTCCACGCCCCTGGTGGCCCAGGCTGCCGGAGCCCCTGCGGGTGCCGGTGAGTTTGGGTCCCTCGGCATTTCAGCCGCTGCGGGTCGTCTGTACAGGCTGCGCGTGTATATTCATATTCCGGCATTTCCCGCTCGTGTTTCAGTGCAGCTCCTTTTGTGCTGGATGTCAAGCATTACTGTCTGAAATGTACTTATTTTTGTAAATAAGTAAACATTAACAGCTGTCTCTTCCGGGAAAAAGAAATGTACTGGTACGTGTATTTTGTGTGTTATCTTCTTCTGCTGGTCCTGAGTGCCTGTTGGTGTGGGTCTCACCCTATTTCTGATGTTGTGCTGCTGTTTGACACTCATGTATTGTCCTCTCTAGCTCCCAGCAGCTCTTCTCTGGACGCTGTGCGGAAGAGCCCCACCGCGGAGCACCCCGTGCAGCCTGCGCCACTAGCCCCTACTGGAGCAGCTGCCTCTGTGGCTCAGAGGAGTACAGCGGCAGGAGGAGGGGAAGCAGGCAGGCTTCCTCTCGGCTCTCAGAAACAGTCTGCTGAAAGCCAGGAGCAGAGCAGAGGTGAGCGTCTCTACGCCTTCTGCTCGCCGCTGACTAGTACAAGCCTCCTCTTGGGTTTAAAGGGAAAGGCTGGCTAAGAATCCTTGTGAAGTATTGTGATGTGATGCTAGTTGGTTATTTAAATGGTGCTTTCTGTTAGCTGTGTTGCCGGTAGAGACGGTATAGTTGGAAAAGCTGCTTCTCTAGAAGAGCATGTTGGTGAGTTCTTTGGCTTCCCACAGCGGCTGATCCTGACAGAGCCACTCGGCCAGAACCTGACGCAGCCAAGGCTGAGAACCGAGTTGAGGCCAGACGGCAGGGCTGTGAGTCTCCATCTCACCTCAAACTAGTACCACCTCAGTCCCACTGTCTCTGCTCCCCTCTACTAACACGTGTGTCTCCACCTCAGTCCCCCCCAGTCCCATTAATGCAGTAACACTGTCTGTAAATATATGCAGATTGTCCATTTGATGACTCTGGTTGTCCTTGTAGCCGGAGCTCCTCCAGTGAGGCGGGGTCGAGGTGGAGGAAGCGGAGCGGGAGGAGGAGGAGGCGGTGGTGGAGGTCAACGAGGCCGGGGCCGCTTTAATTTGCGCAGGGATGGACCAATGAAGTTTGAGAAGGACTTTGACTTTGAGACCGCCAACGCCCAGTTCAACAAGGAGGAGATTGAGCGGGAGTTCCAGAGCAAGCTTAAAATTAAAGGTGCCGTTCACCACCTGCTGACGCGAATCACCACTGACCCTTCCAGAACTGAGAGTTAGTTTCACCTTTGGGGAATAAACAGGCTGCAGCAAGACGGCCCTTGGAGGCCTGTATACCACAGGGGCTTCAATTCAGGGCTCTGATTTGGCCTTTTGTACCCATACCGTGTGTTAACGTACTACTGATCTAATTCCATGCTGTGCTCAGGTTAGTGCCAGCTGTCCTGCTGATTTATAGGGATGCAGCAGAGCAGAGGTCCCGCTGCTGTTGGCGTTGGCTCACGTGGCCGTAGTGTTCCTGACTGCCGCTTCCCTTGCAGACGAGAAGGCTTTGAACGGGGAGGACAAGGGCGACTCTGGCGTGGAGACCCAGAACAGCGAGGGCAACGCTGAGGAGGAGGACCCGCTTGGGCCCAACTGCTACTACGACAAGTCCAAGTCCTTCTTTGACAACATTTCCTGTGATGACTCCAGGTACGGCGTTGGGGTTGCGCCCTCCTCTGGCGGGCGGCTGTAATGCGGCCTCTGACCTGTAGATGCCCCCTCGGCTCGGTGGTTCTGAGTAGCGGCTCTTTAAGAAGACGGCATATGTCTGATTTCTTAACTTGGTCGCATTTGAAGGCAGCATCGCTTTTGTGTACTCATTTTCCGACGTGTATTAGCGAGCTGCTTCTCAGAGTGCAGACACCTCTGCAGTGTGCGGTCAGGATGGGAAGCCCGACAAGCGTCCTTATTGGTTAACGCGCTGCCCAATCAGATGGCTACCTGCAAAAGCTGATCACTAGGCGGAACCCACCTAGTAACTGACTTTTCCTTTCCCATTTGCAGAAAGGAGAGAGCAGGAGGAGGCAGGTATGTAAGCGTTTGTTCACTCCTCCCCTTTAACTACCCCTTCTGCGGCGCTGTGTCCTGAGCTGGTGTGTGTGTGTGTGTGTGTGTGCGTGCGCCGTAGGGAGCGGAGGCAGACCTGGGCAGACGAGAGGAGGATGAACGCCGAGACCTTCGGCCTCCCCCTGCGTCACGGCCGGGGGCGGGGCGGGTTCCGGGGCCGAGGGGGCGGAGGCTACCGTGGGGGACGGGGCCGTGGGGCCAGCCGTGGATCCTTTGGACCATCGCGTGGGGGCGGAGCCGGTTTCCGGGGAGGTTACAGAGGAGCCCGCGGGGGCAGGGAGTTGTCCGAATTTGAATATCGGGTAAAATTTCCCGCCTAACCATACACATTCAAATGTGTGTTCATGTTCTGTCTGCTGGGTATTTAACTTGATTTTTTTCCTCTTTGTTGCAGAAGGACAACAAGGTGGCAGCGTAGTGATGAGGAATCGGCTACACTGCCCCCCAAAGGCTGGAGTACAACTTCCCCTCTTGCCTCAGAGAGACTGTGTGTGTGTGTGTGTGTCCAGATCCCGGCTGCGCCCACAGGCGTGCTCACACGTTTTGCTTTTTCTCCCGTTTCCTTTTCGAACCCGTTTGGAAGTCCAGTCTTTTGATCTTTACTTTGATACGTCACCAAGGGGACAAAGACTTTGTAACTTCAGTGGAATTATTCAGTATTTTTGCATCAGCATTTTAGTTTCTTTCTTACAGAAAAGAAAAAAAAAAGAAATTAAAAAATGTATTTGATAATATTCCTGTTAGATGTACAGATGTATGCAGACGCCCGCTGACACTGTGAGCCGCCAGTGAAATAGCTTTATTTTTCCTCCGATGTCTTATAGAAGCACCAAACCCCTGTACATATGTGCTGTGGTCACGGCGATGGGCCGTCTGCTGGGGCAGCTGTGGGACGTCCATGCGCTGTGTGTGGAGGGCGTGTTCTTTATCCCCACCCCCCCCCCCCTGGTTTCCCCTGCTTTTGTTTATTTATTTTTGTTTCTTTTGTAGTGACTCTTCTGTGGGGACTGACCTGCGTGTAGTAGCACTGCTATGTCTCGCCAGCCCCTGTCCAGCAACACAGCTCCCACAGTGCAGACTATCAATCGACCAATCAGTTGTCTCCATACGGACACTACAGAGTTGCGCATGTACCATAGTGCACAGGCGGGGCGGCGGGTTCTGTTCTCCCACATTTGAAGCATTTTCTCGTTCTTTAAACAACTGGAGTCCGATAGTGCCATGGTAGAGGGGAGCCTTTCACAGTTCCTTCCTGGACAGGCTGCTGTGCGTGTTCCCTTAGCATAACCCTTCTCTCCACTAGCTGAGTGCCAGTGAATAATGCCTTTTTGATGTTGATTATGTAGATGTCATTTTGTTATGGTTCATGAGGGCTCTTTCATACTGTTAACATAGCACATCTGTCACCTGCAGAGGGGTGGGGTGGGGGGTGTGTGTGTGTGTGTGTGTGTGTGTGTGTGAAGCCTTAAGAATTATAACATAAACTGAAAGACAAGATGCTCTTAGCTTTCCCTAATCAGCATTTTATGCCAAGTGTTCAGGGATAGTCCAACACGCCCTTTAAGATTGAATGGCTTCAGTGTATATTCAATTGCACTTTAAAGATGAACAATGCCATGTTGTAAAGTCCCATCTCCCCATCTGAAGAGACACAGTCCGTCATAGCATTTCTTACCTTCTCATTTCTTCAGTGTAAATTACCAGCTGTATCTTACCAGGCTTTGAAAGCCCATAGAAACCAGTGAATAAAGGCAGATTGATTAAGTGAAGAAAAGTAGTGGTATCCGATGCTGATGGATGTACGTTTGTGAGATGCGCGTCTTAGTCGATGGCTTAGGCTGTGTCGATGGGACTGCTGGTATTGATGCTGATCCTGGATCAGTCTTCACTAAGCATCTTGGCGCAGGTGTGCTCATCTCTGGTGTGATTTTCCCCTGTGCCTCGGGTGGCTCTAGTCCCAAACCCGCCCCAGATCAGCACTGCTGCTCACATGTCTGCAGTAGGAGGCCTTCATCCAGTAGGATGTCCCTGATTTCCACAGGAGTGAATCTTAACTTGACAGGATTTACTTTGCCTCCTGATTGGACAGATGTGTGGACTTGAAACCAGAATGAATTTGAAGGCGCTTCATGGCTGTGGTCTGTTTCCCTAGGCCGTGCCCTGGGTTAGCTGTGTGATTGCACAACCAGCCTAGACCCAAACCAGATTCCACGTTTGGATGGTTGGCCTGTGTGAATATGGAGGACTGCTGAACTAGCGTCAGGATTTGTCAGGATATCCTGATTCTAGCTCTGTACTCCTCGGCTGGCCTGGGAGTACCAGACTGGATCTTCACATATTTGGATTCGTGTGTTTGCTTTGTTTCTGCTCCTGATTTTCCCCCCTTCACCCCCAGTATTGAAAGTCTGTCAGCTTCTGTACCAGCATCTGTTATCTTTCCCTCCTCTCTCTCTTCCTCTCCCTCCCTCTCTCGAACATAATAAAGGGAACCAAACGTGTGGGTGATGTTCCATGAAGAAGGTGGGAGCATGAGACTTTGTTCAGAATGTTTAACTTTGTTCTTTGTTTTAATATCATTGAGATGCATTGAGGCTCCGTGTTCCTGTCGTAGCCGTTTCCTGTTTGCTGTAGTGTGCTTCTTGTTGGCACCATGTCATGAACCTTGGATGTTGCATTCTGGTAGGCAGCTAGCGAAATGTCAAGTTGAAAACGAGCTATTTGATTGGATGATAGTGATTTGCTTAGAGAACAGCATGATGGGAAATGCCTTAATAACTGATCTGTATCATGAGTTGGGCTGTTTCTGAAAATGATCCCTACTGCCTCTGTAGTGCACTGCATGGGGTATTAGCTCCTGGCTTTTAAACCCTTAAGTGTACTATGTCCAATTTTAGAATCAGTCTTGATAGCACGCATCACCCAGGGAGAAGAGGTACGATGACTCCTGGATTCATGCAATAATTCCATTATAAAGACGCCCTGAGCTCATGAGATTTCAGACTGTACATACAAAGTTTCATTTTGTAAAGGTGTTATTGGATTTTCTCTATAAGTCTTTGAAAGAATTTGATTGGCATTTTTTTTCTCCTGAATAAAGCAATTGTACAGCATGGTGTACTTTCAGTGGTGAGAATGAGTTTTTTATTCAGTCCTAAGAAATAAATAGTTGTTCAAAATCTGTATGGTGTTGTCTGTTAATACTGCAGAGAAGACATTTATATATACACTATATTACCAAAGTATTTGCTCACCTTCCTGGACTCGCATATGATCTTAAGTGACATCCCATTCCTAATCCATAGGGTTCAATATGACATTTCAACTCTTCTGGGAAGAAGAAACCTTCTTCAAGGTTTAGGAGTGTGTTTATGGGGATTTTTGACCATTCTTCCAGAAGTGGCCTCACAAATGCACGTACTGATGTTGGACGAGAAGGCCTGTCTCTCAGTCTCCACTCTAATTCATCCCAAAGGTGTTCTATTAGGTTGAGGTCAGTGCAGGTCAGTCAAGTTCATCCACACCAGACTCTGCCATCCATGTCTTTATGGACCTTGCTTTGTGCACTGGTACACAGTTGTGTTGGAACAGGAAGGGGGCAACTCCAAACTGTTCCCACAAAGTTGGAAGCATGGAATTGTCCAAAATGTCTTGGTATGCTGAAGCATTCAGAGTTCCTTTCACTGGTACTAAGGGGTCAAGCCCAGCTCCTGAAAAACAACCCCACACCACAATCCCCCCTCCACCAAAATTTACACTTGGCACAATGCAGTCAGACCATTCTCCTGGCAACTGCCAAACCTGGACTCGTCCATCAGATTGCCAGATGGAGAAGCGCGATTTGTCACTCCAGAAAACGTGCCTCCACTGCTCTAGAGTCCAGTGGCAGCGCGCTAAATTCCACTGCATCTGACGCTTTGCATTGCACTGGGTGATGTATGGCTTGGATGCAGCTGCTTGACCATGGAAACCCATTCCATGAAGTTCTTTGTGCACTGTTCTTGAGCTAATCTGAAGGTCACATGAAGTTTGGATGTCTAGTGGTTGACTGCAGAAAGTTGGCGACCTCTTCGCACTACGCACTTCATCATCCGCTGACCCTGCTCCATCAATTTACGTGGCCTGCCACTTTGTGGCTGAGTTGCTGTCATTCTCAAACACTTCCATTTTCTTATAATACAGCTGCCAGTTGACTGGAATATTTAGGAGCGAGGAAATTTCAAAACTGGATTTGTTGCACAGGTGGCATCCTATCACAGTTCCACGCTGGAAATCACTGAGCTCCTGAGAGTGACTCGTTCTTTCACAAATGTTTGTAAAAAACAGTCTGCATGCCTAGGTGCTTAATTTTATACACATGTGGCCATGGAAGTCATTGGAACGCCTGATTCTGATATAAAACAAATACCACACATGAAACCCTTCTTACTCTTACTACAGTCAGGTGAATTTGTCAAAATTTGGAAGCGCGACCATCTGAATTTACCTGCATTCAAGCGTGAGGCGCGCTGGCCACGCCAGTCCTGTAGGGGACAGCATGCGCGTGTTCGCTAGACTAGCGATTAGTGAGACGGCACATACGAAACCCACGGACTCTAGTGAGTGTTTATTGCTAGAAAGACCAACGCGTTCTTGCAATACAGATTATTACCTAACTAGTAATTTATTCAAAGTAGTCTGCAAGTCATAAAATAGCAGTTGAACTCGAAAGTTAGCCATTTAGCTGGCCACAGTTGGTAGCTTTATCTGACCGACGCATTACTAGCTAGCTAGCATGTCCGTTGTTTTTGTCCCGAAGAGACAACGCGGAAAAGCTCAAATCAATCAAGAAACTATACAAAGAGTAAGTTGGTTGTAAATTAGACATGTGTGTTGAATAGCTATTAGATAAGTTTGTGTTTAGTTATCCCAAATAACTAGTTAGTAGTTAGCTAACCTAGCTAGTTTAGCCTGTTTGTTAATCCGCCAGTCCAGTGCTAGGCTACGCGCTCACTTCGCCCTCGCGAGACTTCCAAACTGCAGACGCAAGACTTAACTAGCGGGTTAAAAACTTAACTAGACTAAAGTGATTTTTTTCGACGTGCAATCTTGTTTTTTACAGCTTCTGGACGAAAATGACCAGCTCGTAAGATGTATAACGGAGTACATGCAGAAGGGCAGAGCAACCGAATGTGTACAGTAAGCATGAAGATCGTTGAATATCTATTCCGTAGGTTGTACGAAATTTGGAGTAATATATCTGAATACAACCTCTGAGACTAAGCTCGTATTTAAATGTAAAACTTGGTTAATCCAATGAAGGGCCTGTTCAATTCATGCTACCTGGCTGCTTGTAGGAAACCATGTCACCATGTTTTGTATTTCACAGATACCAACAGATCCTGCACAGAAACATTGTTTATTTAGGAACCATAGCTGATGCCAGCTCGACTCTGCCTTCCACCACCGCCGTGAGTCTCACACAATTCCCAGCGAGATCATTCTTTATACAAGGCAGGCAAGGATGTGATGCTCTTTATGCGTTTTACATGAGGTCATTTCTTGTCTCCAGACTCTTTGTGAAGAGCCAACATCCCAGAATAGAACCAAGGACGTTTAAATCATGAACTCAAAGCAGATAATGAGGAAATATGAAGCCTTACAAGATGTGCCAAAATGTACTACAGCACTTGTACTATGCATATTATTACATCAGTCACTGGAACGTTTTATTTCTGATAAAGTTTAGTTAATTTAACAATTTGTGTGTTTTACTTCAATGTTCCTTATTAACTGACTGGAGCCCAAACTGAACAGAAATGTCTTACTGGCAGAATCACTTAAACCAAACAGCAAGATTGTCCAGTGGAAGTGAGAAGTCTTCCTTAATGAAACAAACCCATGGTGCGACAACAAGTGAGAAGCCTTAAGAGAGAGAGTGTATAAACGTTTTTCTGTTATGTTTATTTTTTGCATTGCTGGTACACTTGGGAAAGGTTCAGTTGCCAGCTCTAGTGAACAATAAGCAACATACGCTAAGAAACCCCCCCTTCATGTCGATCAGTTTGTTGTCTTCGGTTTTATTTCAAACTTTTTCATTATTTATTTTAGAAGCCACTAGTAAACCATTTTTGACACAGCTGAGAAATGCTAATGTTTACAGTCCAAGGTCATTGAAGATGTCTTAAAAAGGCTGCAACAGTTTGGGAGAGAACACCGACAAAGCAACAACCCCTACATTTTGATTGTGCAAAGCACAGAACTATAAAAAGATATATTTATATACAGCAAACGTGGATTCTCTGTAAACATGGTAAGTATGTTAGTTTTCAGAAAACATGGTCATATCATAAATACAGGCAACATTGGCATCCGCAAACATCACAAAAAACGTTAATATTCTGGGCCGTTTAAATACAGCCCACCGCCATAGAAACTGAAGACGTACGGGCTCAAAGAAAGAAAGAAACAAACACCCACACACCCCAATCTTAACATGTTTTTTAGTGTTTGTAATGGTGCATTTGGTAACCTTAGATATAATGTACATTTGAACTCTGTAGAAAAGAAAAATGTGCTTTTCACATCTTGGGAAAATAATGTTTTACTTAATATGCCTATAATGTTAACATATACAGTAATGGTATAACATGTAAGAAAATACAAAAATAAGATTAATACTGTCAATATTTGTACAAGAAATATAATTATTTCAAATGAACAAACGTTATGTTTATTTTTAGTGTGTCATTCGGAAGCAAAAATCAATCCAAAGGGGAAAAAAAATCTTGACCGTTTGCTTTGCCAGGGCCTTTCAGAGGGGGTGTTCCGATCCTTTAAAGGGCTCCAGATCACCAGAGCTCCATATTGTGAGCCCAACACACACTGCCCTGTGAACAACGCTTTGGTTGGAGAAAAAAAACAACAAAAAAAACAGAAGTGCTATCACTGTCACCATGGCACACGATTACTCGCCCCCAATGTTTTATTAAACCTTTTTTTAAACTTTGTCAGATGTTGAAAAAGTAGTGTATTTCTTTTCAAATTACACATCTGCTATGATTATTATATTTCTGCCGAGCCTGCTCAAAGCTTCTTCATAAAAAGAAGTAAATTATTTATATAATTTTTTTCTGTGTCATATACAAGCTATGGAACAGTAGCTGGGAGGTGTGGTCTAGGTGATCCAACGAGATTTGGCAGTTACAGCTTTTTGTCAACACAGTATGGTGATGGATGGCTTCCCGTTAGCGGTCCGAGGCCCATGCCCTTGTGAGCAACAGCAGGACAGAATAACTCGGAAAACATCGGCCGTCTTCCACAGCCTGACCGAGACAACCTAGTCGGAACTCAGGACCAACTCTAGAATCCCTGATATTCTATTAGTTGAAAATCCTCCATCTCTTAAAATGTAAAACTTCAGAGCTTGCACGTGGCTAGTCATGGATTCTAGACGGCTGGAGTTAGCACAGTGTCTGCTGACGCAGGGACAGAGCTGGGACGACAGCTTCACTACCTGCTGGAAACATGAATCATGCACTGGATCAGCGTACACGCCACTAAGGAAAACGCTTCCTTTGTAGCTGAAGGAACTAGTGGTGGATCTAAAATATGAAAGGAAAAGAAAAAAAAATCTGAATATGCCACAATGTTCAATACAAAGTTGCCTATAAAAACACGCTTGTCTAAGGAACTACCAAAATGTACAGGTTGGTAGAGACAGAGGGGCCGTCAGCTACAACCCAAAGTGGGGAAAGGTCCCGCAATGGCGAACAGCGAGACGGACCAGCGGGTTAGCCATGCCCACCTGTAGGTCCTGCCCAACCTCCTGATCAACAGCGAATCAGAGACGTGGCCTCTTAGCGGAGTGACTAACGCTGCAGCACACAGGCCTTCCTCAAACTGCCAGACGTACTCCATCTCACCGTCTGATCGGCGCAACACACCCGGACACTATTCAACACTCGCACAGTCGCAGACCCCCCCAGTCACGGCTGCCTCCCCCGAACCCTCTACAGCTGATCTAAAGCCAGTGTACAGCCTACCCACGATCCTCTGCTGCATTACTACACACGTAAACACTGGCCCCGGAGCAGCAGCGGGGGGCAGGCCGGCTCAGTACTGGTGCAGGTAGGACGGGCGATGCTCGGGTTTGAGCGGGAAGCTCTTGAAGCCTTTGCTGAGGTTTTTATGCTGGGCGGACTGCTGCTGCTGCTGCTGTTGCTGGGCGAAAGGGAAGCCAGTGGAGAGGCTGCTGGAAGGAGAGCAGTCATTGGCTGTTGACCACACCGGAGACTGCAGGATTTGCATGGAGTCAGCCCACTGGCTGGAAGGGATAGTCATCTGATACAGGGAAGAGCTGGGATTGGACATTGTACTGGAGTGGGAGGAGTGCTGCCATGGCGCCTTGGGAGGCCATGTTTTTGTTTTACTGTCCTGAAAGCAAAAGGAAGCTGATGTTGAAGGATTTCTGACGCTTATGAGTCCATTTAATTTATTTCAGAACAAAAACTACTGTGAAGCACTTCAGTCCTTAGTGGTTTAGAGAACTTTATTTTTACTATATCACAATGGGCAAATGAGTAAATATATGACTGAAATTTCTTTAAGCCAAGTCAGTTTTATTGATTGCTAGTTAATGGATTAATGCATTTTTGTAAGGCTCTACTTTAACTAAATTCACATCCACCACTGGGCCTGAACTGTTGGACACCAACGTTGTGTTTAAAGAGAGTTGGCATCATTACCTGGTTACTGTCGTCACTGGAGTGATGAAGAGGGGGAGATGGCAGTGTACACACTTCTGGCTCTCCACAGCTGTGCTTTCTACACACACACACAAATTGGTACATTCGGTTATCATAAAAAAAATTTAGCAAATCTATGTGAGACAGACTGGAAATAATGGAGAATAATGAGGGTTCTGTGGACACTAGGACCCTGCAGACAGTGGGAAAGGCCTACTCCATCTCCACATCAGAACTGGCTTTTACCGTCTTGGCTTGACTGCGGCTACAAGGTCAGGGCCAGAGAACATGGAGAACAGGCTGTCCCCATTGGCCGAGGACGTCTCATCACTCGAGCTGGCAGAGTCCCCCTGATTGGCTGACCAGGTACTGTTCACTGCCTCCCTGCTCAAGGAGAAAGTTCCTTCAGTAGAGCTCAAACTCTATAGCCCAGAAGAGGGTTCAGCACACAGGCCATGAGGCCCTGACATCAAATACATGCACAATACTGTATACAATATCTAGAAGATGATGCTTAGGAAGTCAATGCTCTATATCTCACACACACAGGAGAAAAAATATAATCTCCATATTTTTGAGCTGAATGGTGATATATGATTTTCTTTTATGATTTTAAGTCAGCATCGAATGTTTCCTGAGCCACTAAGGCAATTCCATGATTCAACGCAACTTTTGCTCCTGGCGAAGTCATTTTCAAATGTTTGTTTAGCAATTAGATTAGATTAACATTTATGCTAATGGAGTTTGAAGCCTCAAGATACTGTTATGGATAGCTAGCTAGTTAGCTTACAAGCGTCTTAGTTCAACAAGTAGCTTTTCTAACGAGAATTAAAATTGCAATAAAAATGTGAAGAGCAGAATCCATCGTGCTGAAACGCAGAGGTAACACTATAAACTGAGGTAAATAAACACCAGCCACATACACTGTAAACTGAGGTAAATAAACACCGCCCGCATACACTGTAAACTGAGGTAAGTAAACACCGGTCTCATACACTGTAAACTGAGGTAAGTAAACACCGGTCTCATACACTGTAAACTGAAATAAATAAAAACCAGTCACATACATGATAAAATGAGGTAAATAAACATCGGTCTCATACACTATAAACGGAGGTAAATAAACACCGGTCGCGTACAGTGGGCGAGAACAAGCTGTGATTAAGTTGCTCTGTAACTAGAGTGCCTCAATAATCTCCCTCATGAGGATGGATGTCGGTTATAACGCTGCAACTTAGTGAGCTGTCTACGCAGGCACTGTTTTGCGGGCAGCTGTCTATGTTTTGGGAAAGACACAGACTATATCAGTATAAACGAAATTGTCTCATCTTGGGTCTGGGCAATATATAGAGTTTAACACACACACACACACACACACACACACAAACATCACACACACACACACACACACACACACACACACACACACACACACACACACACACACACACACACACACACACACACACACACACACACACACACACACACACAGGAGGAGTCAGAGGAAGGCGATGGACTCTGCCATGGGCATCAGTGCAGTGCAGTCACAGAATTGGAATTGAGGATTGTGAAAACTGTAGAAACAGTGACTAACCAAATATGTCTGCCATCTTAACAGTTGCTATTGCCTGTAGTTCTAATATCTAATACCATTTTAAATTCCCTATATATATATATATCACCATTACTACGCCATCGATATAGTGTGCACCTCTAAATACTGAGCCTGTGAGTGGTCAGTCTGGCGGTCACTCACCCATCATTGTAGTACTCTGGGTGGGACCAGGTCCTGTGCTGGTCGTCGGGTAGGGGCCAGTTGCTCCGGGCGTTGCTAGGCCGACGAACGTGCTGTGCCTGCCGTTTCTGCTGCATGGCCTGGTTGACTCCAGCAACGTAACGTGCAAACTCAGGATCCGAGCCAACTGAGAACAAAGGAGTTCCACAGTGAGTGGACGGAAGAAACAGAGATAGAGGGGAAGAGTGGTAGAGATAGAAGTGAGGCAGAGAGGAAGTAAACAAAGGATCTGAGGGTGATTGGGGGGTGTGTGTGTGTGTGTGTGTGAAGGTAGGTAGGTGTGTGTGTGTGTGTGTGTGTGTGTGTGTGTGTGTGTGTGTGTGTGTGTGTGTGTGAAGGTAGGTAGGTGTGTGTGTGTGTGTGTGTGTGAAGGTAGGTAGGATGTGTGTGTGTGTGTGTGTGTGTGAAGGTAGGTAGGGTGTGTGTGTGTGTGTGTGTGTGTGTGTGTGAAGGGAGGATCTCAGTCCAGTGTGCTCTATTGTGGTGGTGTGTTTAGCCCTGAGCTCAGTCTCTTTATCCTGAGTGCCCAGCACAGCAGAAACACACAATGGAGCAGTCAAACCCTCCACGAGCTGCACTACAGTACTGAACACGGGAGCGCACTGCCAAACCAGCACACACGCTTCACACGGGACTGTCTCTGACTACACACAGTGCCTTGTCCCTCATACACACACACAGACAGACAGACACACAGACAGACAGACACAGACAGATAGACAGACACACAGACAGACACACACACACAGACAGACACACACACACACACACACACACACACACACACACACACACACAGTTTGACCTCCCCAAACTGGAGACAGGCTGGTTGCATCTCTCGTCTTAAACACTTTAGCAGAGAATGTGCAAATGCGTACACAGTGTGCCTCACCTGCGGGGTCAAAGGGCATGGCGTCTCCCAGCACGCCGAACGCGCCCTGCTCGCTCTGCTCTCGGTTGGGCCAGGTGTTGTTACGCGGGCCGGGTGGAGCCGCCTTGTGGCCCAGCATCTCCGCCATCATGCTGTCCATGTAGGTGCTGACCAGCCCCAGACTGTAGAGGTCAGAGCTCAGGTCTGGCAACCCGGGCGTCCCCCACTGGTTCATGTGTCCCATGGGGGACAGGCCTCCGGGCGGGCCCTGGGGCCACTTCCCTGGCGCCCTCTGCTGGGGGAGAGACTGCGGGGGTGGCTGGGACGGGTGCTGGGGCGAGACGGGCGGGGGTTGTTGGGGCTGTCCGATGGGCTGGAGCAGGTGCTGGTAGTAGGGCAGGGCCTGTGGGGAGGACTGGGCGGGCGGGGGCGCTGGCACCTGCTGCTTGGGTGTGGTGGGGAGTGGCGCCACCTGCTGGGCGGGAGGTTGCGGTGGGGCCTGGGCAGACGGCATGCCGGCAGGCAGAACCTGGGCCTGAGTGGTGGGTGGAGCCGGCGGCTTGAGGTCAGCGGCGTTGCTCGACGCCACAGAGTTCCTCCTCTTGACCAGCGGGGAGGCCTGCTGCGACTTCCCCATGTTGAAGCCGGACAGGAAGTCGATGACGTCCTGCATCTCTTGGTCCGTGGGGAGGTTCATGCCTTGATCGTCGGGGCTGGAGCCGTTGGCCGGCGGCAGCGCGGGGTCGGGGGTTCCGGGCACACTCGTGTGGAGGAGGCTGTGCAGTCGCGCGTCGCTCAGGGTCTTGGGCTTGTCATCGGAGCCCCCGCCGCGGGAGGGCGTGCTGGGGATGGAGTAGCTGCCCGCCGCCCCCGAGCTGGACGACGTCTTCTTGGTGAACTTGGAAGTGAGTCTGGAGATGGTCTTGGGCAAACCGCCAGATGACTTGGTGCTGCCGCCGTGGTGAAGTTCAGCGGGGACGCCGTAGTCGCTCGTGTCCCTCTGGAGCTGGATCTGGATGGTGGGCAGGGCTTGTTCCCTGTGGACACACAGTGCACGCTGCATTACTACAGGCACAAGCAGGGCCAGCGGCCTTTTTTGACATCAGCTGCGCTGAAAAATGCTCATTGCAGCGACAAATCCCTCATCGCCATATCCCTCCTGAATAATTTCTTCTCACACGTGCAGAAAAACTCAGAAAACCTCAGCAGGGGGAGCCAGACGCCGGCCGCTAAAACATTTCCACACAACCTGAGGAGCATCAGCATCGGGTGCGTTGGGGCAGGATGACTGGAGTAGCTTGTGCTGTGACCTGCCCACACCTGCCCCCGGGGCAAACCAGTGCTGCAGGAGCGCAAGAGGACACTCACTCGCGATCCTTCCAGCGACACAGGTCGAAGACGGCGGTGTAGAGCACGTCCACTAGGCCCAGGGTCTTCTCAGGGTCCAGACTCCGCTGCAGCAGAGACATGGTGGCTGGGTCCTCCTTCAGACACCTGCCACCGTGATGCAGATCCAATCTGTTCAGTTCACTCACAACACCATCAATTTATACACCATCATCAGTCTCACATTTTACAAGAAAAACCCATTCAAGCATACAAGCTATTCAAGTGAAAATGAATCATTTACTGTAGTTGGTTTTTACTACAGTAAAACCAACATGCAAACGGAGACGCAGCCACAACAAACAAGCCGTCAAACAGACTGCAGAAGCGCGTTAAAAGTGCGGCTGAGTTTCACTGCTCGTGGGGAGAACTGTGCCAACGGCTCTGTGAAGCTGCTCTCTGCACTGTGGGACACGCACCAGCGCAGCAGTTACACACACACACACACACACACACACACTGGATCGAGAAATCAGCCTAGGTAGCTGCAAGCACACAGGCCCTCGGGGTGGGGGGGGGTCTATGTTTATTGTTTTGATTTAATTCTTTTGTTTAGTCTAATCAGTAAAAAGCTTCTTTAATTACTAAAAACGTTGCTTAGTAAGTTCATAAAAAGGAAAGTATCTGAGTAAAGGTTTAAACGTGTTATCCAAAGAGTAATGAAAGGGTTTTACTCACCATGTGGAGGGCACCTGCACTATGACCCTGGGTCCTTCTAAAGTAATCTGGGGGGCATATGCCTCCTTATGTTCAATCTGAGCCGTGTCAACCACAACCTGTACATATACATGGACACACACACACACAGAAAAGAGGAGTGCTGAAAACTAAGTATTAAACGCCTACATCCCGACAGCTAGAGACTTGCACATGATGGACCTAATCTCTACACAATACATCACTGGACACCTGCTGTTCTGCAGAGCAATAGAACCCTGATGATGACACGTAACCCGACACTCTTCCAGATCATTCCAACACTACTCAGGCCTTCACAGTTCTTCACAGATATCCTACTCTCTTAGTGCCATCCTAAACTTAGCATGTAGAAATATAATCGCAATTTGATAATTTTGTGTTCTAGTAAGCCCCTCCCCCTGCCCTGCTGTGCAGACAATGGCACAACAGTGGCCACTCCTCCAGACCACAGTGGCCACGCCTCCAGACCACAGTGGCCACGCCTCCAGACCACAGTGGCCACGCCTCCAGACCACAGTGGCCACGCCGTATTAGTACAGGGAGATGGAGCACAGGGATTAATGGTGACTGAAAGTCTTGCTTTCCAGCCTTTTTCCTCACTCCCATAGTTCTTTGAAAGACACAGAAACTTCCTTCCTCAGTTAACTGGATTCACAGAGCTCAGTGTCGGGGGAAAGCCATGTTTCCTGCTGCACAGGAAGGGCTCGATTGTTATTTATAGAGCAGGTGTATCCTCTTAACGCAACTGATCTCCATGGTAACACAGTGCCCAACAAGCAAACAAACACACACACTTCACGAACACCTTCAGTCTCTCACTCTCTCTCTCACACACACACACACACACACACACACACACACACACACACACACACACATCACTGAACCCGAATTTCAAAACAAAAAAAAAAAAACTATGGATCAGGCTGCATTCTCTTCTTGGAGGCAGTCAGTTCTATTGTTCTGAATCACTTTTACGGAAAAGGTTTGTGACCAAATGGTTTTATGCCTGGGCTGTTAGCCAGTGCAGGGTGGAGTCTGGTCAGTCGGGGGCAGGGTCGGGCCATGGCAGGGGGCGGGGTCTGGCCAGGCCAGGGGGCGGGGTCTGGAACTCACCAGGCCTGCGTGACCGAAGAGCAGCTGCACGGCCGTCTTGCAGGCTCCGCGCCAGCTGGACGGACACACCAGGTTAAGCACCTCTGTCACAGGGGCGTCGTCTGGAGGGGTCGCCCCGTTCTGCCCCGATGCCTCCTTAATCAGCTGCAGCATTGTGTGCTAGAGAGGGCAAGACAGACACACACAGTGACACACAGAACAGGAGGGACGACAGAAATGCAAAATCACAAAATTTGCCACCATTAAGAAACATAAATCACACTGATCAGTTGTTCGTGCTCTCTAGGAGTGTTGCAGCTCACTGAGCAACAGAGGGATCAACTCTAATGTTCACAATAAACAGATCCACACAACACCAGCCTTTCTCCCGTCCTGCCGCGCAGCTGTTGTTTTGGAAAATGACAGCAGTGAAATATAAACACATATTTCCCAAGACAAGGCCAGACAGGAAGGAAAGAAACCACGAGCCATGTAGTTTCTCTGAGAGACGGCAGGGTGCAGGAGACCAGACACGGGTCAGACATGCAGAGCGCTCACTAGGCTGCCTGCATCTCTCACCGGCTCCCTTTCATTTGGATAACTAAGCCTTTAGATGCAAGTGAGCATGACTGGTCCAGGATCAGCCGGAACAGGCGAGAACGACCCTCACCCTGACAAGGCCCCGGGCCGCACTGTTCCGGGAGTAACTGGGGGGCATGTAACTTATCACACTGCATATTGGTGAGAGAGATAACAGACAATTTGTTTGCCAATGGGTTTGTCTTTTTGTCTTGGAACAGATTCTATAAACACAGCCGGTCAAACACACAGCCCTGTAAAGGTGTGTGTGTGTGAGAGAGAGTGATTGAGTGTGCATGTGTGTTTGTGTATGTCCTGTATTGCAAAGGAATTCAAACAGAGTGGCTGTGAGAGGAAAGAAGAATCAGGAAGGACTGAAAGAAAGCAGGCAGACAGGGCAGAGTAAAGGTGTGTGAACTACAGACAGGGCAGAGTAAAGGTGTGTGAACTACAGGCAGGGTAAAGGTGTGTGAACTAAAGTAAAGGTGTGTGAACTACAGGCAGGGCGGAGTAAAGGTGTGTGAACTACAGACAGGGCAGAGTAAAGGTGTGTGAACTACAGACACAGAACTACAGGCAGGGGAGAGTAAAGGTGTGTGAACTACACGCAGGGCGGAGTAAAGGTGTGTGAACTACAGGCAGGGCAGAGTAAAGGTGTGTGAACTACAGGCAGGGCAGAGTAAAGGTGTGTGAACTACAGGCAGGGCAGAGTAAAGGTGTGTGAACTACAGACAGGGCAGAGTAAAGGTGTGTGAACTACAGGCAGGGCAGAGTAAAGGTGTGTGAACTACAGGCAGGGCAGAGTAAAGGTGTAAAGGTGTGTGAACTACAGGCAGAGTAAAGGTGTGTGAACTACAGGGCAGAGTAAAGGTGTGTGAACTACAGGACAGGGCAGAGGGTAAAGGTGTGTGAACTACAGGCAGGGCAGAGTAAAGGTGTGTGAACTACAGACAGGGCAGAACCACAAAGAGTGTGTGAACTACAGGCAGGGCAGAGTAAAGGTGTGTGAACTACAGGCAGGGCAGAGTAAAGGTGTGTGAACTACAGACAGGGCAGAGTAAAGGTGTGTGAACTACAGGCAGGGCAGAGTAAAGGTGTGTGAACTACAGGCAGGGCGGAGAAGGTCATGTGACGTGAATTGCAGTACCGTTTTGAGCTTGAGGTTGTCTGCAGCCGACTCGTTGTAGGACACCCCTTTGAGGAAGTGTGCACCGATCTGCAGGGGAATCGTGGGTAACTCACACTGAAGGGGCTGGGAGGGAGTCTGCATGAGGCCTGCCTGCTGGGCTTCAGCATCACTACAGCAACCCTACACACACACACACACACACACAGTCATGTCCATCCCCCGCAACAGGATGCAGCATACACACACACCAAGATCAACACATCCAAGGCCACGTGTGTGAGTACAGCCAGTGCGGGCACAGAGATGCCTGTAGCCAGTGTGGGTCACAGCTCTGACCTCCCAGCAAAGACAGGGACATACACACATATACACGTACCTGCAGTGCAGCTTCCGTGGCTTTGGGCTTCAGGTGAAAGCCTCCTTTGAGAGAGTACTCACACTGGCCTAGAGAGTCCAGCGCAGACCTGTATGTCTGCGCACACACACACACACACACACACACACACACACACACACACACACACACACACACACACACACACACACACACACACACACACACACACACACACACACACACACACACACACACACACACACACACACACACACACACACACACACACACACACACACACACACACACACACACACACAGGTAAATTGGTAAAAAATTAAATGGCAGGGTACGGTGGCCTAGAAAACCCATCGCGCTGAAAATACACAAAGCAAATGCATCAAAATGACAAGGTACTTCAAATGTCAAAACGCTGCAAATCCAGTAACAACACAACGTAGAGTTTCTGAAGGAGTTCTTACAAGCAACGACTTTTGAGGTTTTTAGCCAGAAACAAGAGTTGTGTTATATAGTATCTCATTAGTTTGAACGGGGCTGAGTAAAGCTCGTGAAATGTAGCTAGCTCGGTATTTAGATGAAAACTAAGGCTTAAAAACACAATAGATAGATCACTTTATTAATCCCAGAGGGAAATTCACAAAATTATATACTGTACAGCACAACTCTTGTATCTAGTTAAAAACTTAGTGTTATTCCCTTCGTCTCTTACCAGGTTGTGTTTAGGCTATTTTGTGGAATCGTTCTGAGACATGCTGCATCATTTAACTGACCCGTGATGAAATCACTTACTTTTCACTTTTCACATACAACACGGGTAAGCTAAATGCTCTTTAAAAGTAGCTAGCTAGCTAGATATTTAGACAGAAACTAAGCCTTTAAAAACAACTTCTAAAAACCTAGCTAGCTACATTTATAGAGCTTTGCTACTTCAGTCCCATTCAACGTAATGAGACTGCTGTATAACACAACTCCGTCTCTGGCTAAAAACATACAGTCGCTGCTTATAATAATTCATCCAGAAACACTTCTGTTGTGTTGTGGCTGGATTTATAGTGCGTGATGGTTTTTCTTGGCCACCATAGGAGGCCAGTTCACACAGCACATACGTAATGGGAGGGCAGTTCACACAGAACTCTTAATGCCTCTCTGTCAGCCTTAAGGTTGTGCTGTAATCAAACTCGGCTCAACACGCCCACAGGCTGTGCAGCAGCAACACTGCAGCTTGGCCAACATCACATGGTCGAGGTCTCCTAATAGCAGAAGTCGTAAATGCTTTTGTGAACAGTGGGGCAGATCCGTGGCGTCTCTGTGGAGGTGGTACTGCGAGGAACACAGCTGAGTATTTTTCAGCAGTGCAGGTCGTTCTGTGTAACGTTGGCCAAGTCTTCTGCAATATTCATTATGGGGGGAAGAAAATAACACGGTAGTCGTCATGACAGCAGACATGTTGTATGCCATATCTGATTAGCTATTTTACTGCTGTGGTTACCACATCCCCTCTGGTTTTACAGGGTTGGGTGGTTAAGAACTGCTGAACATTGTGGCAGCTTTCCACCTGTACTCCAGCACCTATGACTGAACGCAGAAGGGTAAAGACCACCTGCACACAGCAGGGTGGAGGAGGTGGGTGTGGCGAGGGTGTAGAGACGCAGCTCACCTGCAGGGCGGAGTTGATCTTCAGGTTGAGGTCCTTCAGCTGCTGCTCAGGCAGGGAGGGACTGTGGGAGCAGAACAGCTGCTGTACCTGGACACCGGGCAGACAGCCGTCATGCCCTCGGTCCCGCACACCTCGGTCCCGCACACCTCTGTCCCGCAGACGCGCTGTGGCCTGTAGCGCACGCAGACACAATCAAATCATATACACAATATTACACCAACTAATAACTAGAGTACTAAATAATGGAATATGTCCCTCCCAAAGGCCAACAAGGCTAATAATGAATGACAGACAGAAAATGAGACAATTAACATGATCTCATTTACCTTCGCTTAATCGATTTAGCATTTAAGCAGATATATGAAGAAATAGCAAAACCAAAGTTCAGTAAACCAACTGGTAAAACTAAATCCTGTCTTGCTTTAACAGTGGGGATTGGGGGTGCAGGTCTGAGCTCCAATGGTAAGCTGTTCCACAGACTCTCAGCAGCAACTGCACGAGCGCCGCCTCCTTTTAACTTCAGCCAAGTCTGTGAAACAGTTCCAAGCAGCCGATTGGGTGATGAAGAGGAGTAGGGTTGGAGTAGTTCTGTAACGTAAGCCTGAGCAATTCCATCTAGGGCCTTAAAAACATATACAAGAACCTTGAACTGGACCCTAGAACTGGACCCTAGAGTGAACCGTGAGCGGGCGGTGGGAGGATAAGCAGAGTAAGTTGCTCCTGTCTCTTTGTGCCTGTGTGCAATCCTGCCACTGTACTGCGACCAAACTGCAGACGAGCCAGATAGCAAAACAATTAGGCAAAATTAGCCTAGCAATATTAGCCATCAGTAATGTCAGAATGTTTAACTAATGTAACTGTGCCCACAGACCAAACCACCAGCACAACAGCCCCTGGCCACACAGGGGGGAAACAGGACGTCATATCCAGGACACTGAGTCAAAAAGATGACCAAGTCATCGCCAAAGCATGTCAGCAATGGTTCATAGTTCTGGAGTGCTCTGAAAGGGTGCAGGGGCTCCACAACATTCTCCAATGCTGGGCTCATGTTTGTGAGCGGACAGACACAGTATGAGAGGACTGTTCCCAGACCTGCTGCTGCTCTGCATGTCTGTATATAACCATAAGCACAGAAAGCATTGACCTGATCCTAGAACAGAGGTACTAGATTTCATACATAAATATGTATGTATGAGTTTGTAGATGGGAATGCCAGGTACATTCCTCAGCCATCGCCTGCCGATCTGGGAATGCTGAAAAGTAGGTCAGAGTGCACCGCACTACGCAATTAAGCTGCACTGCCCCACACTGTCTGGGTTTAAACACTTTTTTTGCGTGTCTGTGTTCTGAGATTTCAGCTGTTAAGCAAATAGGAAGAAACCTCTAGCTGGTTAAAATGACGCAACTCCAATGAAAAATGCCCCAGCCATAGAGGGCGTGTGTGTGTGTGTGTGTTACCTCTGAAGCCCCTTTCCACGAGCGTACAGCCTCGTCCAGCTCGCTGAGCGTGGTGGTGGGACCGGCGGGGGGCTGTGAGCGGCTCCCAGCGCAGCGCTCCTGCACCTGGGCAAGCGCCTCCGCCAGACACGACTGGGCCACAGGCTGCACCTTCTGCAGCGCCTGCGACAGGAACTGGAAGTGGACCTGCATCACCGTCAAGAAGCAGCGGCCCAGCACCTGAAGGGAAGGAGCGATGTTTAGCACGCTGGGCCAGGGTCACAGGGTCAGGCCCGCCACTCCTTCTCAGCGGACCTACTCACATCTCCTACAGCTACTACGGCTAAGGGTTCTCCGTGTAAAAGGTCGAACGCTTAAGGCAAGGACTCTAGGGTCTGGCTCAGGTCTACGCTGCTATGCCAGTGCTGAGTAACATGGACATGGGAAGCCTCTGAAAGTCCCGGGTTAGTCCCAGTCAGGGAACCTGGCTCAAGGTCATACATGTGGAGCCTGCAGTGTGGCCTCCAGTGCGCCTCAAACCAGAGATGGGCACTCAACTGAGCGACTCCAGTCGAAGTCGCACTTAAGTCGCCCAGAAAAAGACTTCAGACTTGACTTGAAACTCGTCCCTAATGACTCTCGACTCGGACTCGTCCAAAATCACTCGTGAACAATAAGTCGGTCCGTTATGCAGGCACTGCGTGCGAGTTATAGAAAAATATGTTGCCATTATTCCTTTTAAACTTTTGTTTCTGTGATTTGGGACGCAGCCCCTTTTCCCGTGACGCATCACAACAAATTAAATGGGAAACAAATTAAAGACACTGGAACGACCACATCAAACTTTATAAGACACCAGAAAACACACCTGGACAGGTTTGTGTAGTTTACATTAAACACTTAGCCGTCATTACAGCTAATATATGAAATGGTTATTTTCCATCTCCTGTCCTTAAGCTTATCTTGGTATTGACTTGAGACTTGACTTGGACTCCAGCCTAAAGAGTCGTGACTTGACTTGGACTTGTATTTTGCGACTTCTGAACATCTCTACTTCAAACCCACGACTGAGCTATTCTGTGCTGAACGAACCTAAACTGAACACTGTAGTCCTGGCTCAGCTGGACAGGAGCTGGAATTAGGCAAAACCCAGCACAAGCAGGGGACCCTTGTGGACTGAGCAGATGTTCTGTACTATGATCTGTACTACGTCAGACTGTGGTTCTCGTCAATAAAGGGTTTCTTTTTCAAGCATTTCAGCTCTAGCTGATGTGGAGACCTATAATGCATCAGACGCACAGATACGACCCTCTCTTGAACCCTTGTGTTTCATCACAACAAATGAACAAACAAACAAAGCCCAAACACTCACAGCCGATACTACTTGGCAAGTAAAACATGTCAGAATAGTCATTTTGATTAAGCCGTTACAGGCATCAAATATCTCCAGGGGTACAACCACATCACATCTGAAAGTTTCATGTCTTTGATGAGGATCCTGGTGTTTACATATAAACTATCATCACTCTCTTCTCCCAACACAGCACATATTTCGAACACAAGTTCCATTCATCCTGAGAGCTGCT
The DNA here is from genome assembly GCA_020368025.1 of Brachyhypopomus occidentalis. Taxonomy (NCBI): domain Eukaryota; kingdom Metazoa; phylum Chordata; class Actinopteri; order Gymnotiformes; family Hypopomidae; genus Brachyhypopomus; species Brachyhypopomus occidentalis. The sequence goes on from JAGXOD010000034.1 coordinate 1,089,828, forward strand.
CTCTCACTCACACACACACACACACACACACACACACACACACACACACACACACACACACACACACACACACACACACACACACACACACACACAGTGACAGGATGAAGGCAGCCTCTCTATCTGGACCCCAGTACCAAAAGAAGGGGAATGGGAGCTTTGAACACCAGCTCACAGAGATCATCACCACCAGCTCACAAAGGTCACCATCTCCACCATCTCTCAGACTTTTCTAATGCGTCATGCACTCACCAGTGCAAATGATCGCTGGAAAAATAATTCCAATATTAGTAAAACAAAACTAAACTAAAGAGTCTAAAACTGTTGCTTGGAAAGAAAATATTTGTCACTGAGTAAAGCTGCTACTTCTGAATAAAGTTCCATGGTAAAACACAACAGACTGATGGTGTTTGACGTGCAGGGCCAGCCAGACACGCCCACTCAGCCAAACCCCTGCTGCTGTTCTGTCTCCATTAAAGTATGGCGACGTTTGATGAAGGGCCATGTTTGTCTTTCATATGCCAACACATACATTTGCACAGAAAGTGCAAAACTAATCTCAGATCAGCGTTGCTGATGAGCTCAGGTCCAGGACTCGGACTGAAACGTGTCGGCTGTGGACTCGGATGCACTGTGAACCTTCTCAGCCACCAACACGAATGCTCAAGTGCTCACGCAGATCTCTGCAGGCAACAGGCCTACCTTAATAGGGAATCTCTCTCACACACACACACCCTCTCTCTCGCAATTCCATGGCCGAGGCCAGACTGTAAACCACTACAACTGATGAAACTCACTTAAAGGAGGCAGGATTTTCCTTGGCCCAAGACACTGTAGAGTACCCAACAAGTTGAGTTGTGAGTGTGTCTCAGGCTCTCTATAACTCACTCTAGGCCTGGTCCTCCACCACCACAGAGTATTTGAGCAATATGCAGAGGTGTCAATGGCAATTCACAAGTATAAATAGAGGGGGTGGGGGGGGCACACCGACATTTCACATTTCACCATGCAGTGGGGTTCTGGTGGCAGAGGCAAACAGGAACCTCTTCCCTGAGCAGGGCCAGGTGTGTGCTCAAAATACCTGGAGGGTAAGTCGTAAAAGAAGACACATGTGGCCCTGCCCCCCGCGCCATGGAGAGGATCGCACAACAAAACACAAGGCTGGACCTGTTTTAGACTTCCACCAGGACAAGACAGAGGAGGAAATGACACGCAACCCTGCACGGGTAGCTGCACCTCCCCCACAAGACTCAACCCTGCACGGGTACCTGAGATACAGTTAATACTTAGGCAATGGATTTCAGTATTCTGCATAAATATAAACAACTTTTGGCAGAGTGAAGCAAGGCAGATAGCTGACGTCACTCAACCCCAGTGAGCGATGTCCACTCTGGCTTTGCTAAATAGTAAATGGAAACTTAGGCCTTTGTTAAATAGTTCACACTTCCTGATACTATTTTAATAATAACATTCAATTGGTCAGGTCCACGGTAGGGAGAGCTGAATTGGCACAGCACTGAATCCAATGAAGCTAATCCCATTGAAGCACGTGGATGCGCTACAGGTTAGGCAGGACCGTCAGCAGTGAACGGGTGAAGAGGACACTAATGGTTCTGAAAGTGACAGCCATGGTTCCTCCATGACTCCAGACTTAACCAGTGGACACCCTCCCTCACAGTGGAAATAACCGAGGCTCTGTCGAGGAGCAAACAGAAAGAAAATACTCGTAGAATATATTTGTGCAGCGCTGCAGATGATGGCTCTGCTCCAGGCACACCACCACACCACAGAGGGTTCAGGTGTCTCGGAGGATGCTGGAAACCCCCAGTGTCTGATCTGGCCTGCAGCATAGGAACACTAATGCAAACCTGCTCCATCAAACAGCAACAAGATCCCCATGAATAATGGGCTTCCCTCACACAACAACCAAACAGAATTATCAAAACAAGACGCCTTAAAATGCCACAGTGGTTATATTCTGCATATATATGTGTGTGTGTGTGTGTGTGTGTGTGTGTGTGTATGCATGCATGCGTGCGTGCGTGTTGTTCGTGTCCCATCTGCGTGCGTGTGTTCCCATTCTCTCTGGCTAAAGTTTCCTCTGATGTGCTCCTAAGTGCAGTACACAGCCTTCTAATAAACCACCACATTTTCTTGCATATTTGTCAGCTGAGACACATGGAGCAGGCGATGAGAAGCCCCGAGACTGAAGAGAAAAAACAAAAGAAACCCAAAGAACAACCACTGTGCTGGACATCCAGACGTGGGTGGGAGGGGGGCTCCTGCATTCCACAAACCCCTAAATACAAAAACACAGACCGACTCAAGAGACATAAGAGCAGAGAGAATCCTTCACCCCGGTGAATGCAGAGAACACCAGGTCTTCCATCGCTACACTGATTTGAAATGGGCTTTTGACTAAAGCTTATTTGGCTTCTTGTGTGCATAAGCAGGACTGCAAACATGCTAGAATACTTACTACTTGAAAGGCGTCCATGGCAAACAGTGTTGAGGAAGGAATTTGGAACTAGGTGGAAAGTTTGATCTGCACCTCAAAATTCTACATTGTATGTTGAACAGAAGGTGGCGCCGGTGGGCCATCAAGCTCCGCCCATTGGTGCAGGTCTCCAGGTCTCCTCCTCACCACAGGATGCCCCATTTACGGATTGTGGCGCATAGCCTTCCTGCTCAGAGATGGCCACACCCACCAGGGCAGATATTCCTGACCCTTTAATTACTCACAAGCAGCCAACTCCACTAACATCCGCAGCTTGGTCAAGCTCAACTACCACGAACTTCCCAGGCGAACGTGTTTGACTTCACCCAGCACCCGTCTGCCAAGGTGAGTGAAAACACCATCCCGTGACGAGGCCGTCCGCCTGGCTGCCCGGACCCGGATACACACCGCCCGGACCCGGGTACACAGACATAAGGATCTGGGGTAACGTCACAAAAGGCCTCAAATCTTCAGATACAGTTTTTATTTTCACAAATCCAAATATGATCGAAACAGGAGCAGAGAAGCGGACTGAAGCTTTCCTGCATAGTCTGGATTCTGCGTGTTCGTTTAAAACCAAAATCAGTACAGACAACCCCATAGTGCTCAGAGACCAACCAAAACCTTAGTGAGGGCTCATTTGTGGTAAGAACTTCTTTTGAGCACAAATGTGTCTTTGGAAGAGAAATACTTCTTAGTTGATCTCTTGGAGATTACACAACTGCAAAAAGCAATGGCCTTATTCAGTCAAAAAAAATACCTCTCTCAGCAAAAACTGATGTTATGGTAACTAAAGGGAAGATTCCTCCTACATATTCTCAGAAACGACAGTGTATCTGGTATTTCCATTCATATGAAATAACCATTTCTTCTTCTTCTCTGTAAATTTCCTTACGTGTCACTATGTTTATTCAGCAAATAATGACAATGGCACAGCCGTCAGATATCAGCAGACCGGCAGACCAGTTTTCAGATGAACCCTAGTTAAGGGAAGAGTGCATTTTAATAGAGAACCAATATTAACTGGCAACTTCAAACCTGAACTTTAGGACATTTTGGCATAGGACAAGATTATAAGTAACTACCTATAAAACAAGTCATTGTATATTGAGAAAAAACATTTGTAGGTTTGAAATGCATTTCGCCAGAGAGTTAAAGCAGCACCACAGCCTGAGAGATCAGCCAACGTCCACAGGTGGCAGTCCACGTCCATGTTGTTTAATTAGCATGTGGACAGGAAGGGTTCATTTTAAGGAGAAGAGTTCAGAGAAAGCTGAACTGTCAATTTACATATCTCTACCTATTTAGCCGTTAGCGGATTAGCCCCGCCCACTCACACTGCAGTTTTTGGGAGTGCTTTCTGAATGAGGCACGATACAGGGTAACCAATAAGAACACAGTCAATTTCTCTCATGCATATTAAAAGCACACACAACTCTGTGTTTGTAGTGCAGTCATACCTCTACGTCTTGCAGGCTGAAGTCGTTCTGGTCTTTGAAGTTGGCGGCTCCAGCACTGAGCTCCATCAGCATCTTGCCGATCTCGGGCTTTATGGCGGCCGTGAGTCGGCTGGCCGCCTCCATCACGTGCTCCTGCACGTCCTTCAGCTGCGTGGCGGCTTTGGAGTAGCGTGAGTTCCGGAACACGCTGCCAAAGAGGTCCGTGAGCAAGGCGCTGGCCCGGCAGAACACGTTCAGCGCATCCAGGTACTTCGAGATGCCCTGCTGGAGGTCAGCGATCGCCGTCGTGGTACCGCTGCCGCCTGAGGGGTCGTGGCAACCAGAGGGGGAGGAGCCAACGGGCACCAGGGGGGAGGGGGCAGAGCAGGACGTCCCCAGCGGGGCGCTGAGGGTGCGGCTCAGTTCGGGCAGCGAGTACTGTTGGAGCTGATGCTGTACTTTCTGCTTGGACCCGCCAAGCAGGAAACGCCTCTTGTACTCCATCTTACTTTCTTGTGCACTGCAACAATACATAAGTGTCCCACACTCCCAGGAAGGCGCCTCTCCGACGGCGGACTAGGCACAGGTTCTGTGCGTGTTCACCTCTTCAGCGTGGGAAACGATTACGTTAACTCCTCCCCCGGCCCACACAAGAGTGGAGACTTTCTAAATCACGTAAACCGATAGTTTAACGGCTGCGTGAGCCCGGGAGTCATGACAGTGTTCCTGGTGGTGGCGGAGAGGCGAGACACAGAGGCCAAAAGACGCAGCGCTGCTGGAACTCACAACGTGGTAGAATTACAAGGGAAAGATGAAACAAACGAACAAAATCCCACAAGACAAACAGCGGGATCAACACACTCTGGCCGCTTTCTCCTCGGACTGCTTCACAAGAGCCTTCAAAATAAAAGACCCCAATCCTCTCCACACCACAAGTAAAGGTCCTATAGAAATTTCAAAGTGCAAAATCTATCCTTCAAATGGAAGCAGAGAGATCCTTCGTGTTATATTTCTCTATTGCATTTCCTTTGTTTTTATACAGACCTCTAAAAAATAGAAAAATCTTAAAAAGCTGTCAGCTGAAAAGCAAAAAAAGCAAAAATTTGAGGGTCAGAGGAACAACAGCAACAATCAGTGATGAGGAATAATAAGTGATGACCAGGCAGGCGTCGAGGTTGCAGGTCCACACACAGGACAGCAGTGCCCAGCCACCGTGTCGTGTTCCAGCAGGGCGGACAGATCCAGTCTGTCCCAGGGTCCCGGGGGGAGGGAGGGGTGGCTGGCGAAGACGCGCAGAGGGAGAGAGAAGCGACTGGGGAGGCGCGGCGAGCGGGAACCAGAGTGCCTGCGTAGAGCCCCGTGGCCACAGGCAGCAGAGTCCCAAAGGAAACGCACGCAGACCTGGAGTCTGAACACACTGTACACGCCGTGTCTGCAGACTCGAAGCGGCGGGGAGGACTCGGTCACTTCCTGAGGGAGGCAGAGACAGACAGACAGAAAGACAGACAGACAGACAGACAGAGAGAGAGAGGGACAAGTCACAGTGAGATCAGAGGAAGGATGTTCTTTGACTTTTGTTCCATCTGTTTCCTGGTATCCTGGCTAAACGAATGGAAAAAGGTGGCCAAATATATTTTACAAATAACCCCTTTATTACCCGCAAAAAATGTAGTCAGACAAAGGGAAGGGGGTTAGGCCGGCCACACACTCACTTTGAAATGACTTTTAAACTGAAGCAGCTCCATTGAGAGTAACACATTTTGGCCAAATAATGGAATCTGGAACATCAGCGTGTACCTGGACTGCTGCCATGACGACATGGTCATGCTGTGCTAGACAGCGCCACGCGCATCAGAACCCCACCGATGCCTCACGGGCCGACCGGGTGAGCTGGCCTAGCGCGTCATTGTTGGGGAACAGTGGAGATGTTCACCGAGCTAAATCACAATGGCACCATTCAAACTGCATGTCTTCAGCAGCCTGGCGCCACCATGCGAAGTGGCCGCCACTCAATTTGCCTGCGTGGAAAGACCAACGCTAGAGTCCCACCCCCCCACCAACCCCACAGTGGGCAGGGTCCTGTGCAGTGTCACCTCTGAGAGTGGCACGGTCCTGCTGGGAGACACGGTTATCAACCATAAAAACATTCCACAAGCTCAACATCCACTGCCTTGACATCTCACTTCCTTTGGCAAACACAGAGTGCATATGGGGTGGGTGCATCAAAGAGAGAGAGAGAGAGAGAGAGAGGGGGGGGTGGGGGTGTAGACCTAAACAACAAACCTTTCTCTGGAAAAGTTGTGTCATGTGCAGGCTGCTTCCACAGCTGTCTCCAGCTTGTCTATATGTGTGTGTCCGTGTGAGTGTGCGCGCGCGTAGTAGAGTAGAGGTGACGACAAAGGGCAATCTGCCTTGCTAGCCCAGTGCAAACAGTTGCCTGTGTTTGCCTTGCCAGGCCATAACGTCATTACATCATCTCTGAGCTTTTGAAGAGGTTGAATAGTGCTTCCCATCCCCCCCCACACACCCCCTTCCTTAACCCTCCCCTGAGAAGGCAGAGCTCCACCCTGTCCATCCACTCAGGGCTCCACCCTGTCCACTCAGGATGAGCGCAGGGACAGGACTTCGCCTGCTAATCCTAAACAGGAGCAGCTGCCAGCAGGGTGGCCCACAGGGCCGGGCGCTAAATATACCTGCTGAGGACGGCACAGTCCACAGGACGGCAGAGGAAGAGTGCGGTGGTGTTATGGAAGAGTGGGGAGGAGGTGGTGTTACGGAACAGTGGGGAGGTGGGGATCTGGAAGCTGCTACACGGTGAAGAGCTCTGTCCAAAATAATCACAGTAATGACATGCTATGATCAATAACAGAAAGGTGAGAGTGTGAGGTTAAGGTAAGTAGGCCATGTAAAAGCCTGTGGGAACAGCAACAACAAGGTCTGAAGAAAATAATGACACGCATCTCATCAGCCTGTATCTGTTCTCACATACCTACGCAAACAACACAGAGAAGTCAAACTAGTACAACATGCCATGATCCAAGTCCTGATTACCACCTATCTGAGTGCCAAAAGTTTGTGTATGTGTGTGTGTGTGTGTGTGTGTGTAAACACTGTCACCATGGACTGTGTAGGGAACTGATGAGACATCGAGTAAGACGGAAGTATCAATATTGATATGAATGGCCCCTCTGCTCGGGTTTTAATTCATTTATTCCATCACCCAAACAAACCAGTGACGAGGGAGTCGGGGAGAGAAAGACAGCACATGGAGAAAGAATACAGCACAAGAAGAGAAGAACTGAGAGAAGTAAAAGAAGAGACAGAGAGAGAGGGGGTCTGGCAGGGGGCCAGAACCTGGTGTGTGTAGTGTGACCCCCGGCACCAGGGTGCTTGGTGGACTAATGTTAGCTCAGGCCTGCTCCACTCGGATAGGAAGCCGGTTCAGGTTTCTCCGAGAAACCTCACAGTCGCCAGCCACAAAAACACTATCCACCCCAATGCCAAAGCACGATTTATACACCGGCACACGAAAAACACATGGATAGCCAGTGGACGGGCACAGAGCAGGTCAGCCGGGTCCTGCCCCAGCTAGCACGGTGGGGTCCCTCCTCTGCCCACTCCCTCACTGCCACTTGGGTCATTCATGGTTGGGTAACGGGCAGCTGGGCTGGATCAGCAATGGAAATGAAGGGACTACCCCACACCTGTACAGAGGAGGGAGGTGCGGGCCAGGACCAAACGCCGCTTCATTGGCACCTCACTGACATTTCGTCGATTTATTCTTGGAGGGCAGAAAAACATGTAGGAATACAGTGGCCAGCTGGCTGAACTGGTGATGTGAGGGAGGGCAGCTGTTGTCCAGGCTGCCGGGGTGCAGCGCAGCAGTCAGGCGGGCAGTGGAGATGCCAGAGTCGTGCTGCTCCAGCTGCAGAACAGAGGCCAACGTAAAACAAGTGTGGGTTTGAAACGAAGCCAGACAAAATTCAAGATTACTCCCCAACAATGACTGGCAAACCACAAAAGGTGGAGAGCCCATTTCGCCGCCGCGCATTCCATTTTAATAAGCGCTCATCATCTCCTGCACATTTGACAGTAAACATTCACGTGGCTCTTTAAAGTACCGCTCCTCACACACAGGCCCCAACACGAAAGCCGAGCACAGCGCCGGCACCCAGACAAGCCACGGAGCAGCAGGGGTGGAGAAGCAGAGGGTGGGGCAGCGTCGGGGTTCTCACACACAGACCATGGAGGCCCCTGAGCAGACAGCCAGGTCTGCTCCTGTTGCAGATCCGAGGAGTTCTCCACAACGGTTCCAAGGAGCCACAGCCCCACACTTCATTAGACTGCTCCGCCCTCCTCCAACCACACAGATGTAGCTGTATACTTGGTGTTCATCTTTCACAGCTAGGCCTGACTATTCTTTACGGTGTGCTACAGCAATTCATGCACTCGAGCTCTGCCTTTTTTTAATACAGCGCTCTCAAAAACACAAAAAATGATGGTTTTCATTGCAGTGGTATTATTTGCAGGTGGTCAAGCCAGTGCAAAGACTTTTTCAAATACATTTTCTTGATATATTACATTATCCATCTTCTGAGCATTTGCCTTCAACGACTTGTATGTCAGTCATGAAAAAAGTGCTTTAAGAATAAGACTGTACAACACAATTAAGCAAAGACTCCAGGTGCCATGAAGTTGTTCTTGCTGTGCCCATTCCTGCTGTTCCTAGGACTCATTTATGAAAACGTCTGTGATGTGGACGTTTGTCTGGGTGAGCGAGCTCTTCTGGGGCATCTGCTCAGGGAAGAGGGGCTCTACGTGGCTCTGCATGTGTTTCAGTCAGACCTGTGTTCATTATGCACCAGACACAGCTCCTCCACAACTGGGACAGAGCAGAGTTGGCACGACTGCTGCCACCACTGTCTACATGTAGGAGAGCATTTATGGGCTGTGCCATCAAGAAGGGTCAGGGCAGAGGTCAGGCCCAACAGCCACATAAGAGGCAACAAGCAACTGTGTCCTCACACACATGCACAATACTTCAACACATCAATACACAAAACAAAGCATGCTTCTTGAGAAAGAGATCAAAATGATAAAACAGATTACCACTAATAATCCTTATTCAATATACAGCAACACAGGCTGGTGTGTGGCAGTGATATCAATACCAGCCAGTCAGAGCTACAAACACCACAAACAAACCGATATTAAGCGATGCGATTCTAGAAAAGGATATAGAGTTTCATCAGCACATAGCTGACTGCAGCAAAAGAGGTCTGGCAGCATGCCTGTGTCGTTGCAGCAGGGTAAAAACCTGTGTGCTTCTGGCCTGCTTTAAAAACCCAACCTCCATCTAGTGCCAAAATTCTAGAACGTCCGAGTAGAAACCCAGCTGAAGGATAAATGATTCTGGAACTCTGGTCAGGCAGAGTTAAGATCACGAGCAGAACACATGGACTGGCCCTGGAGACATGATGCAACCTCGCCAATCGCATGGCTTCGTGCTCGGAGCCTGTGAAGGATGAAAAGACAGCAAGAGGGCCAAAGGAGAGGCTAGCTCACGTTCAGGCGGCAGAGCGCAGCTCACGTTTCAGAGGGAGCGCAGCTCACGTTTCAGAGGGAGCGCAGCTCACGTTTCAGAGGGAGCGCAGCTCACGTTTCAGAGGGAGCGCAGCTCACGTTTCAGAGGGAGCGCAGCTCACGTTTCAGAGGGAGCGCAGCTCAGAGGGAGCGCAGCTCACGTTTCAGAGGGAGCGCAGCTCACGTTTCAGAGGGAGCGAAGCTCACGTGGCACAGTGCAGTCATCAGAAGGCCTGCTGTCTGGCATCCCGGATGAGGGCTGCTGTGATTAAAAGCTTCTCTCCGTGTCTTGGCAGATATGGGGACAATATTGAACAGAGTCCCTTTATATCTGGGCTGGTGATGGAGCCAGAATGTGGATAAGTAAAAAGAAAATCTGTGTGCGACATGAGATGCGTGACCTGAAGCTGCAGTACTGTATACTGATGACTATAAACAGAGATGTGCTCTTAAAGAAAAAACGCCTGCATAACCAAGAGGCTGATGGTGCTGGGAAAATGAGAAGACTCGGGTGCCCGTTCAAATTTGGCAGCTAAAGTTTTTTTGATGCGAGACACGCAAGAGCACATGGGCAGGTCTACAGCGCACATCTAATGCAGTTTAGGTTGCAAGACAGTTACGACTTTTTCTGTGCAGCAGCCTGCAAGCAGCTTTTTTTTAGGCAAACTGGTACTAATGTGACTTTACATGAGTCAGACTGATTTTAGAACAAGTATTGGGGGGATGGGGGGCTCTATTCCTCATTACTAACTACATGCTTTGTATTTTGTCAAGTTTTCTGTGCTAAAAACAAAGCTTACAGACATCTCTTACCCAGACAAGCCGCTTACAACGTCTGCCGCACAGGCTAGCTCGCAAGTCTGGAGCATTCATAACAACTGTGAGTTTCTCTGGGGAAATGCAAATTTGTCATGCAAAGAAAGTAGCTAAGTGGACAGGCTTAGACTGGTTACCTCGGAAACAGAACAGCAAGCGGCAGCTACAACAGAGTCCCCCCTAAACACACACAGCACGGGATCCCAGACGTAGCCAGATCAGACATCACTGCACGGGTCAAGGCAGTTCTGTACAAACAAACTGAAAAGGAGCAAAGGTCAATTTGAAACCGGAAATGTTCAGCGTCTCTTGCACGTTTCTGTTCAATACAGTTCCCTTTCAGGAGATAAACACCATCTTGAAATGATCACCACCAAAAATAACAACAATTAATAATCAGTTTTATTTATATAGCACCTATGCATGAGGTTGCATGGTTTATGTATTTTGTAAAGCACCTGACAGAGTAAACAAACAAGCATTGGAAGAACCACGTAAAAACAGAGAGAGCCAATGGGAGGGAGCCAGGAATAAAGAGCCAATGGGAAAGCAGTGACCACAGGTATCATGCCTGTACGCCAGAGAGCGAACAAGATAGTAAAGGACAGCACTGAGCAAAGAGGCGTGGCTTAACGGAAATGGAATGTGCCCTGTACAAGTTCACAATGCATTCTGGGTAGCCAAACAATGCTGAATCTTTACACAAATTTAGTAAATAAATTCCACAGCAGAAAGAAATGTCTAGCCTGAAACAACTCCAAAAAAAGCAACTTTTCCTTGGTCCTTGAAAATCACAAAAGCCAGTCTGAGTGTGAGGAACACCGCACCCCCCTCCACACCACTGGCTGATGGGAGTAATGGCTCCTCTCAAGTTCATAATGTCCTAGCAGGAAGAACCCAGCGTTCAGTGTTAGGAACCTGTCGTCTGACCCAGTTCAGGCCATATTTCTGCCAAACCTGAATCAGAAGGACACGAGGCCTCTGTAGCACTGTGTTAGAGTTATATATACTATTTCATATATTATTTCACATATTCATATATACTGTATAGCCAATATTTTCTCTGTATTGTAGTTGTAGAGCTACTCTGTCCACACTGGGACACTGATCATTCATCCATAATGTTTTACTCATGTTCAGCTACATTGTGAAACTGATATTTTATCTGCATCATGTGCTGGGAGGAGTAACTGTACCAGCAAAAAAAACAGGCATGAACAAGATTATGCTGTTAGAAACCTTAGACTTTTGAAACATTACACATTTGCTTTTAAACCCAAACTGGTACAACGTATAGTACAATAGCCTGCATCCACTGCTCCATGCCAGGAGATCAAACGACCTTTCCATACACAGCGCGTGAGCGGGTGCCAGGGCGGAGGGCTCCGCACGGGCAGGCCCGCCACACCACACAGACACACGGTACCAAGAAACCCGACCTGAAAACCACACAAACGGAGAGGAACTGCTGGCTTCAAAACACCACTTTTCTGGGCTAATTACTGCAAACAGGGTAAAGTTCATGGGCATCATTAGGCTAATAAACCTCAACAAACAGTACAAAACGGAAGAAAATGTCAGCGGTTACGCTCTTAACGCTCACGCACGTGTCCCAGAGTGCTGTGCAGGAAGTGTTTGAAGGGGTGTGCGCGTGTTCACAACACCACACTGACCAGCAGGCAGCTCTCTACAAGCCCTCTCAACCAGACAGCAAACAGCAGCCACCCTGAGCTAGTAACCTTCTCTTGCCTGGCACATGAACTGCGTGGTGTTAACGTCAGTGCCTGAACATGATGAAGCGGAGCAGACGATTATTTCCTTCCAAATGGAGCGGGGAAAACAAAGCAGCATGTGTACATTTGTGTTGTGTCCATGTGAGAGATAAGGGGTCAGGGAAGCCCTTACATGGTAATGGAACACACTGGGTAAAGATGAGAGACTAACTTAAAGTAAATTAAAACTCTATCCTGTAACTCTTGGTTTTCAATGACATCATCCAGAAGGTGGAAAGGGCGTGAGAAGGTTAAGGAACAGTTAATGGAGGCTCCAACCAAAGCTCCCCACAGGAGAAACCCCCTAGACTAACTCACCTGCAGAGGTGTGTGAGCCTGTGAGTTTCAAGGTAGTTAGAAAAAAATGTAAGCCCAAGTTCAAACACCTCTCGCCCAACAAGCCTCAAACCTCAGCTCCCAGACTCCCAGCAACACACCCAACTGTGTCCAACCAATGTCTGAAATTAGGAATCAGACATACTATCAATCAGGTTACCAAAACATAAGCAAACAACTATTATAGGATGACTGGCAGACTCCTACCACTCTGTGTTCTGCTCTTTCCCTCTTCACAGCAAGGGGCAGAAAATGAATGAAACATGACACAAGACACAGAGGTCCTAATCTGTCCTGTTACAACACACCTCTTTCCCCATGAAAAGATTCCATTGTGACATTCTAAACGACTGGGGGAGAAAGGGGGGGAGAGATAGAAAAGGGGGAGGGGAGAAAGAGAGCAAGAGAGAAAGGGAGAGAGAGCATACTATATTCTGAACAATCCACGAACAACAACACTGGAATGCTTTGTTATGGGACATATCAGCCTGCTTCTCTGGTCAGTAGAAACAAACACACACACACACACACCCCTGAATTAACAGGCATGCAGGAGTACAATTAGAAATACTACACCACAAAGCAAAGACAGCCACACTGCATACAGAGGTGAGATTTATACAAATCCTTATGTTGCTACATAATCAGGACATACAGTATATTCGGTTACAGCCACAGCAAATCAACAGCCTAACTCTTCTTCCCTGGATACAGTGCAGAACACAGTGGACCATCTGCGTCTAACTACAGCAGGCTACAGCGACTGAGAACCACGTTCATCACAGGAATAAGCCCACCAGTGGTGTGTTCCCCACACTAGCGTGGCTCGCCCAGCAGGGCCCGAGTTCAGGATCACTCCTCTGAAGCGTTTCACCCAGCAACACAAATCTGACCACTTCTTTTTTTTTGCTCACTCCAAACTACATATTTCAACCCCTGCGCAGAAATTCTAAAAGCTCTGTCACGCTCTACACATGTGCGCCGCCTGGATGTGCAGTGTGTCTGAAGCACGGCCCACTTGTGCCCCAGCACGCGTGTTCTCAGCCCGGCCTGGTCTGGGAAGGCAGTCGTGGCTTTTAGGGAGCAGGACATCGTCACCAGCACTTCAGCAGGGAGACCTTTTTTTCTCTCTTTCATTCCCAAACTGAAGGGACCCAAACAGGAAATACATTCCACATGACCTCAGCAAGACCGTCGCCAAAGAGCCCAGCTTGAGAGGCACGCTACCATGGCAGAGCCTCACTCTGTTTGCAGCACTTAAAAAAGCCAGAGAGAGAGACAGACAGACAGAGCGAGACGGAGTCAGATACAAACAGAGAGAGAGACAGAGAGAGAGAGAGACGGACAGAGCGAGACGGAGTCAGATACAAACAAAGAGAGAGACAGAGAGAGACAGACAGGTCTTGTTGAGACATTATAGCTGCACTCTTGGGAAATGAAGTTTGCTTAGATCTGGGTTTTGTTAAATCATAATTCACAGCGCTGATTTCCTAAGCTCCAATTAAATGTATGTCTTGTGTTACAAACAGGTTGTGTGATGAGTTTGGAGTAAACAGTAATTTATTCCTTTGGTTAGTAGCTCTCAACTCTCATCTCTCACCTGTCCAACTTCATCACAGTCATTGTCTGGGGAGGCATGAATAAATGTCACATTGGTTATCACAGATTCATGTCTGTGTGTGAATATGCACCAGTATTTTTCTTTCAGAAGATGCATCTTTTTAAGTTGCATGATATCAACAAAAAACTAATGAAAATACAAACACCCAAGTGCCCAATAGTCAACAAAATTTGATATGTGGGGACAGGACTGCCTGTTTTGACAAAGCTTATAACGTTAAAATATAAAAAACTAATTATTTTGTGACATTAAATACTAACAAATAATTCAGAAACATTTATATAATTAAATATGTTTTACATTCGGAGCTTTAACTGTATATTCCCAGAGTGCAAACACCGCCACGCTCTTCCTTAATATCTCACTGAATGGGTTTTCTTTTCGTTGGAAATACCAGAAATCAAATGACATCATCATTGTCTGGTATGTAAGAAGCATATCAAGGCGCCAAGACGGTTAACAAATGCAACAGAAATGAAGATTATGTAAATAAACTACAGATTGTAGAAACATGAAAGTTACTTTTAAACATTAATCAACACACATGGAGGAAACGAAACTATTGTTACTTTTATTAACAACTGGATTCCTCGAGACTTTAAAATCTACCAAGCATGATCATAATCCGATATAATCGTATTCTTCGATTTTAGCTAGGTCTAATGGTTTCATTAACTAACTTACGTCTTACAGTTTCAAAACTGACTTTAGAATTATATATAGATCTTGTCTTTTGGAAATAATAATAAATGTATAATTCTGTATTTAGACAACGAAACACAACGAGAAGCAAACACACTACCAAGTGTAAAGGGTACACAGAACTTACCCTACCCTTTCAAGTTGCACTTGCGCGAACGACTGTCTTGTGGCGGGTCTTCGGACCTCATATGTGCTAGTTAAATTTAGTATTCAAGTATTTATTTTTTTAAAAATCCGTACCTTTGCAGGAAGGCACTCAGTTTCCTTAGGCGCAGTCGGTCAGTTTCACCGAAACTCGCGTCAGCTTTGCCGGGTACACTCCGCAGCGAGCTATTAATACGGCCTTTTAACGCCCTAAAGCAGCTTTGCTTGGCTGCATGTCTCTGAGCTTGGGCGACGCAACGGAGTTTAACCCTGCATTCCTCAGCCTTCCGTGACACTCACCAGCGAAACCACCAAAGCGCCAGCGAAACCATCAAAACACCAGCATTTAGCCACATTTTATGAGAAACAACCCCACGACCAGCGGCATCATGCCAACCAATATATCAACCTAACTAGAAAAAAAATAGTTGCTGGTGACTAGTTAGACATTTAGCAGTCTTCATAACACAAATGAAGACAGGACAGGCTCGGTTAGCTAGCAGTGTGAATGGATCCGGACGTTTGTGCGCGATCCGAATTCCAGGTCGATGCGGCCAGTTTCGAGGCTAATGTGAAAATCGGGTTCAGTTAGCTACAGCGAGCTAGCAGCGACATTAACCAGCCCTGACCGTATTTAGCGAGTTTAGCCGGTCAGTAGGTAAAATACGCTAGAAACCATCTTAAACTTCAGAATCAGTTAGTGGGTGTTAAACGTCCTCGAAAATAAAAAATAAAAAGGAATGTGAGCAGCAACAACACTCAGGAGGTTGAGCGCTAACCAGTTAGCCAGCCAGCTAACCTGAGGTAACGTTCCTGTCGCGCGCAGCTAGCCGCTCCACAGGCGTTAGCGCCAGCTAGCACGTAGCCTGGTGCCGTACGACACGATTTTAAAACGCACAGGGAACTTGAAAAACAACTGTTCGTCCGCGCTTCGGCGGGTCAGTAACCATAAAGATCAACCTCACACTAGGCAAAGCTGGGCATCGCGTTAATGAAATAATAAAAACGTGAATCTACAGGGGATAATCGCATCACTTACCAGCTATGTATCCCACCCTCCTGACAGAGAATCCCTGTCTGTGTATAACGGAAGTGACGTCTCTCAGTATCAGGTCAAGCGAAATTTGCCCGGAGAGGGAGATTTCCAGGTGTACAACAGGCATGGCTGGCTCGTGTGTTAAAAATATTTTAGTAGAGGAGGTTTAAAGATCTTTTAGTAAGGTGGGTTTAAGGATTTTTTAGCAGGGTAGGTTTAAATATATTTTAGGTGGGTAGGAAAACCTATTTTTATTTTATTGTATTTCTTTATTCCTATGAATGACATCCACCCGAAGAAAAGTAAAATAATAACACAACGGTTATGCCGATATGTTAAACGATAGTCGATATGAGTTTGTTTACTGAATAGGCTGAGTGGAGCCAGACTAGACTTCAGTACTCTCATATACATAGAAAATGCAAAATTCAGCAGATGAAAACTGCTGATTTGGATGTAAAGTCTCAGAATTTGTAGTGCTAAATTTGATTTGTTAGGTATACAGAGTTAGATTTTATCTGACGGAAACCCAGTATAATTCCTCAATAAAAAGAGCAACAATTATCTCCTCGTGATCACTAGTTTAACGAGCCAATAATATGATACAAATAGGGTATTCTGTATTTTTATCACAGCATTTGTCACAGCAAGCAACCAATCTACAGTAGAGCTATGTATATTAATAATATGCATATATTAAACTAGCAAAATACTGTCATACTCAGTATTTGTACACACCACATCTGATACACACCGATTCAAAAACAAATTAACTACAAATACAGCCAGGCCAGTAGTTAGTCATCATGGAAGAGGTGGGCTGTCCTGCCCTCTAGTGGTGGGTGTCGTATCACAGACGCGTAAGAGTGTGGGCATTTTTTGCTGCAGGTGGCGAAAGACTCATAGTTGCAGGTGTCCAAGAATGGGCGTATAGGTTCTTGATTCGCCTTCTTGTTTGTTAATATTATTTTTATAATTGTGGTTGTTGTTGTTCACTATTTTATTGTGTAAACTGCTACGAATTCATACCTACCTTCTATAACAAAATCGCCAAAACTGCAAAATTATTAAGAACATCTTTGAATACTTGCCTTTTAGTAAACCTTGTGAATTGAATTTAGAAATTAGTGTACTCTTTCAAGGTATCTTAGATGTATACACTGCACATCTATATGTATATACATGTGGTTGTGGAGGAGCAATTTATCGATTAGATATCATAACCAAATTTGTCGACACACCGTTAAAAACCGATACAAACGTGCAGCACACTAACTAAAGGCTGCCCGCCAGCCGTCTTTGCTGCACTGTATACAGTTGGAGTCAAAGTCACTGGCTGCTATAGTTGGAGCAAACAGCTACGATTGGACGAGCTGCACGTTTAGCCGTCGGTAACGGTACCGGTTTCTTGGGGGACGTCCTTCAAAGACGGTCTGCAGTCCTCGTGTCACTCTACCCGCCAGCGTTCTGAGACGCGTCCGACATCGCAATGGGACTCGCGAGCGACCCAAACTTTCAAAAGCTCGAGCAATGGTACAAAATCAATGGCGGGAGTCTCAATATAAGGCAAATGTTCGAGGCTGACAAACAGAGATTCAACAAGTTCAGGTAAGATAACCTGTCCCTCCGAAAGGTTTGCGCAGAGCACAGGTTGGAGACGGTGTACAAAATATTCAAAAGTATATTGAAAATATGACAGATAATATAAGTGAGCAATTTCCAGCGTGGCTCTGCCCGGACGGTCTGTGTGGGCGGGGTCGTCCACGCTATTCACGGACAGATTGCAGGTACATAATCCAGCCTGGTCCACCATGCTGCGGAGCGTTTAATCGTCCACTCATCTCAGTATGCCGTACATGAACAAACGTGACATTACTGTATCTAATAATGCACGTGTACACACTAAACTACATACAACCTCTTACTCGAATACAATACGGAGGTATTGCTTATGAATGAAGTGCGAAATATACACCACATGCGAAAATATAGGGTTCAAATTTCTTTTTTGTCTTGTTTTTTTTTTTACTTTAGCAATTGTACGGCCGTTTTTGGTAGAATTGGTTTGGCACTGGTAGCAGAATTCACCGCGTGTACCAGCCGCACAGTGATTCCACGACGTTCGAGTCTGCATTCGTATCGTTTACAAGCCTTCACAATTATGGCATTGTGTCTATTCTGAGACACAGATAATAAACCTCAGATCCTGTATATTCCATAACAATTCTGTGAAATTAGAAAATGCGCACAAATTCTTATGTTTACCGCATACAAGCATGATGACATTTTTACTTGTTGAACCTTATTTAAGTTTTCCCTAAATAATAAACGCACGACAGAAGATGGTTACACCAGACAAAATGTAAGAAGACAAAACCCAACATCCTTCACTTTCAGAATGACCCCAGCGTGGACAGCGTTTAGACGGAAGTGATTATCTCCTCTAGAAACGATCTCCTCTTTTTTAATAGACGACCTTTTATGTGAACACCATATACGTATCATTGGAGTGTTATTTTACATGTTGTTAATAGTTTATAAATAACAGTCTTTATACTTGTATATGTATTGGTTTGTATGTATGATTAAATTCATTTCAACATTCTGAATGTTGAATGTTGAATGTCTTCAACAAAAAAGTGTTCACAGTACGTTTTTTTTCTTTGGAAACCTTTTGGAAGGTTTAGATGGTTTTGGAAGGTTTGCTTTTTCATTATGTAGGCTACACATATGGTGCAAGTACCAAAATGTAGAAAATAGTATAAGAAAGAAGGTTTCAGTGGTGTGTCCATGTGCATTTTATTTGTTTAATCATTTAAATTGTTTGCATTTGGGTCCTTTCCCACAGCTTAACACTGAAAACAGATGATGGAGACATTCTTCTGGACTACTCAAAGAACCTAATCACTGAGGAAGTTCTGCAAATGCTGCTTGAGCTGGTAATGAGAAAAGAGTTCTCACAAAGCCTCATCTTCATCACAGCTTCATCACAGCATCATCACAGCTTTATCACAGCTTTATCACAGCATCATCACATCACCATCACAGCATCATCACAGCTTTATCACAGCATCATCACAGCTTTACCACAGCATCATCACAGCATCATCACATCACCATCACAGCATCATCACAGCTTTATCACAGCATCATCACAGCATCATCACATCACCATCACAGCATCATCACAGCTTTATCACAGCATCATCACAGCATCATCACATCACCATCACAGCATCATCACAGCTTTATCACAGCTTTATCACAGCATCATCACAGCACCATCACAGCATCATCACAGCTTTATCATAGCATCATCATAGCACCATCACAGCACCATCACAGCTTTATCACAGCATCACCACAGCTTTATCACAGCATCATCACAGCACCATCACAGCACCATCACAGCATCATCACAGCATCATCACAGCTTTATCATAGCATCATCATAGCACCATCACAGCACCATCACAGCTTTATCACAGCATCATCACAGCTTTATCACAGCATCATCACAGCATCATCACATCACCATCACAGCATCATCACAGCTTCATCACAGCATCATCACAGCTTTATCACAGCTTTATCACAGCTTTATCACAGCATCATCACAGCACCATCACAGCACCATCACAGCTTTATCACAGCATCAACATAGCACCATCACAGCTTTATCACAGCTTTATCACAGCATCATCACAGCACCATCACAGCACCATCACAGCATCATCACAGCTTTATCACAGCATCAACATAGCACCATCACAGCACCATCACAGCTTTATCACAGCATCAGAGGTGAATGCTCTCTCTGAAGGGGCCTTAGTAAATCTCTGAAGGTCCCATGGTAAATTTCTGAAGAGCCTGTGGTAAATCTCTGAAGGGCCCATGGTAAATGGATGAAGGACCTGTGGTAAATTGCTGAAGAGCCCCTGGTAAATCGCTGACGGTCATTACACATGACGTGCATTTGTTTTCACATCCAGGCGAAGTCCAGGGGAGTGGAGGCTGCTCGTGACAGGATGTTCTCTGGAGAGAAGATCAACTTCACTGAGGTTTGGACCTAGCCTTGTTTTTTCTCTGGCTGTCTTGGTTGTGTTCGTCCAGCTGCAGAGCCACAACCCCGGCACAGAAGGGACAATGCTGCACTGCTCCTGTTGCCACTGCTCAGCTCAGACCCTTCCTGAAGGACACTGGGTGTGATAGCAGAGACATGCTCATCTGAGCAACTATTCAACGCTGCGACCTGTTCTTAGAACTGTATGGTCAGAGCGTACTTAACCAGTTTTTCTCCTATATAGGTGTCTCCTGTTTAACTGTGTCTCCTGCCTGAGTGTGTCTCCTGCCTGAGTGTGTCTCCTGTCTAATTGTGTCTCCTGTCTGAGTGTGTCTCCTGCCTGAGTGTGTCTCCTGTCTAATAGTGTCTCCTGCATGAGTGTGTCTCCTGCCTGAGTGAGTCTCCTGTCTAACTGTGTCTCCTGCCTGAGTATGTCTCTTGTCTAATTGTGTCTCCTGCCTGAGTGTGTCTCCTGTCTAATTGTGTCTCCTGCCTGAGTGTGTCTCCTGCCTGAGTGAGTCTCCTGTCTAACTGTGTCTCCTGCCTGAGTATGTCTCTTGTTTAATTGTGTCTCCTGCCTGAGTGTGTCTCCTGTCTAATTGTGTCTCCTGTCTAACTGTGTTTCCTGCCTGAGTGTGTCACCTGCTTAATTGTGTCTCCTGCTGTGTGTGTTCAGGATCGGGCTGTCCTCCATGTTGAACTGTATGGTCAGAGCGTACTTAACCAGTTTTTCTCCTATATAGGTGTCTCCTGTTTAACTGTGTCTCCTGCCCCTCCTGTCTAACTGTGTCTCCTGCCTGAGTATGTCTCTTGTTTAATTGTGTCTCCTGTCTTATTGTGTCTCCTGTCTAATTGTGTCTGTGTTTCCTGCCTGAGTGTGTCTCCTGCCTGTTCAGGATCGGGTGTCCTCCATGTTGAACCTGTCTATAAGGTGTCTCCTGTTTAACTGTGTCTCCTGCCTGAGTGTGTCTCCTGCCTGAGTGTGTCTCCTGCCTGAGTGTGTCTCCTGTCTAATTGTGTCTCCTGCCTGAGTGTGTCTCCTGCCTGAGTGTGTCTCCTGAGTCTCCTGTCTAACTGTGTCTCCTGCCTGAGTATGTCTCTTGTCTAATTGTGTCTCCTGCCTGAGAGTGTCTCCTGCCTGAGTGGGTCTCCTGTCTAACTGTGTCTCCTGCCTGAGTATGTCTCTTGTTTAATTGTGTCTCCTGCCTGAGTGTGTCTCCTGTCTTATTGTGTCTCCTGTCTAACTGTGTTTCCTGCCTGAGTGTGTCACCTGCTTAATTGTGTCTCCTGCTGTGTGTGTTCAGGATCGGGCTGTCCTCCATGTTGCCCTGAGGAACCGCTCCAACACGCCCATCATGGTGGATGGCAAAGACGTCATGCCCGAGGTCAACAAGGTCTTGGAGAAAATGAAGGGGTTCTGCCATGTAAGTGTCTCAGAGATCGAATAAGATTGTCAGGCGGGCCACTGATGTAGGAGAGTAGTAGTAGTAATAGAACTACTTAGTGTGCACCCTCTCTCCCAGGGCCCTTAAACTCCCATATCCCAAATCAAGACAATGTATAAACCCAATAGGAGGAGTGTTTCCTGCTTGAAGGGCACCACAATCCGCTTCTTTCACTTCTTTTTTCAGTCTGCTAATCCATGCTAATCCATGCTAATCCATGATGCTAATCCATGCTCAAGTGCTGCATGTAGAATATTTCCATTGCTGATATTTTCTTGCTGTTGCAGAGAGTCCGCAGCGGGGACTGGAAGGGTTACACTGGGAAGTCCATCACTGATGTGGTCAACATTGGTATTGGAGGCTCGGACCTGGTATGTGGAATACGGCCGCTTCATCACCCAAATACTCACAGAGCTTCATCACCCAAACACTCACAGAGCTTCACCACCCAGACACTCAGAGCTTCATCACCCAGACACTCAGAGCTTCATCACCCAAACACTCACAGAGCTTCATCACCCAAACACTCACAGAGCTTCACCACCCAGACACTCAGAGCTTCATCACCCAGACACTCAGAGCTTCATCACCCAAACACTCACAGAGCTTCATCACCCAAACACTCACAGAGCTTCACCACCCAGACACTCAGAGCTTCATCACCCAAACACTCACAGAGCTTCATCACCCAAATACTCAGAGCTTCATCACCCAAACACTCACAGAGCTTTGTCACATAAACACTCACAGAGCTTCAACAACCAGATACTCACAGAGATTCATTACCCAAACACTCACAGAGCTTCATCACCCAGAAACTCACAGAGCTTCTGTCTTTTCTTCTGCTTTCCTTTCATTGTGTTTTTGTCTGTCCTACCCTGTCCTGTCTCACCCTATCCTGTCCTGTCTCGCCCTGTCATGTCTGTCCTACCCTGTCCTGTCTCACCCTGTCCTGTCTCGCCCTGTCCTGTCTGTCCTACCATGTCCTGTCTCACCCTGTCCTGTCTGTCCTCTTTCCTTCCTTCCATTTATTATAAGTGCTGGATGGTATTTGCCAAATTTGTCCACACTGTGCTCCTGGCACTTTGGTAAACGTCCTTATATGTGGTGTATGTGGGCGAATAGTGAAGTCTGAGTTATTTTACATGACACAGTAAGTGCAGTGAAAACACTGGGCCTTAAACACCCAAAAGATAAAAGACAAATAACAGATAACCATGTGGTTGGTTGCGTGTAGCATTCAGAGCACAACCTGTGTCATGCCTCTGTTTGCTAGGGTCCTCTGATGGTGACCGAGGCCCTGAAGCCGTACTCCAAAGGTGGGCCACGCGTGTGGTTCATCTCAAACATTGACGGGACACATGTCGCCAAGACCCTGGCAGAGCTCAACGCCGAGACGACTCTCTTCATTATCGCCTCTAAGGTACCCGCAGAACAGACACCCATAGCACTGTGGATCTGCCTCATACGTCTCAGATACAGCGTGGTGTGTGCAGCTGTCTGTTCTGCCTCAGTAATCTGTGTGTGTGTGTGTGAGTGTAAGTGGGTTGTAGGTTGCATGTGTCTGTGTCTATGTGTCTATCCTCAGTGTGTGTGTGTGTGTGTGTTGAAGGGGAGGTCTGTGTTTGTTTGTGCTTTTTTGGTTTGAATGTGTGTGTATTTTTGGACAAAAGAATTCCTTCTCTCCTGCATTCCAGAGCCAGAGTTTGATCTGCTGTATTATCCAGCAAGTTATTTAAATGAACCAGTCACTTCTCTATATATATGCTGGTTTGAACTTGACTCTGTGCTCCTAATAGGCAAATAATTTTGTTAATATGTTAGTGTCTGTCAGACGTACTAGCTAATGTCGTCTGACTCAGAAAACTCAGACAGGAGAAGGGCAGTACCCATCAGACCAGCAGGCAACTAAGACCCTTAGAACAAGAGTCCATTCAACAAATCAGAAAAACACAGAGGGGAACATGAATCAGAAATTGTCAATCCATGGAATTAAAGAGCCTGTCCCCCCCTCCACACACACATACACTCCCTCCCACTGCTCCAACCCACAATGCCAAGATGCACAAATCTTTGAGTGGAACTGAAACTCCAGTCTTATAAAAGAAAGGCAAATCTTTTTCTCCCTAGTCCTAGTTTGCATTGATCACACTGTAAGCCCTCTGCTCTTCCATCTCTCTCAGACCTTCACCACCCAAGAGACCATCACCAACGCAGAGTCGGCCAAGGAGTGGTTCCTGCAGGCTGTCACAGACGTGAGTTCTGAGTGTTGGGCT
The DNA here is from genome assembly GCA_020368025.1 of Brachyhypopomus occidentalis. Taxonomy (NCBI): domain Eukaryota; kingdom Metazoa; phylum Chordata; class Actinopteri; order Gymnotiformes; family Hypopomidae; genus Brachyhypopomus; species Brachyhypopomus occidentalis. The sequence goes on from JAGXOD010000034.1 coordinate 1,113,558, forward strand.
ATCGCCCCAGGAATATCCTGGGTTCCACACTTGTGCCTGGTCCCGTGCACAGCTAGTGTGCGAGCATGAGTGTGCGCCAGGCCCCTGACTCGTCTACACTAGACTAGAGACTAACAGTCAAACTGATGTGAATACTAGACTGGTTGACAGCTGTCCATCATCCACAGAGCTCCGCGGTTGCCAAGCACTTCGTGGCCCTCTCCACCAACGCTGTGAGTTTATTCACATTTAGAACACATTCAGAAGTTTTAGAAGAAGTTTCTTCCAGCGTTCACATTCGTAACGTGTTCTCTTCCATCGGTTTTCACCCTGCAGCCCAAAGTGAAGGACTTCGGTATCGACACAGAGAACATGTTCGAGTTCTGGGATGTAAGTGTGTGTGTGTGTGTGTGTGTGTGTGTTTCTGATGACTCCTTACTGCTGTCAAGTGTATGAGCCTGCCTTTACTGAAGGGGCCTCTGGCTAAAGCTATTAATAGTGTGGTCTTTTGCCCTGTGAAGTAGGCGGCTGGGCGCACACTCGGGCAGCTGCATGGTAACCAGATTCTCTCCTCATAGAGCTCCACACTCTGCCTTTATAAATACAACCTGACCTTCTCTAGTGCAGAAGTCGCTCAGAGGGGCTGGGTCACCCTAAAGGGCGTCAGGCTAGTTTTAGTTGCATTGTTGATATTTAAAAGGGGGAGATCTCAACTATGTACCCTTCATGGTGTGTGTCAGATGCCGAGTGTTCAGTGAGATGTGTGGCTGTACTCTGTCATGCCCCTCTCTCTCTCCATCTCTCTGTCACTCTGTTAAATATCTTATCTCTCCAACTCCAACTATGAACAGCAAGCAATAGCTAGACTTGACAGCTAGAATGATAAGGAAATCTGCAGCTTCGAGAACTTAAACTCAAAAGGTCTCAAATGTGATTTTTTTCTGTATTAAGGCCTAGTAGAGTTTTTGCTTTGGTCGATGTTTACATATAAAATGTTTACAGCCTGTGAGGCTGTCCGAGAGACTGGGAACACTGCGATGGCACTGCATGAACACTGCACTGTGTCCTGAGTGTCCTGGGTGTTCTGTGTGTTCCTGGTGTCACAAGTGTCCTTAGAAATATTTCTAATATGTTTTCGAAAAAAATTACTTGGAACGGTTGAAACACTTTTTAGTAACTTTTTAGCAATGTGAGAGCATGAAAAGTGCTATGTTAGAAAAGCGTAGCATAGGTGTTGCTGTGAATAGCCAAACAGAAACTGGAAGGTTTCTGTGTAGTGAACAGCAGAGCTGTTTGTCACGAGCAGCCGCCTTTTTGGGAGTTACAGGGAATGAATTGATAACTGACGTTATCTATTTAATAAAACTGTTTTAAACCTGTTTCCCAGTGGGTGGGAGGACGCTACTCCTTGTGGTCTGCAATCGGACTCTCCATCGCTCTGCACATTGGTAAGTTATTACGTCCTTACACAAATGCTTCACACTCAAATGCTGGCTTGTAATGATCATGATTTCCATGGTGATATGAGGCTCAAGCATTGTGTTCATCCTTTTCCTTCTCAGGCTTTGAGAACTTTGAAAAACTGTTAGCTGGAGCTCACTGGATGGTGGGTAGAGGTTATCACTGTAGAAATGAAATGATAAATAGAAAAAAAACTGGAAAAAAGAGCAAGCTAATAACAGCAGATTGATATTATTATTATTATTATTATTATTATTATTATTATTGCTGTATGTTTGCTGTCCCTCATGACAAAAAATGGATACATAAAAAAATGACACATATATTTACATGCAACATTTTAGATGGTATTTTGGCATCTTCATTTGATGTAAACTTTTGTAACCATCTTAGCGCGGGGTAAACTCCACCTAACCGCAGGGTAAACTCCATCCGCCCGCTCTGTGCAGGACACCCATTTCCGCACAGCTCCCCTGGAGCAGAACGTACCGGTCCTGCTGGCCATGCTGGGCGTCTGGTACATCAACTGCTTCCAGGCCGAGACGCACTGCCTGCTGCCCTACGACCAGTACATGCACCGCTTTGCTGCCTACTTCCAGCAGGTGGGACACCCCCCCCCCACTCCAACACACACACACACACCCTCCACACCCTTACCACACCTCCTCCGCACTGCGACCTTTACACTGCCTTCATCATGTGCAGGGCGATATGGAGTCCAATGGAAAATACGTTACGAGAGGCGGCAGTCGGGTGAGCTACCACACAGGGCCCATCGTGTGGGGAGAGCCAGGCACCAATGGACAGCACGCATTCTACCAGCTTATCCACCAAGGTGAAACCTGCCTGCTCCTCCTCCCACAGGGACAACCTTCCACACCAGAGTCTCTCAGTCCTGTCCTCAGGGACACTGGGCCAGTCCAGGTGCGTTTCTCTGTTCTAGCAGCCAGCGCACCTGAGCCAGGCAACAGCTCTGCATCCAGCACACCTGGTTCAGAGCTGTACCAGAACAAAATCCTGGTGTGAAGATGACTCCCCAGGACTGGACTGACAACCTCTGACCTACATGACATCAAACACATGCCCACTTTAACCTGATTAGCTTATTCAGACCCTTTGATTAAACGCAATGGAAGACGATAGGCTGTAAAACAAGGGGAGTGTCTGGGGCTGAATGGCACAGGCCTAATGGATATGATGAGAGGATCCTGTCCTGGATCACATCTAGATCTGACCCTGCATGACTCAGCATCTTGCAGCAGGAAAACTGTTCTATCTTGTAAGCTCTGCTCTGTCCTGCTCTATATTTATCGCTGTGTGTGTGTGTGTCTCTGGTGTGTGTGTCTGGTGTACGTGGTGTGTGTGTGTGTGTGTGTGTGTGTGTGTGTGTGTGTGTGTGTGTAGGAACTCGTATGGTCCCGTCTGATTTCCTCATCCCTGCCCAGACTCAGCACCCCATCCGCAGTAACCTGCACCACAGGGTACACAGTTCACATTTTTCTTCTCTGTGTATTCCCACTCTCAGTGTGCTAGACGCTGTGTTATATGCAGTGTGACTCAGATACGCTGACCCACCGCTACTGAACTGAACGATGACACAAACCCTAATTGCTTTTGAAATGATGCCCAGCAGTCACACACTCATACCTCCACCAGCACAGTCCCCAGGAGCAACCAGCTCAACACCTACAGTAACAGAGCTAACGCTCTGATGAACATGGTTAGCCTTTCAAATAAATTCCACTTGGCCATGGCTCAAAACTGAGCAGTCAGGATCAGGGTTGGTCAGCATTCTGGGCCTGGACAGGACTGGACTGGCTAGGATATGCACTGTGAGATAGTTGGAGGTTCCTAATGAACTGGCCAGCGAGTATCGGTACAGTGTAGTGTTTCTAATGCAGTACTGGTGCGTCTTATTCCACCTCTGGTTGTGTGTGCGCATGTAGATCCTGTTGGCTAATTTCCTGGCTCAGACCGAAGCCCTGATGAAGGGAAAGACGACTGAAGAGGCGAAGACGGAGCTGCAGGCCGGAGGAATGAGTGCTGAGAAGCTGGAGAAGATCTTGCCACACAAAGTGAGAAAACAACATCAGTGGGCAACTACTGTACATTAGTAGATGTTCATCTCCACTGCCCCCTAGTGGTGATGTTTAGACTGCCGACTGCAAATATCTATTGGACCTGGGAGGGGGTATGAAAGTGAGGGCCTGAAGGGCCACAAAGTTCAGATATGAACAAAGAGAATACGACCCCAGTAAGGATAAACAAGACTTTCATTGCCACTGTTTTTTTTCTACAGAATCAGTTGTTTGCCGGGTGGATCCCTGCATGAACACCTTACCCATGCGTATTTGTCTCTGTTTGAAGGTATTCCAAGGAAATAAACCAACAAATTCCATAGTGTTCAGGAAGCTGACACCGTACACTCTCGGAGCGCTGATCGGTGAGATTTTAGCTCTCCCTTCATGGACTGACCTGATACCTCTGTCCCTGGAGGTCGGTTCAGACAGGCTTAGTTACAGCCCTTTTTTGACACACCACAGGCTCTGGACTGGTCCAGGTATAAAACCCTCCTAAGCACTTGGGTGTCGAGCCAAGGCCATTACACTGTGGTTGGTCGCAGCTAAACTCGACGAGGCCCCCAAGAACAGGGTTGGGTAGCCATGTTTTATTAGATAGATACATACAGCTGTGTTATTGATCTGTTTAAAGTAAATGCACTGACCGTCATGTCTTGTTCACTCTGTTACCACGTTTCCCTTCTCAGCCATGTACGAGCACAAGATCTTCCTCCAGGGCATCATATGGGAGATCAACAGCTTCGACCAGTGGGGGTAAGTCCCAATATCCCCAACAGCCCCCAACACCACATGTATGTGTGTGTGTTATGTGTGTGTATGTATATGAGGACCAAAATCAAACTGTTCATTGGGTCTCATGTACACTGAGTGAGGAGCACAACAGCAGCAATATAGAGACGTGAATGAGCAGTTGTTGGGTGAGTTGAAATGAGAGCTGGTTGGCTTGGGCTCCTCCCCCACTACAGGGTGGAGCTTGGGAAACAGCTGGCCAAGAAGATCGAGCCAGAGCTGCAGGACACAGCTGAGGTCAGCTCTCACGACTCCTCCACCAACGGCCTCATCAATTTCATCAAGAAGAACTTTGCTTGAACACACATACAAACATCAAATATGCTTCACAGGCCCCCTGCACCCCCCCCCCCCCACACACACACACACACAACCACCATCCCGCCCCCAAGGCTCACGGGATATCCACAAGCCATGGCGCCTAATGCTTTCAGACAATTTCACCAATGTGCTGTGGAGGTCTGCATATATGAACAATTGCCTTAAATAAAAAATAAATATGTTTTACATATTTGTGTAAAAAAGTACTTCAGAGTCATCTCAACTAATAGTGTATAAACACTATGTCTGTGAAATTGTTTAGTCCTTCTGCACTGATCTGTTCTGAAATGATCCAGTTCTTGCGATCCAGATCCCAAATATCAATCCTAACCATTCTAAAAAGAAGTTGCTCTAGATTAGCAGGAAATGTTAATGTGCCTTTAACATTGTCATATGAATCTTTAGTTTTGTCCTGGCTCTGAAACGCCAAACTGTTTCCTTGTTTGGTATTAATCTTGTGACTTTTTTGTGTGATGAGTGTGACTGCTGGCTCTTGGTATAAAGAAAAAACAAACAAACATTTCCACGACTGACCACCAGGTGTCGCCTTATGTTTTTCCTTGACTGTTGGTCAGCTTGTTGCATTCTCAGTGCTGCTTCTGAGGAACAAAAGGTCAAAGGTTACCTCTGTTCCAGTCTTCCCAAGATGGGCCGAATTTCAGGATTCGGAGAGACAGGAATCAATCCCAAACCCATCTGGGAAATGTCCTCACTCACTCTGTTCCACTCAGGCCAAAAACCAAGGGTGTCCACCGAATGGCTCAGAGTAAAAGCCGTTTTAGAAGGACAGTTAATGTAAACTCCAGCCAGCTTTAATTCCACATTAGTGGACAAAACCATAGAGTGTGACTATTGGCTGATAGAATTTTATTTATCTATTAAAATTTTGCTTCTGAAGTATTCTGAGACTCATGGGTATGAGAAGAGAAATATGAACCTCTGAGAGACTGGCTCAGGGAGCTTGTTGCCTGGCAACGACTCTTTTTACTTCAGACCTAACCAAGCCATAGTTTATTTTCAGGCTTGGTTCACAAACACATTAAACGAGTTTTGATTTTGTTCTGACATAACAATACTGAAAACAAAGTACAGTGTGCAGTGTAATGTTAGTACGCTTGCTACCTGCCTCTAGACAGGGTCCTGAACAGAGTACAGTATGACACTGTAAATCAGCATAATCCTGAGTGTAGAACCCAGAGTGAGTAATATTTACTGAAAGGCCATGGTTGTGTGGGAGATATATTAGTGCAGTTGTAAGAACATAAGCCCTAGAATCTGCCCTCCACACAGGTTTGGTGTCTTCACAGTTGTCTTTACCAACCGCAACATATTTTTAACCTTTTGGCTTTTTTGACCTGTCAGTCAAACAGTATCCACCACCTGTTAACCACAGCCATCATGACTTACATAATTCTTCCCTGTCACCATGGTAACATAAATTCCATATTCTCGAAGTTCCCACTGGAGTGAAGATCGTGTGAATTGAGTTGGATTCATGAAGATGCAAAAGTAGAAATGATCAGTCTGGGGTTTCACAGCTACGTTAAAATTTTAGTTTGAAACTATTTCAGTTTGTTTGGACAAGTGCTCTGAGAGAGCTGTCCCAGGCGGCGAAGAGGCCTTGTGAATGTGTAGCTCAGCACAGTGGAAGTTACAGCTGGCTTCCACGGAAGATGCATGGAGCTGGGAGGATGAAGAGTGTTCATAAGCCCCTTGTAGTTCGTCAGTAACTGGGTCCTGAATGCTCTGTCTCTCCCCGTCAGGAGGAGAGAGGCAGCTCTGGAGTGTACAACCATCACCCTTTGTCCACAGGAACGAGGAGTCTCCTCGCTGATCTCTTCTGCGTCTGCCTGATCTGAGGGGGAATTACAGGGCTGACTCTGGGGCTTTTTATTTCTGCCGTTGTGTCTTTTAGCTCATAGACTGAAACGTTGAAAAAACAAAAACACAATTTGTGTGTGTTTTTTTTATTATGCCTTATATTACCAGTATATCTGCTGCATGCCTTGCAGATGCAGTATTCTCATTCAGAGACTCCATACATTTCCAATTTAGTTTTGTGAGCACTTCTGAAGGAGATCCCACAGGTCTTTGCCGCGAGCCCCAGATCAGGCCTGCCTCTCATTCCCACGGCCTGCACAGTCACATGGAGCTTCATGTCACCACAGCAGCAGGACCAATGGTGAGGCTGATGTGGGCCGGCCCTGCGGTCAGCCCTGCTGGGTGGTCCAAGGCCTCCTGGCCATGTGGACCATGGACGCAGTGTCCCTTTGGGACCGGAGCTCCTTTACTATTGTGAAGACCCAGACAGCAGCTCTGAAGGTAAATGCAAAGCTTCCAGAGCTCAAACAGTACATTCACACAACCTGACAGGACAGACAGGACATCTCGACAGATAGGACAACAAGACAGACAGGACAACAGGACAGACAGGACCACCCGATACCCTTTACAGTTTCAGTCATGTTACATAGTGAATTCAGTGTTAGGACTCTTGATCAAAGACTCTCACTGGTATGACGCACTATATACTGTATCTGTACTGTATGGACTCAGTATGTAGTTAAAGTTAAAGTCAAATTTGTTTATCTAGCGCTTTTTACAACATGTTGTCACAAAGCAGCTTTACAAATGCATGCAGATCCCTAATGAGCAAGCCAGGGGCGACAGTGGCAAGGACAAAACTCCATAGGCGGGATTAGGAAGAAACCTTGGGAGGATCAAGAGTCAAAAGGGAACTCATCCTCCATTGGGCAGCCCAGCTAGTAGGAGTCCATATTTATAGTTCTGTTTCTAGGCCAAGCAGTCACAGTCCATCCAATGTGGATGTTGAACCTCAGGTAGGAGTCGGCATATTGGTTTCATCCAGCTTCCTTCTGTCTTGTTTTGATCCTGTCTGTTGCCTCTGTCTGCTGTTGCCCTGTCTGCTTCTTTCACTGTGCTGCCTCTGCTGATGGCGTGGTGTGGCTTACCCTGAGTGAGCTCTCTCCACACGTCCTGCTTGGTGTGGCTTAACCTGAGTGAGCTCTCTCCACACGTCCTGCGTGGTGTGGCTTAACCTGAGTGAGCTCTCTCCACACGTCCTGCGTGGTGTGGCTTAACCTGAGTGAGCTCTCTCCACACGTCCTGCTCCTAATGCCTCTCACATTTTCCTAAACTACTTCATCAAAGATCACCAATCAAAGGTGTCTTATTTGTAGATGTCGTATGTAAATTTTGAAAGTCACAGAATATCGCTTTGGTAGTGGTTTCAAGGTCACGGAAAGTAATCTCTGTAATAGCTCAGTTACCTATACCCCTCCAAACCTCAAGGAGAAAGGTAGAACCCTTCAGCACTCCAGGAGGATTATTCCAGAACAAACTCTCGTGGTTGCTATGGTGTAGTGAGTGCTTCCTATGTTGGAGGAATGGGGTAACTCTGTAACAGAGAAAGCTGTAAGTTGCTTTGGATAAGAGAGTTTGCCAAATGTGTTCAAATGTAAAATATAAACTAACTGTATGCACACACACACACACACACACACACACACACACACAGGGCCCTCAGGGCTGGGAGAGTGTACCTAGAGGAAACGGTGCTATTATCCAGCATGAGCTCAGACTGCAGACCCCCGCCTAGCCACACACACACACACACTTTCCGTATGGCATGAGCGTGGTACGACACACCAGCACCTTCTTGTATAAAGCTCTCTTTGTGTTCCTCTTCCTTGGCGATAGAACAGGAGCACCAGTAAGCCGCATAAACATGTGAAGATGCCAGTGTTCGTGTAGTGAGGACTCACTGTTAGTGTATAGTGGCGACTCACTTGTTTGTGTAGTGGGGACTCAGTGTAGTGGGGAATCACTGTTAGTTTATGGTGAGGACTCACTTGTGTAGTGGGGGCTCAGTGTAGTGGGGACTCACTTTTAGTGTAATGGGGACTCAGTGTTATTGTAGTGGGGACTCACTGTTAGTGTAGTGGGGACTGTTAGTCTGGGCTGCATACTGAATGGGAATATGGACTTCTTTTAAAGAAATTAAACTGTACCTGTAAAACAGACAACACCTCACTAAAGCACCCGCACCTTGGGGGGGTGGGGGGGGGGAACAGGACGAAAAACCAGTCCAATCAAACACGGCCATGCCAAGACTGTGAGGCGTCAGTTGGAAAGAGCATCATATTTTTCTGGAGCTTTTCAAAGGTTTCTAAATAAAACTCAAAAGAAGAAGCAGCAACATATGCTGCAAAATGAAACAACGCGATCGGTGGCCTTTGAAACAGAGCGAAGGTGACTGCAGTGCACCGTGCTTTAAGTACACACACTAGGTGAAACCACTTCTGTGCTGTAATGAATTCGAGGTTTGTTGCTATGGTGCTCCACTTCTCTGAGGTTGTCGCTTTTTTACTACCTCTTCCCTTTTCTTTGTCTTCGTGTTGAATGTTTATGAAACAAAAAACAACAATAACACACCAATTGTAGGACCTGCTGGATAGATTTTGGTAAAACTGTTTCTTTGGACATTCGCATTTTTAAGTGATGATGTTCAGATGGATAATCTGGTAGATTGTAGATAATTGGTAGATTAGGGCTATTGTAGGACAGCCTCCCTGTGTGGAGTTTGTACTACACTGGAAAGATGGCAGCGTTTCATAATAAATCTAGATAACATGGTACACACAAAATATACCATCCCTTCTGACAATCAGTCTGTGAAAGCTGAGTGTTTACACACAGTATCGTACATCATTTGCTTTCTGCGCGTCACAGTCACAAACAGCCAATTCCAGTTCACAGAGCTCAAAAACATTCCAGTAGGACTCTGTGTCGTTTGGTTGATACCACGGGGAAGGTCCTATCTGGCATCATCAGGGCAGGATGTGATCCTGTCTCTGTGTCTGCTTCTGGGACAGGGTTGGCGGTCGTCCAGTCCTGCAGAGTCCTGATGATTGCCAGTAATGGTACGAATTCTGATGTGTGATGATAGCACAGTTGAGGAAACATTCTGATGTGTTTCCCCAGGGCAGGGCTTGGGTCCATCACACGTCTCATGAAGAACTGAACTAGCAAAGAAACATAAATGATAAGAAAAAGCAAGGACTTTGTTTATGCTAAGACTTTTATTTTGGCATCCAATTACTACACTAGTTACAATAAATTAACAATGACATCAGCTACATAAAAATAAACATATTTTTTCCCCAGAGAACTCATTACAGGATAAATGTCACTGTTCACAGAGTCCTAATATAACCCTAATTAAAAAAAAATAAACAACTTTAGTCCTAAGCTGGCTTTATTTTTCTAATATGATATGTATCTGATTTCTTATAATTATCTGATACAGCAGATTCTCACATTCAGTGAATCATGAAAAGAAAAGGCACTTACAGTTACTGTCCCTCAGAAATGAACACACACAGATCTGGATTAAGTTAACTACAAAACCACTTTATTGAAAAAGCAGATTATATCATCTAAGGTTAAATGATACGTCCCAGCTTTTAATACATTAAATAACTTTAAACTTTTCATGTTTAGATAAATAAATCTACTTTCCTTTTATTTATGAAATATCTAGGAAATCAAAACAAAAACAGGTGACAATAGAAGGCGAGATGTGTTGAGAACTACACAGGGCTACAGCGTACGTCATTAACCAAGACAGGCTCCAAATAAAAGCTAACATTTATTTACAGAGACTCTAGCTGTACTCTATGAAATAGTAGAACATTTTAAAGGGGATTAAGACATCACGGCAAGTGCGTGACTAGCACTTCGTTCAATAGTTAAATGTTTTTTTCGTTCTCTGTAGGAATGACTCGAGAAAGGTCTGAGGTTTTCTTGTGCATCTTTAGAAAACGGAATTTTAAAAGTGACGGGATTCTGGGCCTATGCCATGTCCTTGGAGACACTACCAGGGCAGGTGGGGAATGTGTACCTGAAGACATCTTCTCATCAGCGTGAAGTCTCCTGTGTGTGGACAGAGGGAGCAACTAGGAAACTGCAACTCTCCACAGTGCTGAACACGACCATGCGACCAAATCACAGGCTCAGACACCTGAACCCTGTTTCTGCTTCTGCCTGTCTCTAATCAGTAGTATTAAAGTGGGTTTCCTGCATGTGTGAGTGTGTGCTTACTGGGAGTGTCCAAACACGCACACAAACATTGCTATGGTAGAGAGTGGAGAGGTGGTGTTTACTATGGTAGAGAGTGGAGAGGTGGTGTTGATTTACTATGGTAGAGAGGGGAGAGGTGGTGTTGATTTACTATGGTAGAGAGTGGAGAGGTGGTGTTTACTATGGTAGAGAGTGGAGAGGTGGTGTTGATTTACTCTGATAGAGTGGAGAGGTGGTGTTGATTTACTATGGTAGAGAGTGGAGAGGTGGTGTTGATTTACTATGGTAGAGTGGAGAGGTGGTGTTGATTTACTATGGTAGAGAGTGGAGAGGTGGTGTTGCCTGCGTGGTGAGGTGGTGTTGCAACTCAGGTTGCCTGCAGCCCTCACACACATCCTCACACACACACACACACACACACAAAGAGTGGCCCAGCCACTGAAGGAGGAATGTAGGATAGCACACGTGTACACAATCGACGCTAGCTGGAGGCAGGTAGCTTCTGTGGAGCTTAGCTGAGACCTTTCAGGGGTCATATAAGCTGACAGCACACCAGAGCCTCCCCCCCATCTCCCTGAAGCCTGTCCAATAGCAACAAATGTACAGACCCATCAGGAAGAGCAAACCCCAGAACAGAGGCACCCTCCCTTCCAGAGACCCAGGGGAACTGCAATCTGCTCCTGGGACAGTACTGAGAAACCCCAGAGTCTGGTGCCAACTCTCTAAAACACATTTACACATGTGTTTAAACACACGTACACACACACACACACACACACACACATTCAGTGGATTTAAGACTGACCTCAAATTAAAAACAAAAACAAAACAAGCAAAACCAAAACACTGCTATTGGAAAACCAGCAAAACGATCCTTAACGTTAGTTCCTCAAATAAGGCTGTGAAATATATAATTAAATATGAAAAATACAGCAATGTGCAGCTAACTCCTCCAACAATATTGTGCCCATACAGTGTGTGTATATGTCAAGTCTCTCAAGGGTGCAGTACTAGTGATGAGTAGAACTGGTCCCAGTAGCAAGCCCCCACTCAAACCACACCGCACCCACCTAGAGGACAGGCCTACCATGCAAACAGGAGGAGTGGAAAAAAAACACACAAGACCAACAGCCCACACATTACACATTAACAGTGCAACTCAAAGGCAATGAGTGAAACAGTGAAGTGTGTGACTCTCAGCAAAGGGTCACTCCAGGTCAGTAAAGGGTCACTCCAGGTCACGCCCACAGCTGGGCGGTGTGCGTCTGTCCACCACCCACTCCTCCGTCCAGACTTGGCTAGGTGCAGCCTGTCCCGTAGCTGACGGAATGATCCCAGTCTCCAGGATCAACCAGCAGGATGGCCTCTGACCACTCTCTGGGGCTGGTCCTCAAAGGGTCAGAGGTCACAGGTCAAGCCTGTGACATCATCTGTGTAGTGAGGGGTTTTGGTGCTGAAGAGGAGGATGAAGTGGGGGAGGGAGCAAAGGAACTCAAGAGGAGTCGTTCCTGGGGGAGAGAAGGGGAGAGAGAGGGAGAGGAGCCCCCTACATTCTGTTTGAGGGGTGAACGTTCATTCTGGTGGCCCTGGACCCCCTCTGAAGCAGGGTACAGGTGTCTGCACAACCACTGCCAAAGCCTCCAGGGGTGTGTGCATTCACAGCTCTGTGACGTGGAGCGGGTAGCTGGCTGGTGGTGGGGTGGGTCCGGGGGCGGGACCAGTGGCGGGCCCGGGGGCGGGACCAGGGGCCTTCAGTCTGTGCAGGTGACACCCATGACAGAGGAGGTGTCCATCAAGCGGGTAACAGCGATGGCCGTCTTCATCCGTCAGCTGCAGGCCACAGTCCTGCACACACACACACACACACACACACACAGTACTTTGATGAATATGAGGTAATTCACTTTGGAAAGGAGTGTACCACATAATGTGGTGTGTGATAATCTAACAGTCACGGCAACACGCGTCACGGCAACACGCATCACGGCAACACGCATCACGGCAACACGCATCATGGCAACACACGTCGCTGCTCTCACAGTGCAGCGCACCACATCTTACCTCACAGTGGTAGCACTCCACGTGGTAATCTTTGTCCATGGAAACTACACGTATGGTCTCCTCTGAGCCCTGGAAACAGCACACACACACATACAGTGAGTGAACAGCGACTATATTGTCATTATACAATACAGAGTTGTACAGTATAACAAAACACTGTCAGGTTAAAACTCCAGTGCAGACAACAGCCTGAGTGGCGGCACTCACCTCGGCGGGCAGGATGGGTCGGCCGCACGATGCACATTTTGGGGCAAAGACACTGCACAGAGACAGAGAAAGACAAGACATCCTGGTCGAATTTCAAAACCCATCTATACTCTCATGTTTTTGTTCTTCTTTATTTTAATGTATCTTGGTTATTTTATGCAGCATGTTCCTTCATATTTGTCTGTTTATGAATATGTTCAGCACTCTGGCTGACGTATGTAGTCTTTTAAACGTGCTTTAGAAATAAACTGACTTGACCGTAATGTTCTAAGACAGGCTTACGTGTGACAGTCTTTAACACAGCAGGTGCTGTTCTTACATATGACAGTCTAACACAATAGATGCTGTTCTTACGCATGACAGTCTTTAACACAGTAGATGCTGTTCTTACGTGTGATAGTCTTTAACACAGTATATGTTGTTCTCCACGTCCACAGTGAAGGGGACACCATCAAGGCTGTCCTTACACACCACACAGCGGAAACAGCCTGGGTGGTAGGACTTACCCAGGGCCTGGAGAATCTGCACACATACGCATACACACACACTTTGTTGAGCAAAGCTGCCATTCCTATCACATTCAGCACTTCATGTCTTTGTCCCATTGGACTCACAACAGTCGTCTATGACAGCCAAATCATATGCATCATATGCCAAATCAAACATATGTAGCAGGGTGTGTGTTCTGTGCTGAAATGGAGGTGTTAATTTGTATGATTTAAACACTAAAACAACTGAGAAGATAAACTGGTCACTCATACCATCTCCATGATGAGATGTCCACACACAAAACACTTCTCTGCTGTCTGCTGGAAGCCAGAATACTGTGGGAGACACACACACACACAAACACACACACACTTAGTCAGCACTTGATACGTGGGTGCACACACTAAGTAAGAAGGTGAATATGCAGCACTTTGGAGTGCTTGATTGCAGGACCCATAGTGCTGGCTTTCATGTGAACTTTGGACTTGTTCCATACGCCAGACTCCCGTCCAAAACAAGCAGGAGGAACCACTCCTGTCCCCCATTCCCCCTGCTGAACTACCATTCATAACAGGAGTGGACAGACCCTTCCCCTAAATGAGCTGCAATTAACCAGATTCCCAAATCCACAGTCCAAATACTAGTGTTAGGAAGCTCCACCGTCAGCCTCTTGGGGGCGCTGCCGCTCTCTGCTCCATGCAGGCAGGACGGAAGGGGACACTCTGGGGATGTGTGAGTCATACTATGGTATCCCCAAACATCCAGACACAGCACACAAGGGTGCTAAGCCACCAGCCTCTGCTGCTTAATGAGAGATCACAGGTTTCCTCATGTACTCGTGTGGGGGGGATTTGGGGATTTGCACATTGCTGACTGAACAGGTTGCAGGCTTCTTAGGGAACAGCCTCAGGATGGCCATCTGCTAGCCACTGCTTGTGGGGGGGGGGGAGCAACCACAGGCAGGAAAGGGCGGGGTTTGATTCAGATAACAGATTTTGGGTGGGTGTGTTTTCCAGAGCTTATATTGCTGGGTTCTGACAGGTTGCACTCAGATGGTTCCAAAGGTCCTGTTCTGTGACATCACCCTCCACAGCCAAATTCTAGTCCAGTCCGCTGCACACACGGGGCAGTATGCTGCTCAGTTGGGGGCGGAGACTAGTTGGTGGAGCTTTAATAAAGTGGCCAATAGCAGGATGTCCTGCCCCTCCCACTCCCCTCACTGGATGGCCCATCTGTCAGACCCCTGGTGTTAGGGCGGAGGGGGGGGGGGTTCTGGATCCATGGCTTCAAAGGGAGTTAGGGTTTAGGAGCAGCACATTATCGATCAAATTAAACCAGATCCATCATCATGATCAGGGAGCTGATGCCTTATAAAGCATAACAGGAGTTTCTCGAGGTCTAGACAATAACAACACTGACATTACTCTGGCATTACTGTTTGATCTGCAGGGCTCAGTCAGTCCGTAAAGCCTTTTGTTTCACACGTGTTCAGAAATATAGTTCCACGTTATCACTCTTAGTGGCTCACGTTCACGACAGCTGAAATGAAGCAGCCCACGCTCCATTACAGAGTGCAGGAAGGGCCTGGGCGAAGGGGGCGGGGCTACTTCAGTCAATCATGACATCTGCTCTCCCCTGAGCATGAAAACACACAATCTCCCCCTCTCTCTGTCCACTCATCCACCCACGATTGCTGTGCATCCACCCATCCCTCCCTCCACCCTCTCCGAGACTCGTTCTGTCCTTCCAGCTGTCCTGTCTACGTTCATCCATCCACACATCCGTCCATGGTGCACACGCACACGGAGCTCACCAGGAAGTCCTCTTCGCAGTAGACTTTGCCGTTCACATTGTAGAATGCCTTGCCTCTCAGTCTCCGCCCTGAACAAACAAACAAAAATCAGCACATAAGGTCACATACCAGCTGTGGGCGGAGCTCTCAAGTCAGAGGCGGAGCCTCAGCCTCCACCCTCGTCCACAAAGGTGCCAGGTTGTGCCACCTTCACATGCAATCCAGCCCAGTAGTGTCTTCTGGCGGAGGGCAAGTCGAGTCTTGATCGGATATGCGAGGCGTGTCGTTTTTCAGGAAGCGTCCAACTCTCCTGGGCCTCTTGGGAGAGGCATGCTGGGAACTGGGAGCACCCATGGCTGCTCTCGGGACGCTGGGAAGCTCTCGGGACGCTGGGAAGCTCTGGGAATGCTGGCATGACTTCGGAACCGGAGACACCACACAGCACAAACCTGCTTAGGGAACGTCGGGTGTAGGCAAGCCCAGGTTAGCTTGTGATGGGCTTGGTTATCATCTGACAAGTTGAATCAGTGTGTGTGTGTGTGTGTGTGTGCGTGTGTGAGAGAGAGAGAGAGAGAGAGAGAGAGAGAGAGAGAGAACACTGAGTTACACAGAACCTTAGTAGAGGGAGTGACGGTGGTTTGGTTACCATGCCAATGCCACCAGGCACTGTGCTATTCTGACGTGCTAGGGTTAGGCTAAACCAGGAGAGGCACATAAACCTCGAAAAGCCAGAACTGTAACTAAGAACCCGGTCAGAACTGCACCACCAGCAGTACCCCACCAGAACCGCACTGCCACCAGAACCTGGTCAGAACTGCATTGCCAGCAGAACCCCCCATGGATTACTGTAATTGGGCGATTAAACCATGATACATCACGTACAACGAGGCAACAGGTGGAGACAGCTACATATTCACACAGTGTGATGGTAATTACAACCACAACCCCACCTAAACAAGGAACAAGCCAAGACATGCTCTCTCCATCTTACCTCACCCACTCACCCCACATCACTCACCCACTCACCCCACTCAACAACTCACCCCAGTCACTCTGTTCTTGCATTTTCTGTGTCTCAAATTCAGTTTCACACCCTAAAAGAGCCTTAAATTGACTGAGGTTGGACAGAGACTCAATTTTACCCATGTTATGGATCCAAACACACACAGCTCTACTCTACAACCTACTCCCATCCCAGTTACATACTCCCATCAACAGTCAGAGTCTGTAAAGAATTCATGCCCGTATTTCTGCATGATCTCTCTCTCTCTCTCACACACACAGACACACACACACACGCACACAGAAGGGGGTCTATAAATCAGTCTGTGTGCTTTTAACTGGTCTTGCTGAGTTGTGTTTCAGCTCCGGGAGCTCGTGGGACAGACCCATCACCCCCCTTAACCCACAAATTTATGTCCTCGTCCCATTCATACACACGCGCGCACACACACACACACACACACACATGCGCACACTCACTCTGGGTTCACCAAGAGAGCCCATGATTAATGCCCATATTGCAGCACTGAACAGAGAAGCTGTTGTTTAAACCTCACCTCACCGAGCTGCTGAAGGATCTGACGCCAACCACTGGCAACCCAGACTGGGCCTTCAGGACTCAACCCCCCCACCCCCCCAACTCCGCCCCCAACTCCGCCTCCCTCCGCAAAGAAGGATCAATGAACTGTGCGAAAGTGGGTTTACGCATGCAGGAATGCTCAAAGAACTGAAAGGTGTGGAAAGATTTGGATGAGAAAGACGCGTGAGATCACAGACAGAGCAGCGGGCCTAGACGGCAGCCGTCTCACCTCAGGGTGGCTGCACGGGGGTGGGTCAGGGGAACGAGTAAATGGGCACATGCAGAGACACAGGGTAAATGGAGACAGGGCAGAGACACAGGGTAAATGGAGACAGGGCAGAGACACAGGGTAAATGGAGACATTGTTTCGGGCTGAGGTCACTGGCTCCTCCCATCCACCCTCCCCCCACCCCGGCAACAGAGGGGGAGGTGGACGGAGGGGAGGTGTGCGGAGGTCTCCTGTCTCCTTTTGTCCCCTGGAGTCTCTGTCTCACTGCACAGTCACAGCTCCTTCCCCTCACTCTCTCCCCCTCTAGGTTTTTGGAGAGCTGTACACCACAGGCCCCTATAAAGCTCTAAAACGCATCAAAGATCAGAGAGAGTTTCTTAACGTCGTACGCGTGTTTGTGCACAGATGCCCTGCACTCTGGGAGTTACACGACGACTGAGCTGGGGAGTCGCAGGGATCCCACGCCCCCCCCCCACACCTCCCCTGGCTCCACTTCCAGCCCCCGCCCCCCCCCCCCCCGAACCCCCCATATCACACACCTCATTCCTTCTCTTTTCTCACTCTACATTCCAGTTAGTGGTGAAAACCCTTCTATTCTGTGCTAGAGGAGCATAAACAGAGGCACGATAAGAGCCCACTACCATACCCACTCCCATTTATCTGCTGGTACATTACCCAGCGCTAGAGCAGTCAACAACGTGCTCACCCTCGACTACACCTTTCCTGTGTGTATTCCCCTGTCTTCAATCTCACACACACACACTCAACCAGCGCAACAGCACAGAGAACAAGTGGGTCCTTATTACGTGCAGGTGGGCAGGGGCACAGTGCATGATGGGATGTTAGAGGTGATGACTGTGTGCTTGCGCATGTGTGTGTATATCTGTGAAGAGAAATTCTAGGCTTCACTATACACACACACACCCTCATACACACTCTCACACACACACATACACGCACACACACACACACACGCACACACTCTCACTCTCTGATGTGCACAAACACACACACACTCTCTCTCTCTCTCTGATGCACACACACACACACACGCACTCTCATACATACACTCTCACTCTCTGACACTCAGCACCTGCTCTTCTGGTTTCTTCTTTGTTCATCTCGCTGGCTGGAGTTTCTCCTCCAAGAACACCCGGCATTATCAGCCCAGTACACACACTATCACACGCACACACACGTCAGAATCCAGGAAAGGAGAGCGTGTGTGTTTACTACAGGAGAGTGTGTGTGTTTAAAATCAGTTCACCCAGACTCATATAGAACTTTAGCATGTGTACTGTAAAGCAATGCAAAAAAAATAGATCACAGCCCCGAACCGGCAACACAGAGCCACAGCGTGCTTGGGGTGAGGGCGGGCAGCTCAGGCATAGGGGCGGGACTCTTCAGGCATGAGGGTGGGGTCTACAGGCCTGAGGGCGGGGCTCTACAGGCCTGTGAAGGCAGAGGAAAGCCTGTCTCCGCCCAGGAGGGCCAGCTGAATGGGAGGAAGGGTGGCTCCATCCCAGCTCTCTTCCTGTAAGGGGACACAACCTCAGCAGACTGAGGAGCGGGGCAGGACTGAGGGGGCGTACACACACACACATTCACAATCCCCATCTGACACACACACACACACACACAATCTCCATCTGACACACACACACACGCACAATCCCCATCTGACACACAGACACGCGTGCACTCCCAATCCCCGTTAACACACGCACGCTCCAAATCTACCTCGAGGACTCCCTCTCTCTCTCACTCTAATCCAGCTCATTCTCTCTCTCTGACCCCATAATACATCTTGCCCTACACCCCCCACCACCTACACACGTGTCCGTATGCTGATTTTGGAGTAGATGTAGGCAGGTGTGCACAGGGTGCATGCAGGCAGAAGACACACGTGTACAGGAGCCAGTGTGTGTGTGTGTGTGTGTGTGTGTATACTCACCACATGAACAGCAGGTGAAGCAGTTGGTGTGGTACAGGTTCCCCATTGCCTGACAAGCTTGGCTTGCTCCATACACTCCTTTCCCGCACTTTATACAGATCCCTGGAAAAAACACCCCAACACATTACACCACACACCCCAACACATTATACCACCCCCAACATATTACACCACACACCCCAACACATTACACCACAATCTAAAACACCGTAACATCACACCACACCCCAACACATTACACCACACCCCCCAACACATTACACCCCCTCCACTCACACCCCTGGAATACAAGGTGGAACCACCATCCCACCCTGGTTGAAGGGCACAAACAGGAGCCATGACAACACAGCATCCTGGGGCATCACTCATCCACTGAACTGGACTAGTCAGTATGGAGAGCTGCTACCAACCCTAACATAATCTTTCAAGATACAAGAACTGGTCTCCATACAGTTTAAGGAAAGAAACCCAGGATTAGCCAGATTATGTCCAAAATAAACCTAAACTTTTATTTATCTATCTCTTTATTTGTTTTCATTCATCCCACAGGCTCCACTACCTTAGGCTTCACCTATAAAATCAGCAACAGGATAAAATCAGCAACACGATTCTAAATGACACGGTGTACAAAATCCCGTGATAAGCCAGAGCTATTTATCTGATGTGGTGCACGAAGGAGCTATGGTCAGCGTTCACATTAGTTAAAGAGCAATCGCTCAGCATTCTGGGAAAATAAGTCAGCAGTGAGAGACCCTGAGCTCTCAAGCATGACATAGCCTCTGCTGGGGGTCGCATTCCACACCGAGGGCAGGGTCAATGCCCGGGTTCACACAGAGGTCGCCGTGCCTCAGAGACACACCGACGTTCACAGGAGTGTCTGATGTAAACGGCACACGGTGCTGCTTCTCCAGCCGTGAGGCACACTGCGTGAGACGTGACTTCACCGCTTCTGGGTGTAAAGTTGCTAAATAAACACATTTTATATACAGCATTTTTTCCATTTCCAACATTGCAGTGTAGCGCACACAAGCTTTGCGGGGAGAAACAGGCATTTTAGACAGAGGCAAGCGAAGTACTTTTATATTATGTATAAACGTGTATCAGCCCATGAACAGAGTCCAACAGTACGAGTGCTGGACTGATTCAACAGGTATACGAGACATCACATCACTACAAAGTCATCGGACTGCCAGTGTGACTAAAGAAACTTGCCGAATAGCAGTGTGTGTGTGTGTGTGTGTGTGCGCATGTGTGTGCAGGAAATCCTGCAGCAGTCCTGTATCTCCGCAAGACCAGACGAACCCCCAGCAACTGTAATCAAGCACCCCGGGGGTAGACTGTAACCAAGCACCCCGGGGGTAGACTGTAACCAAGCACCCTGGGGTTAGACTGTAACGCCAGGCTACAGCCTCAGGGTCTTGAGTTTCTGTCTCTCACCTTCAAACATGCACGACTGAGCATTTATGTGTCAGGCAACAAGGAAACTAAACAATCCCAGTCAAGCCAGTCAATGTTGCTGTCTCACTGGCCTGTGACACTGGGAGAGTGTACTGCTC
Source organism: Brachyhypopomus occidentalis (assembly GCA_020368025.1). Taxonomy (NCBI): domain Eukaryota; kingdom Metazoa; phylum Chordata; class Actinopteri; order Gymnotiformes; family Hypopomidae; genus Brachyhypopomus; species Brachyhypopomus occidentalis. The sequence goes on from JAGXOD010000034.1 coordinate 1,134,161, forward strand.
CCTTCTGCTCGCCATGCTACCGCCACGTCTGCAGGTGAAACCTCATACACCCTTTGTTCAAGACAGGTAGCTGAACGAAACTTCGCAGCTTAAAGCCGGCTGCCAGGAGGGGGGGTTATTCCTTCCCACACCATGAGCCAAGACGCCCGTTTGATTTATAAACTGTTGGTGGGGTGATGGAGCCCATGGGTGTGGTCAGTTTTTCCGTGGTGGCCGGTGTGGGGGAGGGGGGCATTGTGTCCCCTTCATTTCTGCCCACTCCAAATCCTCAAGACCACCCACAAAAATTAGCTGCCCACCATCACTGTCCCAGTATGCACTGCACCTTCACATGACCCTGCCGCCACACCGCACAGCACAGCTACTCCAACCTGTAGATGAGAGAACACCACCTGACCTTCATCACCTCTGAACACCACCTGACCTTCATCACATCTGAACACCACCTGACTTTCATCACCTCTGAACATCACCTGACCTTCATCACATCTGAACGCCACCTGACCTTCATCACATCTGAACGCCACCTGACCTTCATCACCTCAGAACGCCACCTGACCTTCATCAACCCAGGACACCACCTAACGACAATGCTGCTACCAGAGACATAGCAAAGACATTTGTGTGAGAGAATGAGTGTGTGTATCTGTTAAGAGGGGGGTAATGGGGGGTAATGGGGGGTTGAGGAGAAAGAGAGATGGAGAGATATAGAGAGGGGGGTGGAGGGAGAGAGAGAGAGAGAGACAGAGAGTGAGAGAGGGAGAATAAGATGTCAGGGTGGCAGCACTGTCTGCTCAGAAACATGGGAATCCCTCAGGAAGCACATGCTCTGGTACAGGACAGCGCTGGGCTGCCGCTGGGCTCTCTGGTAAGCTGGGGGACATGCAGCAGAAAGTCAATATGCTACCTTCAGGAGTGTGTGTGTGTGTGTGTGTGTGTGTGTGTGTGTTGGGGTCAATGCCCGCTGAGGATGATGGCCCTTTTGAGAAGTGACCAGTGGGATACCACCCATCTCTGCTGTGATTGGTCGTGGCTACACCACTGTGGCCTGGTGTGATTGTGTCCAATCAGCAATCAGCTGGTTATGCACACACAACAGGTCAGAAAATTCAGATAATGCTCCAGTTAGTCTCTGCTAGGGGCTGCAACCAAGATACACACACCACGAGAAAAGAGCACACAACCATTTGCACAGGAAAGAACCAACACATTTTTTACCAATCAGGGGAACAGAGCCAGTAACTGTACCCACCTGTTACTGGTTGCAGTGAACATAACAGACCCCCCCCCCCACACACACACACACACACCATACTCACACCAACACACACAGCAAGTGTGAGAGAAACTGAGAAACTTCCATCACCTTTTAAACTATGAAGAAATTAAAGCTCACCTGAAACTTCACCTGTTCTGACCCACCATTTAAACTCCCACTCAGTGTCCCGGGAATCTATATCAAATGAATCAGCAACAAGTCAGCGGCGGCAAAGCCGAAGACGCTCGGACCTGAATCTCGGACCCGTGCCTGGCACACTGCCCTCACGTGGGACAACGCGGAAAACCCCGTGATGAACGCAACTCGGCTATCCCATCGCCCATTTCCTCCTCTTCACGGCCAAAACTTATTAAAATAACAGATAGCGTTGCGTTTTACCTTTAGCTGGCTTGGTTTCCCATGGAAACCTTACGCCTAATCATTCAGCGAGCCTCCAACAAAGCGCTTCCCTCACAAACCAGCCTTAATCTGGGGAATGACCTCACCCGTCTAGAGCCGCTCCAGCTCCGGAACGCCCATCAAGACGTACAAAACAGCGCTTTGTTTCGTTAAACAGATTGTTAACATAAACGTTGTTGCTCAACAAACCACAGACACATAACGCACAAACCTAATAATCAAGAAAAATCTACCAAAAACAGCGCGCCTAATTCCCGTTAATTCCCAAATGATCTCCATTTTAGTGCAAGACGATGTCCAATCAGCGGGGTCCGCGAGGACACCCCTAACTTTCCTTTTTTCGTTTGTTGGGACACAACATTGTACATTGTACATTGTAGAACCAAATATAATACCTTGTTTTAGCATGTAATAAATAGCTCTAAGCTGCAATGTAAATATAAAACACAACTGCATTTATTCCATAAGTACTTGCGTGGTGGGGGGTTTGGGAAATGAACACTTACCAAAATATTCCTTCTTCATGTGCATCTCCAGCTCTCTCTCCAGCTCCAGGGTCAAGGCTTCCAGCCGCCTCTCGGCTTGACTCGGACCGCTGTCCCGGGAAGGGGTAACCTGGCAGGGCAGCTTGAACTTCTGGCCCTGGGCGACTGTTTTCGCGGATACGCCATAACTATCGGTTACTGGCATGCCAATGTTAACTTCGGTATCCGTTCCGTGCTGGGTGGACGACTGGTGCGGTTGTGACTCTTCTAACACGGGGTACGTTTGCAGATGAACGCGGTGGGGAGCGTTAGTTTCACCGAAGTCTTGATGTAGCGTGTCTTCTAATAAGCCGGGCCCCATCACCGACGACCGGGGTGAAGGGAGCTGAATCTCCGGGTAAGCGCTCATAGATCCCCGCGAACTCCGCGAGCTTCTGGAGCTGTGACTGGAGATGCTCGAGCGGGGACTGACCGCACAGGTCGCGACTGCAGCGGATCTGCCGTTCCCGTCCTGGCTGCAGATGCTGGCGCGAGGGCTAGCCACGGTCATGCCATGCACCGCGACGCCCTCCGGATCGGGGTTACCGGCGGGCATGTAGCGGGGCTCAGAAAAACTAGAGCGGGGACTTGTGGTGCTGGAGTACTGACTTGCAGTACTGGACCGGGGGCTGATGTGCCGTTGATCGTAACCCATACTGATGCCACTCGTGCGATTGCTGCTCGGCTTGCTCCCGCAGTCGTAACTGGTCAGGCTGGCCCTGGGGCTGGAGTGTTTACTGGTGTCGCTCGCCGTGCTTGCATAGCTGGACCGCGGGCTGAACGCGGTGCTCCCCTCGCACTGCACAAGACTAGACCGAGGACTCGTGTATTTCTCCTGAACAGGAACGACGATGCTTGCGCGGGGGCTGCTCACGCTTGATCGAGGACTTGCGTGTTTGCTCTGCTCTTGAGACGAGTGAGACGACGCTAAGCTGCATCGCGGGCTGGTCGCCGTGTACCTGCCGTCGGGGTTGTTCCCTAGACATACGCTGTTGCTCCGGATCCCAGATGTGGCAGCCTGCTTTCCCCACACCAGCCCATCGTAAGCACAGCCGGTGCTGTACCGATGTCCCTGCGCATCCGGCGAGTACCTGCGATGCCTGTCTGGCGCGCCGCTATAGCACGGCAAAGCAACTTCAGATTTGGTGCAATAACCGTCGTCAGTATAAACTGCGTCTCGCTGTGGAGAGCAGAAGTCTAAAGGCACTGCACGGCTTCCGTTCACGGAGCGCACCGAAGCCGCACTGTAGACTTTATTCCCCGGCATGTAATTCTCTACAGTGTGGTGCTGTTGTAGAGGCATGGAGGTGCCATTCATTCGCTTACTTTTCTGTTCAGGTAGCACGGCGGACGAAAAACCCACCTCGGGATCGAGGTCTCCTCTTCCGCTGTACATACTGTCTTGATAAACATCATAAATCGAGAGATTGTCCATCAACTTGCTTGCTCTATGTCCCAGATTCTCTTCATAACGATCCATGTTTTGCAGCCGAGACCGTGAACAAGTTGAGAGACACAGCGAGAGCGCGCTACACGGCGAGGCAAGTACAGCGGAACAGGAGACGGCAGAAAATGTATTTCACATGGAAATCACAACAAAACGCTGGCTCCGCCGAGCCATCGCTTCCTATTGGTGATCAGTTAGTCTTCTGTCGTAATTTCTTCACAATACATGATCCCCGCCTTCCAAAATTGTTGCGATACACTCGTTTGACAAAGTTTCCACACAAGAGACGTTTGTCAATTTCAGTTTTTGTTAAGTTGAAAGGTCTTTACAGTCAATGGCGCGCTGCGCGGAGGAATTTTCTGTCTTGAGTTTTCTCACAATCCTTTAAAAAAACGTTGTTTTTGAAAATCTGAGCCACGTAATTTATTTTGTTAAGAGTCTCACTACGGCATAGGAGCTATTCGAGCGAAACAAGACAAAAAAGGTCTGAATAAAAGGAAGCGCACGGGACTCGTTTCTGTAAAAGGAATGCGAGGAGGTAGACGGGGTGCGCTGCGTCGCTGTGGAATGTGGTTAATGCTGGAGCGGAACAATGATTGCGACCAGCTCAGCAAGGGGGTTCCGAGTCCTGAAAAAAAGCCCTTTGGAGAGGGTATGTGTGTCCACTTTCATGAGCCGGGCGAGATTGAAGATTGAACTGAGCAGACGAGGCCCACGGAATTCAAACTGCTCTATATCAGGAACATTTAAGCAAATAACAACTCCAGCGAGTGGCCATCTACCCGAATGTAAGAAAAATAAAAACAGGATCATTAACAAGGCACACATTCCCTGAATGGTTATGGGTTCATTGAAATCGGCTTCTTATATGAGATTTAATAATTACAGCATTTTCCTCTTGTTAACTGGTCATAAGGCAGCCTATAGACCCTTGCTTACAATTATACATAAGACGGTTTAGTAATTACAAGTGGCCCGTGAGTGGTTGCCTTGAACGTCGGGGGGAGGGGCGAGTCAGACACCTTTGCGTGAGACTTTTGCTGTTTGAAGTAAACGTGTTACATTTATTCAGTTGGTCCCTTTGAAAATAAATGCACTCAGGATATGTTCATGAATATTCAGCAGTTATAAAGAATTTACATTAATCCTTCAATTGCGTACTTTCCCCTGTATATAGTCACTTAAAGTGTATACATATTAATGAATTCCAATATATATATATATATATATATATATATATATATATATATATATATATATATATATATATTCCACATTGGTATACAAATCAGTAATTTACTCACATGAAGGGGTCTTATTGGGCGTATCGTTGTTAACACTTAAGCTCTTAACACGTGTCACGTTACACTTGTGCTGAATTACTACTTCTCCTTTATCGTCCGGCCTCCTATTGTAACTGTCCCTGTATCAGTGTCGTGTGTAGTCCCTGCTGAGAGGGCAGCTGAATGCTTAGTGGGTCAACGGGAGGAAGAGGAGGAGGAGGAGGAAGAGGTGGAGGAAAGGTGATGTGAAACAAGCGGACACGTCTGTAAGAATCAGGATTTTAAAAATACTGCTAAACTTTTAACAGTTTTGGTTTTTAACAGTGTATTTAAAAGCATTAAGAACCTAATTTCTGTTGACAGGATGTGGTGAACTGGGTTGATCTTCAAAACGCACATTCAGAAGTTGCAGAAAGCAGTGCAAAGTCTATTTGTAACATATATGTTATGTGGGAATATATCTGTAATATATATGTTATGTGGAAGTCTATCTGTAACATATATGTTATGTGGGAGTATATCAACATATGTAATGTGAGAATATATGTTTTAAAGTCGAGTTCTCATGTTATGTGGAAGGTCTTGGTTTTTGACCCTTTACTCATTAACAATACTGCTGTCTTGCCTGTTACTGATCTGTGATTTATACACACCAGAGACCGAGCGTTTAGCTGTACTACTCTCCTGGTATACTGCTATGGTGTTTTTCAGCCTGATGTACTGGCACGACTGATCGTGGAATTTGACTGTATCCTACTGTCGATTGAGATTAGGTTGCAAAACACAGACGTCTTCATTAACAGACCCACGTTAGACACTTGTCTAGTCTCTTACTCTGCCTGTTTTTATCAACAGTGCTTAGGAAGACAGTTTAGTGAAGATGATCTTCTGAATGCACAGGTCCATGGCATTTAAGCCCAGTGTAAGCAGAACACAAAGCAGAGTATGACGATTTGTGAAAAGATAAACATGTATGTAGGTGTATGTAGGTGTATGTAGGTGTATGTAGGTGTATGTAGGTGTATGTAGGTGTACGTAGGTGTACGTAGGTGTATGTAGGTGTATGTAGGTGTATGTAGGTGTATGTAGCTGTATGCAGGTGTATGCAGGTGTATGTAGCTGTATGCAGGTGTATACATGTATCCTGGAGAGAAGAAACACACCACAAGTGACAGCATATTATAGCTGCCCCTCATACTGGAGAAATGGGCATCACTGTCTCACTGGTGGTGCAGCTCATCACAGAGGCAGGTCTGAATGTCCTCCACCTGCTGCCTCATTACCGGACCAGAGGCAGGAAGGAGAGCGCCAGAGCCCCGCAGGTGGCGAGCAGTAGGACGCTCACGGCCAGCCTCTTCACCGGCGAGGCAGTGCGCTGTCTCCCGTAACCCCTAACCCGGAACCACTCCACCACCTCGTCCAGGTCGTACTCCCTGGGCTCGTAGCTCAGCTCCATCCTGGCCTTGGCTGTGCTGAAGTAGTGGGTGACCCCGGTCTTGTATACCTCGGCGCGCGTCAGCAGGGGCTGGAAGTCGTAGACTCGGCCCACGACGTGGTGGACCATCTCGGTGAGGAAGGCGAAGAAGTAGACAAGAGAGAGTGGGAGTCGCAGCCTGGGGAAGGAGTGACCCAGACCCTCCACCAGCGGCCGGAAGAACTCGAAGCTGTTGACCGGTCGCCCGTCCGAGATGAAGTAGGCCTGTCCGGCCGCACGGCGGCCGCCTGCCTCTGTGAGCGCGGTGGCGGCTAGCACGTGTGCCTGTGCCAGGTTGTTGACGTGGACGAACTCCACCAGGCTGTCCCGCTCCCCATACACAAAGCTGAAGAGCCCTCTCTCTATGTACCCCACTATCCTGGGGAGGTGCCTCTGCTCCCCCGACCCATAAATCCCAGCAGGGCGCAGGGCACAGGTACGCAGGACGCCTCTCCCACCCGCTAACGGCACACCGTTTACCTCCAGAACCCGCCTCTCCGCAATCGACTTGGTCCTGGAGTAGTGGTCTGGATGGAGGTGCAGGGGTAGGTAGGGGAGTGTCTCATCGCCGCCCCGAATTACCTGCCCCCCGAAGACCACGTTAAACGTGCTGGTGTACACCAAGCGGGGAACCCCGAGAGCCACGCACGCCTGGATGACGTTCTCCGTCCCCTTAACGTTCACCTCCTCCGTCAGCTTCTGGTTGAGCTGCTCCCTACCAGACATTCCATAGGAAGCGACATGGAAAATACAGTCTGCGCCCTGCAGAGCGTTTGCCACTTGTGCATAGACGCGCACATCACCCTGTAAAAACTCCACACCGGCCGGCAGTGGCTGGCTAGGAGGTCTCACATCAAATAGGAGGATTTTCGATGTCTTCTTGCGGATTGTGCAAGCTAGACTGCAGAGAAAAAAGTGATCAAATGAACAAAGTATAATTACGTATTTAGTCTGGCATACAATGGCAAAATACTGCAACATCACAAAAATGTATTAATACTACAGGAAGGATATTCATAAGGTGTAAGCAGCTGTAATTATGATTTTAAAGTGTTATATTTCACATGATAACGCACATGATCAGGTAATTACTGATATGTTAGCGTGAAACAAATTAGGAGTAATAAACGTTACAAACAACACTAAGACGAAATCCACTTTAATTTAGAAAGTTACAGAAGTTATCGGATTGCACTTCTCTAGAAAATCTCTTTAGTAATTTTAACGGGTTGGTGTCGACATCTAGCGGTATTCTGTAGGTATTGCAGAGGGAGGTACGTACACATCCTGTGACCCATGTTGTTTAGAAAATTAAGTGATCATAAGATATGTGGGATTGTTAAACCATATGATGAGAAACGTACCGGAAGCCAAAATAACCTCCGCCGCCGGTAATGACATAAGTGTCTACTTGTTGATGGCCACTCATTGTAAAAGGATGCCGTCCGGTACACCTCTCGAGACCTTTAAGAGGGTAAACAACCCATTTCACTCGGGTTACATTTGTGCATTTGGCGCGCGAACCACATTGGATATTTTACCTTTATGTAAAAGCACTATGCTGGTTAATTGTGTCCTATATCTGCCACCAATAACAACACATTTCACGTTTTGAAACTTGTATTACTTACTCCATATGCTGCATAATATATATATATATTGTTAAGTGGCTACAAATAAACGTTCACCTCTGCATAAGCGCTGATCCGAAAAAAAAACTATTGTTAAGCTACTCGGATCAAATACATCGTGGCCCTCCACTTTCGTTGGAAACTTGGCAAATGGTTACAAAACACATAATGTGATAAACAGACTATCCAGAGTGTAAACACAACCAGCAGGCGACCTTACCGCGCAGGGTTCTGCGTGTCAATGAAAACACTTCCTGGGAATCGCGCGCATGGGCGGGGAAATGGTGCTTCGTTGTTATTGGTCAGGACTCAGGAACCGCCTGCCATTGGCCAAGGTTAATCAATCATGGTTAATGAATCAGGAACCTAAACATTGAACAAGTGGAGCAAGTCGAGATAAAATGCCACAAATATGACGTACGTATCAAGTGGGTTGGCAAGCCTCAACATATATGTTCTTTTCCCGTGGGGACTCCAAGTTGTGTTTTCAATATATCTGGGCCAAGGAATGTTTGCTCAAGTAAATTATATTAGAGCCAGAAGCGCCATATCCAGACTTGGTTTGGATTTTTTAGTGTCAGGTAGACGATGAGCCCGAGTCTGCAGTAAGGTTGGGGTGCTTTGAGTCTTGTGTCTGCAGTGCTCCTGTCTGGGTAAAGGGGAGCTTTACTGGTTTTGCCAGTTTTTCATCATTCAGTGATTAAGATGTAAATTAAATCATTATTGTGATCATGAGTGTCGTTGGTGTGAATTGCGCCTTTCTAGAAATGTACTAGAGAAAGTACTATGAATCAGATGTCCAAAGCCTTTAAAGTCTGTAAACCACGTTCCGTTAAGCAGTTACATGAAATGGTTATCAATTCATTGCTTGATGCCTGAGACATTGTTTTGCGATAGTTTTGTTATAAGGTTTTGGAGTCTTTTTTAGTATAAACTATTAAGTAACTCACGGCCAACAAAAACAACGCATAACATGAGCAGGGTGTTGTTATGAGAAAAAAATCCCCAAATTTAGCAATTTATCACAATTCTACCTTTATCAGCGTGACACATGAAACGCAGAAGATACACTGAGGTTCACTGGTCATTTTTGGATAGCAGATAAAATGGCTATATTTGTAGTTTAGACATCACACATTTCGCACTAAAACACTCTTTAATTACATGTTTATATGTAAACCACTGAATGATGAAGACATTTGTCGAACTTGTTGGAGTTCCCTATTAAGACACTTAACTTTCCTCATAAAAAAAGTATTCTGTTCGGGAAAAAGTGAAAGGCTTATTTTTTAAAATATGCAGTTGGCAGTTGTATTGATATGGTGTCCAAAGACACAATGCATTGGACATTTTTACAATAGAAAATCATTAAACAGTGAATTACTCTATGATTGTCAGTGCTTCATGGCTTCTTTGTGGATCCAGGTGTTAGCTGGAAGTGCTACTTATACTGTAGTTTATAGAGACACTTATGAAGACATCATCAAACTTTATAGGCCTTCTTGGATGTTGTTGGTAATTAAAAGCTCTGTGAGAAATGTTGAGGACCCTGGACAGGTAGAAGGTAAGTGCTCCAGGAACAAGCCATAAATGTGAATTCAGCAGTAAGCACAACTCCAACAACTCTAACAACAACTCAACAACCCATATAACTGCAACCAGCGATCAGTGGATGTTTAAATCATAGCAGTAGATGATTAAATCATAACAGTAGATGATTAAATCATAGCAGTAGATGATTAAATCATAACAGTCTGTTTGGCAGTGCTGAGAGTGTAGAATGTAACTTCAGCAAGGCCGTGTAGCAGACATGGACAGCTACCAATACTTGAGGGCTCTCTAATCGCTCGGGTACCATGAGACAGAAACCAGAAGCACAGTCATTCTTCTATGGCTGACCAGGTCATAAACCAGGCCAGCAAACATTGATCCAACCTACACAGGGTACATCAGTCATCTGACTTCAGAGTGCTTAAAAAGAGCCAAAGTTTCTGTATACCCCAAAAGAACTTTGTATTTAACATAAAACTCGAGAAACCTCCAAGGCACTCTCTTTTACAATGATTATAATGTCTTTGTTATAATGGCTATCATATATAGACTTTATGACCAAGCCTTGAGGGAGTTGGGCAAATCTCACAAAACACCTGCCCCTTTCCTGCTAGAATTCTGCCTAGAGGAATATTCTGCTTGGACATGGTGTTGTGGCCAAGAGAGGGTGTACACAGATACAACCTCCAGTAGATTTTCGCCGTTATGGCCTACGGGATTCACCAAAGCTGAATCAAAGAGCAGCACAGTGAACACAAACAATGATCTTGATTTACGATATTAGTCATTAAAGAGCAACCACATCAGTACAAACAATGACAATGGTTACAAAAAAACCCCAAAGATGTTTATAGAATAAACATTTACAGTAAATCCAGCTCCTCCTTTTGGCCTGGATATGTGGAAGGTTGTGGTTTGTGGATTCATAAAGGTTAATGTCAGGTTCTTCTTGTTAGCACATTTTCGTCTGGGCAACACCATTCTGGACAACGTGGTCCATTCCAGGCCTGATGTGTGGGTGGGTGTCTGTCATGGATGTCCATACAGTGTAAAGCCATAGGGTGATTTTACCTTCCCTGTGCAAATGGCTAACCTGTCCTGCAAACATTATTGTGTCTATCCAGTGTAAAAAAGCTTTACAACTGGGATCTTCCAGCATATAGATAACAAGCTTTTACAGTTGATGAAAGAATCAGTGGTGCTCTATACAGTGGTGTCCTTGGGCCTCGGACCCAGCCAGGTTTGCTGTGTGGTTAAAGATGACTTTGCCAAGTTCAATTTGTAAATCAAAGCAACTAATCATAATCTTCTTAACTAATCACAACTAATCAACATCATCACTGAACAATCCCTGAATTCCTGTTAATGTTTTCTGCCTCTGTGCAGTATGTTGTCACAACTACCCCTTTGTTTTTGTTTGTTTGGGAGCATTTCTTAGTAGTAAAGCTCATCTGTTTGACATGTGTAGGACTTCTATAACTTAGTTTCTGTGCCGCTGCTCCTGAAAGTATAACACCATTTCCTTTCAGCTGGTTTCATACTCCTGTTCCTGTCAACAGTCATTTGTTCCTGTTACATAGGATGGTGCTTATGGGTCTTGGTATGTAGGATGGTGTTTATAGGTCTTGGTATGTAGGATGATGTTTCTGGCTGATGGCTCCTGGTATGTATGATGGTGTTTCTAGCTGATGGCTTTCTAAGTATAGATGTAAACATTGTTTTGAGGTCAGTGCATTAGTTCTCTCAAGAGCAAAACAAAAACAAAAAAACAATCAAACAAAGGCATCACCTATGCTTCTATTTCAAGTGTCTTGTATTTGTATTGTCTTGTAATAAAGGTGTATCTTAGAAGGGAAGGCAGAACATCTTATTTATGAAGCATATTTAAGTCAACAGTTGTTGAGCAAAGTGCTGTGCAAATGCTTCAAGCAACAGACATCTCTAAACACTTCTACTGCCAATTGATATATAATAAAAACATCCACTCACATACACAGTGTAACTCATTCTCATTACATTCAATTATTCAAAAAAGGCTACAGAGTAGAAATATATTTTCAGGCTTTGATCATGATTAATGGTGAGATGCTGTGATTCGTGGGTAGACGGGTCCAAAAGCTTGGGGCTGCATTAGAGAAAATTGACGTTTGTATAGTCAAAGCATTGCAACCATTTCACATACATATACAACAATTACATAGAAAGGCATATAGCATGAATGAATGAGGTTATGTTTATATAGCAACATTCAAGGAACCCAAGGACCCAATATACACTTTTACATCCAATAACACGCCAGTGCACACATGACATATTCATAACAATAAAGAAGAGAATGGTAATTATCTAATGTATTTATGCCCAAATGACAATAATACAATCATAAACATATAGCATATAATAAAAATAAAGGAAAGAAAATGTTGCTTATTAATTATATCAATGTAATAACTAAAGAAAACCTATTTAATACATGTACCTAGACAACTCACCTTGGACCTCATCAAAAAATAACAGCTTATTAAGCACCTTTCAGACTTTTAGTTTTAGAAGTACAGATATATTTACTGATTTATTTATTTATTTATTTATTGTTGCACTTTGGTGTGTAGGCTAAATAGCTATCACGTAGATTTTTAATGTCCAGAAAGACAACATTCATGTCTACATCTATAGATATGTAGATATAGAATATCTATACAGATATAGAGGATGTAGATATAGAATATCTATACAGATATATAGGATGTAGATATAGAAAACCTTCATAGATATAGGGAATGTATATATAGAATATATATATATAGATAGATAGATAGATAGATAGATAGATAGACAGATAGACAGATAGACAGATAGATAGATAGATAGATATAGTGGATGTATATATAGAAAGAATGATATATATATATATATATATATATATATATATATATATATATATATATATATATATATATAGATATATATGAGTATGTTCTTGTCTAAGACTTGTTTATCTTTCTAAAATATCTCAACCATAATCAGTTTCATGGCATTATGGCTGCGCCTGAAATCATGTAGTCAAAGCTACGAGCTAAGCACACGACCTGCTCGGCTGTTGGCTGTACGAACCACTACACCTGCTGCCAGCCATGGAGACAGGAGAGCTGAGTCATGGTTTAGTTTTGATGGCAATGTCCCAGCCCCTCAGCACAGCCCTGACCGCACACAGCCTGTAAAGCCCCTCAGCACTCACAGGCTGTTCCCCTTTAGTGCTTTTATAAATGGAATCATCCTCAGTATAATCATACTCACTATAATCATACTCAGTATAATTATACTCATTATAATCATACTCACTATAATCATACCTAGTATAATTCTACTCATTATAATCATACTCACTATAATCATACTCACTATAATTATACTCATTATAATCATACTCACTATAATCATACTCAGTATAATTATACTCATTATAATCATACTCACTATCATAAGAATTTCCATTAATGTCGAAAGAAAGCAGATTTCTCTGAAATATTGTCTGTTAAATGTGTCTCTTAATCATTACATAAGCAAATAAATTAACCTGCTGGAGAGGAAGAGAACTCTAAGGAACAATGCTTGAGAATTTTTATGATAATTTTAGCCTCTATCTACTACAACTTTTTGTAAAAATAGAACTAGGTTAACCTTAGTAGTAGCAGTAGTAGTAGCAGTAGCAGTAGTAGTAGAAGTCATCTAATAAAGGACAGATGGATGATCAGAGTTGTCACCACAGCCCCTGTATTGTTCCAGCACTCTGTTTTGCTTGTCTACTGACAACTGATTCCGATCTGGTTCATCCTTCCATCGATCGCACCTGCTCATAATTATGAACCCTTTTACCGTCATACACCTCTCTGGCCTTTCATTCTTTATAGTCTCTCTGAATGAGTTAGAACCTTTTAAAAACAACTGTATAGTGCTTGATAAGCACAATAGTGATAATCCTCATAGTGCTGCCTCTTCTTCTACAACTGTTTTCTGTCATTAATATAGCTCCTACAGCCTCCAGTCAAACTGGGTTTTGCAGGTCTCCACAGTGAGAAGTGTGTTATGTATTTTTGGAGTCCATTGAATTTGTAAATTGTAATAAACTTGAGTTTAAAATGTAAAAACCTCATATAGTGACAAAAGTGGAATGTTCAGAACTTCTGCTTGATGATGTAACAATAGGCCTGTCAATCTCACACACACACACAGGGCCCCTCTTCTCTCCTTCTCACTCCTTCTGCCACACACACACACACACAAACACTCACTTGTGTGAGTAAACACATACACACACCTGGGACTCCTTAGCAACCACCTAGTAGGACCATAGCAACCACTTAACAAGACTATAGCGAGCACTTGGTAACACCCTAGCAACTATCTATGGTACCATAGCAACCACCTAGCAGGACCATTGCAACCAACTGGTATACCATAGTAATTATAGCATCTAGTTAGAAAGATACCTAGTAACAGCATAGCAACCACCTATCAATGACCATTCTCTCTCCTCTCTCTCTCAAACATACACACACACATACACACACAAATATACATTTGCAGCTCTTTTCAAGCACTATGTATTTCCTTCAGGAAATGCAAATCTAGTTTTTAATTGCCAGCATATTCTTTAATAATTCAACCCCATGCGCAAATAACATGCGCAGGTCTTACGGGCAGTGGTCTAGTTTGCTCCAGTCTGTGTTTTTACAATGTAATCACTAATAATGAAGAAATACTAAAACTTTAAAAAGACCAGCAGGTGTAGTGACGTCCCTCCCTTGTCCTACTTAACATGGATGATTAAATAAGGTGAATAAATGTAAGACACGCATGTTGTGTATAGTTTAGACTGAAGATAGATTATCCTGGATCTCTGATAGATCTGATGAAATCATAAATAATAATTACAAATAGGAGTTTGTGCACGTCATTGCTAAGGAATTCACAAGAACGAAACGTGTGCCCTACAGGCTCACTCCGGCACATTGTGACTAATATTCCTCAGATTACGACCCTAACTGCGTAATTGGCGAGGGGGAGGGGGCGTGGGGGAGGGAGGGGCGAGGGGGAGGGAGGGGGCGTGGCAAACGGAAGGAAATAGACTGGAAGATGGCCAGCGTCGTTCCAGCGATGCGTTTGACAATTTAGTCAAGCCCGCTCAAGCCCCGACGCGAGTCCTGTGTTCGTGAGTCTTCATTGTTTGTTGTTGTCTCAGTGTGGACGGCACCGAAATTCTGGCTCAAAATATGAATCCTATGGCTGCAGTTTTGCCCGAGGTCCGGGGGCTTCATGCTGATGAGGTAAAGAGTCCAGCGGGGTTGCTGTGGTTAGCTCGCTGGGTTATTCGATGGGTGTCACAACCAGTTGAGTGTCCCATGTTATGTTAGTTAATTAGTTAATTTCCATGTAAACCACAACTGTTTTCATATCTGGTTAGCAAATGTACGGCGGTAATAACTAGCTAGTAACTTTACATGATCATGCCTGTCATACCTTGTTAGTAAGCTGTCCAAAGCAAGCAGGATGTTTGAGATTATCTGATCAGAGGACTAGACAGTAATGTCTTTTTCGCTTTGCTGGATTTCTTGAAATCCGAAGTCAAGACATTTTCACTCTGATGACATTTCGGAGTATATGTGACGTTTTTATCACACGCGCCAGCCTTTCCTAGCGAAGCTGCTCTACTTTGTTGGCCAACTACGTTACATATATGTTGCCATATTAACGTAGTACATATTTATACAAGTTGCATTGGTGTTTGTCTTGAATTTAAACAGTCATTATTTGTTTTTAGTAATTGTATTCCTCTGAAACAAGACACTTTCTCTTTTTGTCGTTCCGTGAGTCTCGTGATTACGTGAGTCAGATAGCGCTTTGCGTAACCGGTAATCGCCGCTGTCCGAGTTTACGGTGAACGCTGTACGTCGATCAGACAGCTACGGACAGCATTCGCACACATTACATACCTTCATTTTGTTGCTGATATATACAAGCCATGTTTTCTATGTCTTACTTAACTGATGTTGTTATTGTATTCCCAAAACGTGCTACGTGGCGCTTCAGTGAGAATGAATACTTTTATATCCGCCCAGGATGAATCCAGGATCCTCAGAGTGAAGGTCATTGCTGGAATTGGACTGGCCAAGAAGGATATTCTGGGTGCCAGGTCAGTGTTTCCAGTAAGGTGTTAATCTGGTCAATCCAGGCTACAGTTTATTTGTTTAACAAATAATACACAAATAACCTTGTATGCACCGGCCTGTGGCCTTATCAGATCTCATTGTTATAATAAAGTCTACTGCTTTTGTGTGGAAATGAAGCCCATTTTTTACTCTTAATCTGTTTAGTGTTTTAATTTGCGATTTTTCAATGACACTACCCGCGCTGCGGTTATGTTTTGAGTTTGATTTGACAGCAAGTTGTTGGCCTGAAACCATAAACACGTCTCGCATGAACACGTGTTGAGAAGCTGTGCAGACAACCCGACACTCTCTCCGGTCCCCACTGATGTCTTCGGAACAATTAAACAATTGCTTTTGTTCCTCTGTGGAATTGTCTGTGTGTGCCCGGCAGTGCTCTTTGGCTTTGATCCAATCGGCTTTGTTTGGGAATGAATCGGGCCCAGGTTACTAGTTTCACTTCCTATGGTGCGATTTCCCAAGTGAAATTGGTTGTAACCTGTGCGACCACTGGGTGGCAGTATTGTCAATAGTCTTTGCTGCTGTCCTTGAGAGAGCTCTGTTCTCATGTACATGACCTAAATAAACTTCCCCTAGGTACTCTGTGATTTCCATGTCTTATCAAGAAATTCCTCCAGGCAAATTATATGAGATAACGGGTTTAACCATAAACCGGGGTTTCAGAAAGGAATATAATGAAGTATTTCACACTGATGTTTTGAGACATTTCCATGGACACCCTCCTTAGCGACCTAAGCAGTCTGCATATGTGTCTTGGCATTAAAGCAAAGGATCCATGTAGCCAGTTAAGGCAACTAAGCTAGCTGCCTGTTTTTAAACCCGTTACAGTTCTATTACTCTTGATTAGCTGTTACGTTTATATGCAGGGTTTATTGGTTTTAGCGTATTTCTAAGCTTGCCTTTTGCTGTTATGCATGTGAACACATACCAAACTGCATACGTCAGCCAGAACAGGCACAGATGTGTCCTGAAATAAGACATGGAGCTGCTTCAGCAGCTTTGATCCAGATGGGAAATGACTTGCATAGACTGTAGCTGTGTGTGGAGCTCCTACTTGACGTGTGCTTGTGTGTGGAGGTCCTACGTCACGTGCTCGTGTGGAGGTCCTACGTGACGTGTGTTTGTGTGTGGAGCTCCTACATGACGTGTGTTTGTGTGTGGAGCTCCTATTTGACGTGTGCTTGTATGTGGAGGTCCTACGTCACGTGCTCGTGTGGAGGTCCTACGTGACATGTGTTTGTGTGTGGAGCTCCTAAATGACGTGTGTTTGTGTGTGGAGCTCCTACTTGACGTGTGCTTGTGTGTGGAGGTCCTACGTCACGTGCTCGTGTGGAGGTCCTACGTGACGTGTGTTTGTGTGTGGAGCTCCTACTTGACGTGTGTTTGTGTGTGGAGCTCCTACTTGACGTGTGTTTGTGTGTGGAGCTCCTACATGACGTGTGTTTGTGTGTGGAGCTCCTACATGACGTGTGTTTGTGTGTGGAGCTCCTATTTGACGTGTGTTTGTGTGTGGAGCTCCTACATGACGTGTGCTCGTGTGGAGGTCCTACGTGACGTGTGCTTGTGTGTGGAGGTCCTACGTCATGTGCTTGTGTGTGGAGGTCCTACGTGATATGTGCTTGTGTGTGGAGATCCTACGTGATGTGTGCTTGTGTGTGGAGGACCTACATGTCTCACTGCTCTTATCATTGTTTGCAGTGACCCATATACAAGACTTTCACTGTATGATCCTGTCAATGGAGAACTGACCAGTCTCCAAACGAAAACCATCAAAAAGGTGAGCAGTGTGTAAGACCTTCATATTCTGAGGATTACGGTTATTTATAATTTAAAATGTATTTAAGTTTATTGAATTGTTTTTTTACTTGATTACTTTTTTACTTTACTTGATTTTCTTCTTTTTTTCAGACTTTGGATCCGAAGTGGAATGAAGAATTCTTCTTCAGAGTACGTTACTGTATTCTCCACGTGAATGTATTTCTGTGAATACATAGTGTGAAAGTGAATATAAGGCTGTATATATATATTGCCGAAAGTATTCGCTCACCCATCCAAATGATCAGACTCAAATGATCAGACCCAATCACTTCCATGGCCACAGGTGTATAAAATTAAGCACCTAGGCATGCAGACTGTTTTTACAAATATTTGTGAAAGAATGGGTCGCTCTCAGGAGCTCAGTGAATTCCAGTGTGGAACTATTATAGGATGCCACATGTGCAACAAATCCAGTCGTGAAATTTCCTGGCTCCTAAATATTCCACAGTCAACTGTCAGCTGTATTATAAGAAAATGGAAGTGTCTGGGAACGACAGCAACTCAGCCATGAAGTGGTAGGCCACTTTCTGCAGATCCAAACTTAATGTGGCCTTCAGATTAGCTCAAGAATAGTGCGCAGAGAGCTTCATGGAATGGGTTTCCATGGTCGAGCAGCTGCATCCAAGTCATACATCACCAAGTGTACTGCAAAGCGTTGGATGCAGTGGTGTAAAGCACGCCGCCACTGGACTCTAGAGCAGTGGAGGTGCGTTCTCTGGAGTGACATTTTACACGCTGTGCCATGTGTAAAGTTTGGTGGAGGCCAGATTATGGTGTGTAGTTGTTTTTCAGGCCCCTTAGTTCCAGTGAAAGGAATTCTGAATGCTTCAGCATATCAAGACATTTTGGACAATTCCATGCTCCCAACTTTGTGGGAACAGTTTGGAGCTGGCCCCTTCCTCTTCCAACATGACTGTGCACCAGTGCACAAAGCAAGGTCCATAAAGACATGGATGGCAGAGTCTGGTGTGGATGAACTTGACTGGCCTGCACAGAGTCCTGACCTCAACCCGATAGAACACCTTTGGGATGAATTAGAGCAGAGACTGAGAGCCAGACCTTCTCGTCCAACATTAGTATGTAACCTCACAAATGTGATTCTGGAAGAATGGTCAAAAATCCCCATAAACACACTCCTAAACCTAAACTCCTAAAGCCTTCCCAGAAGAGTTGAAGCTGTTCTAGCTGCAAAGGGTGGACCACCGTCATATTGAACTCTATGGATTAGGAATGGGATGTCACTTAAGACCATACGTGAGTCAAGGTAGGTGAGTGAATACTTTTGGAAATATATAGTATTTGTTTGTCTGGAAACTGTGTACTTTACTACCATTTTTATATCTATATATCTTAACTAAGTACACTGCAGTTACTTACCTCGAATCTTCTTCAAATTTACTGTATATATATTTATATATAAATAGATTTATATATATATATATATATATATATATAGATAGATAGATTGATTATAAGCCTTGAGAAATGACCAACAATATTTGGTAGGAGGTATATGTATTAGTTCTGTTCCTAATACATACAGTCTGTAACTAAACACAGTCTAGCAGGAGAGCTCATGGTGGTGGTGATGGGCTACAGTTGTTCACTACAGTCGCCATGGCACCCAGGAGCAGAGTGTGTTAACCCTTTAGTAGGTGGAACATGTAGATTAGCAGTTTAGAGTCATACTCTCCAATCTCAGTACATTCTCCATCCTGGGAATAATCTTTTCATATATTATAGATATATTAGATCTAATGTATGTAATGTTTCCTTGACAAACTGAACTAAAACTATTAGGCAGGAGTTTCCAATGCATATCAGCAACAGACCTTCATTGCTGTCCCATAGGCCACCACCAGAGGGCACATGTACCCCTCTCTCCCTCTCTCTGCATGAAAACACCACTCTCTGCTGGGGCAGGTGAAAGGGTGGGGTTATAAACCATAACCTTGCAGGCCAGAGGAAAGCCAAACGCTTCCCACCGTCATGCGCACGCTGGTGTGCACAGACCCAGGTCACCTCGGGTGTGCTGGGTCAGATCAGTTGAGAGCTCTTGAAGCCCAACGCCTCCCAGACACACCCGCCACTCCCACTGTGCTGAATTAATCTCCGAATTGATTCATGAATTAATCTCTGCTGTTTCAGTGTGCTTGCCTGCAGATTACTAGGGCAGATTACAGCAGCTGATTACCGGTGCGCTGTACCGGTGCACACACACACATGAGCAGGGCCGTGTTAAACATTTACCTCGGCACTGTGGCTAGTTTTTTGCCCCTCCTCCGTTTCCTCACGCTCTGCCGTAGGGGTTTTGGTGGTTATGTTTTGGTTTCCTCAGAACACATTGCAGTGATGGTACATTGCCACGTCTGCAGTGAGAGATGTGTGTGGGGTGTATCGATGAGAGACACAGTTGTCCTGTAGATGGTCTAACCGTTTACCTTTGATGCTTAAAACTCATACAAGACAATGGAAACATTTCACTCAGACTCACACTAATGTAGCTTAACGTAGCTAATTGCTGATCCACTGGCAAGCTTTGTCGGTCATATAGCTGCTATGCCAGACCAATCAACAGTGCAGGTCCTGAGTGTGGGTGGGCGGGTCCTGAGTGTGGGTGGGCGTGTCCTGAGTGTGAGAGGGTGGGTCCTGCGTGTGGGAGGATGGGTCCTGCGTGTGGGAGGGCGGGTCCTGAGTGTGGGAGGGCAGGTCCTGAGTGTGGGAGGGCCGGCTGGGCTCAGCAGCCTTGCAGCCTCCCGCCCCCAGGACTCGATCTGCCCCATCAGAGAGATGAACATGTCTGTCTGGAACGAGGGGATGGATCCTGTTTCTGCATGCATCCCTCTGTCCTGTCTTCCCAGAGAAGCGTGTTTTGCGTAGCGGAGCTATAATTAGAGCAGCGCATTGGGGGAAGTTTCCAGTTCTTGTAAGGTGAAGTTGAGGGTACCGTGTGCCTGCCCCGGCGTACTTACGCCCCCCGCAGGTGCGAAGGATGGCACGGAATGGGATAGCGTTCCCACCCCGCTAGCATGGAGCATGCTTGGTCACAGCAGGACCGTAAACCGACACGCACGTCTTTACGAGTGCGGGTGAGTCCACCTCAGGAGTCAGAGGTCACGTGCTGGATGCAGTTCTCGAAGGCTCCTGTTGCAGGCAGAGGTGGGGATGAGCCGTGTGGCTTTACCCTCCATGCATATCGAACGTTGTGCGATGGTGCGCGATGTGTTCGGTGCCGCTCAGAGCCCAGTAGAACCAGAACCAGTATAGCACAGTCCAGTAGAACCAGTATAGCCAGTATAGCACAGCCCAGTGTAGCCAGTATGGCCAGTACACTGAGGAGCTGCTGTGGCCTGAGTGATTTTCATTGACGCAGGCCTAAAGCACGCTTACCCCAGCGTCCTGAACTGGAGAGCACTGTAGTGAGTCACTGTCCGTTTACAGTACACACACATCAGCTGACACCACAGACCCTCTGGACTGAAACCACAGACCTTCATCTGCCCCAGCTCACGTTTTAGTATCACTAAGTCCAACCATCTCGCTCTCTCTCTCTGTCTTTCTCCCTGTCTCCCTCTCTCCCTCTCTCTCTCCCTGTCTCTCTCCCTCTCTTTCCCTCTCTCTCCTTCTCTCTCTCTCTTTCACTTCCTCCCTCTCTCCCTGTCTCCCTCTCTTTCTCTCCCTGTCTTTCTCCCTCTCTCTCTCTCTCTCTCCCTGTCTCTCTCCCTCTCTCTTTCACTCCCTCTCTCTCTCCTTCTCTGTCATAGTTGTGACCTTTATGGTCTACCATGTTCATGTCCACGATCCACGCTTCATTTGAGCGTTACCGTGGGTTCACGAGCATCGTCTGCTGTCTGGTATTTTTTGACCATGCATGTCATGCTCCCCAGTGTTGGATTCCTGCCTCACTTTACACCTCTTACTGCACTGTCAGATTTGTTGTGATGTCAATGTTGCCATTATTAGGCTCATATGGGCGGGTCTGATGTGGTCAGTAGGCGGGTCTGGGGGAGTGTCTGAGTTCACCTGGCTCCACCTCTACTGCGTACACGCGATGCTTCCTGGCCCTGTTGTTACTGGAGAAAAACCAAGTGGTCCCACTAACCATTTAACAACCAGCCAATGACGTTTTAGTAGCTACTCCGACAGTGCTTGTTAATTAAAAAGCAGTAATTATTTTCTAAGCCTAATGTTTTATCTTGCTGTACTGTGAAATTACAAAATTGGGCATAGACAGTTTTAACGCTACACTGCAGCTATGTGACGGACCGGAGAGGAAATGAGAATAATAATGAATGAATTAATAAGAATTAAGGAATGAATAATAATGATGGAAAAGCAGTAAATAACAACAATAATGACATGATAAATGAAGCGGTGTGTGTGTGTGTGTGTGCCGTAGGTCCATCCGAGGAAGCACCGGCTACTTCTTGAAGTGTTTGACGAGAATCGCTTGGTAAGTTCTCTTTGTTTATGTTCTTTTAAGTTATGAGTTTTTATGCTTTGGGGGAGAAGCTAAATTGCTTGCTTGGTGTTTGGATGATTAAATAAGAGTCCAGAGTAAATGTAATTAGTGTGAGTTTGTAAAGTTGACTAGCATGAGTCATGCTGAGTCTTTCTGAAATGGATTTATGATGGTAATAAGCGAGTTGTTTGTTCATCAGCAGTGGTAATATATCCTTCACCAGTATGAATCACAGAAGAGGGCTCTTCTGGCATCAGCTACCATGCCTGCCCAATTTGGATTGAATATCGTGGTTACACTGCTGTGCCTTGTAAAATTATATTACAGCACACAGTTGAACCACTGTGAAAAGGTTGTTCATTATTTTGGCCAAAAATAAAATCAATGCAAGGCCTTATCGGCTGTCACAGGGTGATAGAAAGCCACATGCATTCATTTCCTTTTAAAGTGCAAAGCACCAGCTAATCCCAGATCAGCACTCTGAAACAACGGCCTGGTGAACGTGATCCTGCTAACGGCGCTCACAGTGCTGGCTTTGGCTCCGTGCTTCAGTGGTAGGCGTCCACCTGAGTGCTAATGTGCAGTGCGTGGACAACGATGCCATAAAACGCACGTGCTGGAAGCGAGGCCCCAGGGTGGCGTTACGGGGCGAGGGAATCAGTCTGGATCACAGTAAAAGCTGACGGTCGGGGGCTCACTCATATATGAGCGCATATGAGCAGTTTTCCACTCGAAACCATGGCAAAGGTTAAACAAACTCACGCACAGTAGGACTAGTGTTTCATTTCATGGTCCACAGCGCTCTTTAGTTTGTGTGTGTGTGTGTGTGTGTGTGAGCGAGAGAACTCTGGCGACAAGTCACACCTGGAAAGAGGAGTGTGTGTGCGTAACTATGGTAAAGGTCAGTCCAGCCACTATGGAGAGGCTGTCCTGTGGGGTGTGTTACAGCTGCTGGGTCTGAACCCCTGAACAATGTAGGGGTTCAGTCACACGGGCAACGTCTGTTCACTAGGGCAACTGTGTCCATCCAGAGTGAGTGCTGTCCCACACACAACCGGTCAGACGTTTGGGTCTCATACCGGTCAGACGTTTGGACACACCTGACTGAATGTATGTGTTTAATATGTGGATGTGTTTAATATGTGTATGTGTTCATTTTAATTTAATCAACTGTGTTTGGTGTTATTTTGGAAAGGTGTTGGCCTGTATACAAATTAATTTTCAAAACACAAACACACCTACACTCACACAGTCTTACTCCCTCGCTGAGAGAAACCTGAACTCACACACTCTTACACTCTCACTGAGATGCTCTACGTGTGTAAACCTTAACTCGCACAGTTTCGGCCGTTCCCAGCTGACGGTGGGATTGAATACATCTCTGTGGTTAGTCAATTGCTTCTTAGTCATTTTTAGCCTGAATGGGTTTGACGTGCACGGCCTACATTGCCTGTGGTATACAATGCAAGACAGGACCATGGAATCTGAGTTAGTCTGACCAGGACCGTGGAAAGCACTGCAGACTACTGAAAGAGCATTTTGTGCAAGTTTGCAAAGAGAGATTTGAGCTTCCAGCTTCTCAGGGAGTTCTGTGGTTATTTTCCCATTCTTTCTTCAGTTGGTTGGCTTGGCAGAGACCCCCCACCCCCCCCTCTGTCTTTTAGTGTTGTACACAAAGCCACCAGCAGCTTCCCAAATATTTCTACAACCCCAGTGCCTCCTGAGCACGGACTTCGTCCGTCACCCCTGGCCTCGGTTTGATGTGGAATTACGCCTGAAACCCATTCCTCCTGATTTCCTGTAATTCCACCCTAGTAGTTAAACGGAGGAGAAGAAAAATATTAGCGGCGCAGCAGCTGCGCGGGAGCGAGCAAGAGAGAGAGGACGCTGGAGTGGGACGTCAGCGAGGAGCCGTGGCTGACCCAGCGCTGACGGGTTCTGCGCTCAACGCACTTGTGCTTGTGACGGGGTGACCGGGGGGTTGGGCTATCAGGGAGGGAGTGGGGCAGTGGGCGGGGTTTCACTCCCGGGGCTCCGCCTCTGCTCTCATAAAGGACCGAGGTCCGCCTGCCGAGCTGCAGGAGAGAGGGCTGGCACCGCGGAAGTCCTGCCCACCCTCTGAGGTGGCCTCTGGGAAACTCAACGCCGGAGTTACGTCCAGCCCCTTAAAGAGAAGGGCCAGCGGGTGGTGTGTGTCAGACTGCGCTGCGCAGTAGACCAGTCTTCACGCCACATTTGACTTGTGGTGGCCATTAGTGTCAGAGGAGCCATGATGGGAATGCGGTGTGTCCCGGGAGCTATTTCAGCCATGTGCAGGCGCTAACGAGCGTGATCGCGGCGCGGGACCCAGACCAGGCGCTCCTTCACTGGGCCTCTCCACCTACCGCTGCCTTTCTCTTCTGCTTCGACCTGATTTGCCGTTCCCGTCATGTCTACTTTTCCCCTCAACTTGTTGTGGGATTAGAGAGCCGGGATTAGAGAGCCGGGATTAGAGAGTCGCAATGGCTCGCCGTCTGCGCCTGCATTTTGCGGCGAGGAGGAGCAACACTGACCCGTGCAGCTACAGCGCGGAGGACGGACTCGGCACGGCGGAGCGTAGCCCCCTCCACGCCTGCTCCTTCACCATGAAGGTGACCCCGGGGCAGCCGGCCCTCCCACCCCTGTCGCCCGACTATGGCAGCCTGCAGCGCCACAGCGCCGCGCCCAAGGTGAGCGGGGGCGGCGGGAGCCGGAAGAGCACGTTGCACATCGCCCTGCGGCCCTGCGGCCGGCCGGGCGAGGAGCCCGAGGAGCCGGGCGCGCGGCGAGGCCACTGTGGGCGGGGCCTCAGGCGGAGGCTCCTGCTGTAGCAGCGCCGCCAGCGGCGTGGGCTACTGCAGCGGCGGCAGCGGAGTGTTGGAGCAGGGACGTGGCGGGCGGGGCAGGGCGGGGCTGGAGGGAGCGGGGCGGGGCGGGGCCAGAGCTCCGCTGCGCCGCTGCACCTCACTGGTGGTGTTCCCACACAGCCCCTGCAGCACGCCACCCGCCTCGCCCGTCAGCCCCACGGCCCCGCCCCTCCTTCCTAACCCCGCCCCCTCCGCCCGAGGGCCTTTCCAGACCTCGCACCAGCTGCAGCTGTCCGCCTGGGAGGCGCCGCAGGACCACGCCCATCCCAAGGCACCCGTGGCCTCGGCGGTCAACGGCCTGCGTCTCTCCAAGACCAGCGGTCCGGCCGCGGATCACCGCGACGCCAGACCCGTCCTGCACCTCACCGTCTCCACGGAGACGACCGGCGGGGCGGGCCGAACGGAAAGGCGCTCCGGTGTGACGGCGCACCAGCCGCCACTTCCTCCTGGGAAAGGAAGTGCGGCGAGGTCAGCGGCTGACGGCCACGCCCCCGAGGAGCCCCGCCAGCCTCGGCTGCCCCGCCCACCCTCCGCCCATGCTCCGCCCCCATCATGGCCAGCGGACATGCGCCACCACACCTACCCGACTCTGGGCTCGCGAGAGCCGGTGCGAGACGTGGGAGGGCGGCGCCTGCAGAGGAGTGTTTCCCTGGAGGTGCCTCGCTCCAACGGCGGGACGTCGTGTCATATGGCCAACACCAAAGTCCTCAGCTCCGTGGATGGAACGGCACATGTGCACATACACGTGTGTCGGGGCAACTCCACAAAGGTGAAGCGGGACTTTGCGAAAGACACCTGCTCCAGCGAGAAGAGTCTCACCTCTGCACAAACTGCCACAGTAAGCATTCTAGACAGCGTGAGGGAAACATGTCTGGAGTTCTCAGTTTAACTGCAAAGAAATGAAAGGGAAGGGGATTTTGTTTAGAGTGAAGGGGAGGAGATGGAGAAAAAGATCTGCAGAAGGTTAGACAGCATGTTAACAATGAGCCCATGCTAACAACATGTTAACAACGTATCTAATTCACTGTGGACAAGCCCAGTGTTTGTGTCCTTTCCCAGTTTGTTACTGTCCTTTCCCAGTTTGTCACTGTTCTTTTCCAGTTGCCCACTGTTCTAGTTCTTAGTGGTGTGGTTTGCGTGCCTGTGAGTGTGTGTTCCTGGACTGATGAGCACTAGAACACACCACTCCTGCGAACTGATCGCTTCGTCTGTTTACACAGTCAAAGAGACTCACTTAGTTTGAATTTCTCTGAGGACATCAGTTTGTATAGCGGTACTAGAGTTAGGACGTTAGTTAGTATTTGTATAGAGGTACTAGAGACTAGAAAGTGAAAGGAAGACACTTTCTAGTCTATAGTACCTTTATACAAATACTAAAGTACTAATTCTAGACCCTTTAAATGAACTTAAATGGAGAATGAGCTTGTTTTCAAGGCAGTAACCCACGAGATCTGTCAGGCACTCCTGCTACACAACCACAGCCAATGGTAAGTTCAGTATTTACCGTCTGGCACAGACACGGGCCCAGTGCCACGCAGCTTAACAAGCCCATGTGAACAAACATTTAGACGGGTCGGGTTTCCCTGCTGCCGGCCAGAACAGCCTCCGCTCTCTGGAGCTCACTCTCACACTCTCAAAAACAGATCAAACCAAACTTCTCCTCAGCCCTCATTAATGTGTGTGTGTTTGTGTGTGTGTGTGTGTGTGCTGGAGAGGGCTGGGCACTCACTCGTCTTTATTCTGCTAGCACTTAGCCGTTTAACTATTTACCTTGGAGCTAATTATAGCAGGCAGGCGCGCACGGCCGTGCGCTGGCCTGTACGTGTGAAGGGTCAGAAATAGTCCGCCTGTCTCCAGATTGTCTGCCCCCCTGCACCCGCAATGCCCAGGACCCTGCGCAGTTTAAAGAGACGCCAGTGCTGGGGGAAGGGGGGGGGGGGGGGGTGTTTCACAGGAATCCTGTTCCCTGCAGGCTTTTTCTTATCTGTCTTTTTTTTTCATTCTCTCTCTCCCTCTAACGCTCTTTTTCTTTCTCCCTCTCCCTTGCTAGTTTTACCCTGCCGTTGAGATCCGGTTGGCACCGTAGACGTGTTGAGTTGCCGCTGCTGCCTCTGTGCTCAGACTCTTTCATTTAGACATTCGTCTCCTCTTACCATGTGTGTGTGTGCGTCAGGCCTCTCCGTGTGTTCTGCAGGCTAAATGCAGTGGCTCAGGGTGCCAACGTACTCAGGACGACCATGTGAGACTGCCTTTCGTAGCTTATGTCTGTAGACAGGGCTAGGGGTCGTATGCAAAGAACCAAACTCACATAAAGACTTAGAGACTTGAGTCGCCTGGAGTCACCGGGAGATTTTGGTGCTTCAGTGACTCCAGATTTTCCAGAAGATCCCTCATGTTCTGCTTTTGGAGGAGAGGGGCAGTATATTTAAAAAGACAAACATTACAATTGAGACATGTTGGTGTGTGTGTGTGTGTGTGTGTATGGATGTGTGTGTGTGTGTGTGCTTGAGACTCAGGAGTGTGCATCTTGTGGTTATTTTTATTTGAGTTTGGTTTTTCTCCTTGGGCTTGCTGTGCAGTGGACGTCTGCGTTTGTAACTCACGCGTGATCATTATACTCCAGTTGATGTGTGCACAGTTGAGTTAAAACATTAAAAAAGTGCTTTTAACCTCAGGAGGCTTTCCCAAAGCAAGTAGAGAACTCTGGCACCTTTTTAACGGTCTGTTATACCATGCAGCAAGAGAAAACGTGAGTCTGTGTGTAAGGGCTCTTTGCTGAGGTGCTAACGGCTGGATAATTACACCACGCTTTTCCACTGTTGTTGTCCACCTGCCCTGAAAGGTTCCGATATAACGATATAAAGATATAACGATATAGCCGTCGTGAACAACAAGGACGTGCATGTTGTCTGTAGTTTACTTTTGATTTTCTTGGCTATGCTAAGGGATCTGTCTGAGTGGCGAAACGTGCCGAAGACATCAGATAAAAGCAGTTTCATGGCCGTAGCAACAAGATGATTTGTGTGTGTTGATCCTACCTGTGTCCGAAAATCTCATGTGTTTGGTGACGTCATTAAAAAATAAATATTTATAGCCTCTCATACTCATTCAGTGATTCTGAATTTAGACACCCGCAGGGTGGATGGAGGAGTTCAGAGTCAGTACTGAGTCAGTCAGTACTGCCATAGCCAGGAGGCATCTGAGTACTGAAATGTTATTTAGTGTTACTCAGCAGGCTTTCTCCTGCAGGTTTGGATCAGCGTACCGTCCCACTTTGCACGTCCATATATATTCATAAAACAGTTTTAGAACTATGTTCTTCGAGGGATAATCTTATTCACATTCTTATTCACACTCGAA